>VZRF01002588.1:10467-25862 GCA_013396875.1 Vireo altiloquus
CCTCATAAGAGAGATGCTCCAGACCCCTCCATCATCTTTGTGTCCCTCCACTGGACCCTCTCCAGTAACTCCTTGTCTCTCTTGTACTGAGGAGCCCAGAACTGGACACAGCACTCCAAATGTGGCCTCAGTAGGATCATGTCCCTCGACCCGCCGACCACATTCTTCCCAATGCACCCCAGCATACCATTGGCCTTCCTGGCCATGAGGGCAGACTTGACTCATGGTCAACTTGTCATCCACCAAGACTTCCAGATCCTTCTACACAGAGCTGCTCTCTAGTAGGTCATCCCCAGCCTGTACTGGTCCTTGGGGTTATTGCTCCCCAGGTGCATGATCCTACACTTGCCCTTGTTGAACCTCATTNGAACCTCATTTGGTTTCTCTCCACCCAGCTCTCCAGCCTATCAAGGTCCTGCTGAATGGCAGCACAGCCTTCATGTGTATCAGCCATTCCGTCCCAGTTTTGTATCTTCAGCAAACTTGCTGAGGGTACATTCTATCCCGTTGTCCAGGTTGTTGATAATCAAGTTTATGTTTTTTACACACCCCACTCTCACATGGTTTCATTATCGGCTCAACCCCAGGTTTCCCATAGCAGAGTCTCAGACATCTGGTTCCTTAAAACAATTTATTCATGGTACAGTAACACAGAAAAAGCTCAAGCTGGTGCCTCCAAGGAGGGACCCCGAACAACCAAATCCCTGGGCTTTTATATCCTTCCAGTCTATCTGCACAATAGTCTGGGATCTTCCTGCCAAGTCCTCAGCTCCTGCTGTGTGTCTGTGTCCGGTCGCTTGGCTGGTGCTACAGATCCCTGTGCCCTATGTTTTGCAAAAAGTGCCAGTTCACAGCTTCTTCCTGGGGCTCCCTCGATTTCCCACCACCCAGAGTTTAACCTGCAGCTCACACTGCAGCTGTACACTGAGCTACCTGCACAGATTGTATTCCTCAACACTCATGAGTGGAGTAGAGGGGGAGCTAATCCACACTACCACCATTCTTCCAAGTACTAGTAGTTGGAGACAGGTGTGAAATGTCTCTGCCTCAAAGCTTCTGTCTCAGAATTAAAAAAACTCTAGCATCGCTAGACCTGATGTTGGTCTAAGGCAAATCTTGGAGTGATTTCTAGTGAACTTTATTTAAATCAACAGGAAGTTGGCTCCAGTCATGATCCTCTTTAATTTTTCCTTTGAGACAAGAATGTTAGTTCTGTGTATGATTTAGAGTCACAAAATCAGTATCAAAGTTTTCAAACTATTTTTCCTTAATTTTTGCTGTATTAGTGTTCCTTAAGTGTGAATAAAAACAGGCACACAAAAATCTTTTTATAGACAAATGTAACATAGAGGTAGAAATGGTGTCAGACACAGCTGTAATTCTTCAACTTGAAATATGAAAAGCAGAAACTGAAAATTAGATTTGATGAATAAACAGTTTCTGGTTGGAACACAATTACTAGGGTGCTTACTTGGTTTCTCACAGATATGTATGCAGGGAAACAAAATAATGGGGATGTACTCAATGTAGATGAAGTGGGAGTACTGTCAGAACAAAATATAATAATTTCCAATATCCCCATTTGAAAAAAGGTGATGATAAATGTGAGGATATTCAAAAGAAGGTGCATGTTAACCAGTGAACAACTGATCAATGACTGTGGGGGTTCTTTCCATGATTTTGAAGCCACTTTATAATTTTGTTTACCAAAAATTGAATCAAACTTAAGAGCTTGTTAAACAAAATAGTTATGAACTTTTGTCCTGTGCAGCATCAGGAGATCAAGCTAGATACTGTCAGAGTATGAATCCAAATAGTGATACTAGGTATATCTTGATATATGCTTTTGTAATTTATCTAATAACTGTTGTTTCCTTGGCCTTCCTAAATATTAAAGAAAATCAGTGTGAATTGCAAAAGCTGGTACGCATAAGTGTAACTTTTGTGTTGTATCTTAAAATGCCCTGACAATTAGTTTTTAACTTCCCTTTTGTCTTTGATGGTTCTTCCTGTCTGCTTTTCCTGCCCTATTGTCTTGGCATGACAATGTGTCCCGGTTTGAGACACTTATGAAGAGGTGATAGGAAAGAGTCATCTTTGACAGATAGGTTCTATGTTTATGTTGAATTAAGCTTTTACTTGATACATTTTTACTTTATTTTAACATGTGCCTCGGTATGTTTGCAACCAGTTATTTAATGTTCTGTTCTCTTCAAGATCAGACTCCATAACAGTGACTTCATCAAATTTCATACATCTGTATAAAACAGCTGTTTTGTAAAATACTAAGAGCTTTTCAGTGTGTTGTAGAATGATGCATAGGTTTGCTGAGCATGGACTGCTAGGAAAACAATAGATATTAACTTTTTCATTTTGATTTTGACAACAGATTGAGATTCATTTTGCACTGCTTGATACGAAACCAATATGAATGCTAGCTTATGTATTCAGGAATTAAATTTCAGTCATGCTGAATTGGAATTCCAGTGATCTTAAGCTTGCAATGTTAATTTTTGAAGTTTATATTGCTCAAGTTTATGCCTTTTGTCTTAATGTGGCTTTTCATTCAATTGTATTATTTTACTGACTGAAGAAACTTAGTACAGGATTAGTGAATTCATTGTGTTTCCACTGTTATCACATATAAGTACAAGCATGCGAGGATAAGCATAAAACTAAAATCTGAAAGGAAAGGCGCAACTTTTTTTCCTACTTCTCACTTCCGTTCTCTCCTTTCCCATCAAGATGAAACATGAATTCTTTTTTTGTTTTGTTGGTATAGTTCATATATTATTGGTCATAGATAATGTTAATTTCAGGGATATTTACTTAGTTGTGTCAGATCATTTTAAGAGCTTTCTGGTTTTATCCAGTTGCTGAGTTTATTATTTTTCTTCTTTGGTGATCTTGAATTTCTTGGTCCTGCAGAGAAAGACGTAAAAGGAAGAGTAGAAGTCTCTCCAAGTCTCCTAAAACAACAACAACAAAGTCTTCACAAACTCCTTCTCCGAGAAGGTCAGTTTGCCGTAAACATAAAAGTTAATGAGCAGTAAAGGAGGAAAAAGTTGAGTATTTTTGTTAAATTGAAATGTAATATAGAGACCAGTGTTATGAAAGGAACTAACTCAATTTGTGTTTCTTCTGGTTTTTGGTTTTTTGGTTTGGAAGAAGCTCTATAGTAATTTTCATTTCTAAGGAAAAGGTCTATTTTTCAATAAACAGAACACTCAAATGTGGATGCAGATGAATATATTGAAAACAATTTGGGAAGTATTTTCATTGATTTACTGCCTTTTCATTAGTTATCTCAGATAATTTCAATTGGTCAGTATGATTCAGTTGTAAGTTAAAGCAGACCAAAAAGCCCTTTATAGATTTGATCTTTGGTATGCTTTCAACTGGAGAGTTTTAAATCTGTTAGCCCTGCAAATTTGCTTCAAATCAATAAAAGTCCTTCATTAGATACAGATTAATTTGGTTTTCTCTTTGCAAATACCATGTATACTGAACGCATGCATTCTTTAACTCTCTTCCCTTGTCTTTGTGAAGGCATTTTTGTTATTTTGAAAGTGACTGAACCTTTCTGAAAGAAAGCAAACCAGGATACCAACAGTCATAGTACAATTTACTGCACAGTAGTCAAACTATGCATTGGGAGTACATTTGTTGCTGTGGGATCAAATTCTGATTTGAGTGAAAATTTTCTTAAACAGAAACAAGAAAGAAAAAAAAAGAGAAAAAGATACAAATAATGAAAGAAGAGAAAAGGAATACTCCAAGAAAAAAATTAGTAAAGAAAAAGAGGGAAAGGAGAAATCTGACAAAAGCACCACTGCTTTGAAGGTAAGCTGTGTGACCAAGTGATAAACAGTGGAGAGCTGCAAGTGGAACAATTATTGAAATTTCCTCACTTCTTTATCTTTATTTTCCTCACCCTTCTTTTCCCCGTTTTCTTTGTCAAAGTATTGCCACTTGATGGAGCTTGTGTGAATAGGTTACTGAAACACTTTGTTTTGGTTTCCCTCTCTTTTATGTTCTGTGCCATATGTTAGGAGTTGACTGGCTCCTTATCTGTATGGGCAGGCATAAAGGAGATTGTATAACTAAGCAGTAGGGTTCAGGGTTAGTTTGCCTGTGTCATGGTTTAACCCTGGACAACAACTAAGCACCACACAACTGCTCTCATCCACTCCTCCCCAACGGGATGAGGGAGAAAATCAGACTAAAAGGGAGAAAACTCATGGGTTGAGATAAAGACAGTTTAATAGGGAAAGCAAATGCTGCACACACAAGCAAAGCAAAACAAGGAATTCATTCACCACTTCCCATGGGCAGGCAGATATTCAGCCATCTCCAGGAGAGCAGGGCCCCATCATGCGTAGCAGTTACTTGGGAAGACAAACACCATTGCTCAAAATGCCCCCCCTCCTTCCCCCATCTTTTAATTCCTATGAAGAAAATTAGCTCTATCCCAGCCAAAATCAGCACAGGTTTTCGATTTGAAAAGATTTTTAATAAACTTTCATTCTGCAGTTCAGCCTCTCCCTGGTTGCTTTGGTCCTGGACTGCATTTGACTCCGCAGGAATAAAGCTGAAGATTTGAGGAGAGTAGTATGGGATTTTTCCCTTGCAAAATAGGTGGAGTGATTAAGAAAAGAAACATCTTCAAATGTTTAATCTTAGAATTGAAAACCCAGCATGCTTCTAAAGAGTAGTTTGTGGTACTCAGAATTATTCAACTGTTACAAAACAGCTGATTTAGGTGACTCTGTCCACATGCTTAAGTAATTGTCTTACCCAAGAACTCTCTTAAAATGTATCAGTTACCTGACAAAAAATATAAAAGAAAAATTGAAATTCTGTTTTACTTTTAAAATATGTTGAAGTCCTAATTTCTGGAGTTTTTTTCATAGATGCCATGATGCTGCTTGTTCTGTATTACCTGAATATTGATCATAAAGACAGATCACTTTATGGCAATGATTTCTTGGGTGACAGGTTATTGAGTGCCTAACTTCAGCCAACAAAAAAAAAAAAAGACTTAAAAAAATTTAATTTTAAAATGTTAAAAACCCTGATACCTTTATTCTAATAATTGCTGAAACAAGGCATGTAAAAATTGAGGCAATCAAAATACCAGTAATTGGTTGGAAGTCATATCTTGTAATGCTAAGAGAATTTTTTTTTTAAATAATTTTATCTTTGGTAGGATAAAGATCACACTGAAGAGGATCAGAATTCAGAAACTGACAAGGAAGTAGGCAATAGAGATACAGAAAGGATTGGTGAAGTCAAACTACAACAGAATGGGAACTGTTGACCAAATGACGAAAACCTCTCAATTAAAATGGAAGAGGCTTAAAGCAAAGAATGGACCTCTGACTCAACTAAGTGATGAAATCTGAAGCTTCTTATTTCCCGGAACAAGGAAGAAAATGTCAGTGTTATCAACCTGAACGTGGTGATAGTACTAGTAACTCTTCCAATTATAGTGACAGCTTTGTCAATTTCTTGCTGTAAAGCAAGAAAGCACAGACCAGTAGTTATACCCTGAAAAGGCAGATGCCATCAGAACTATTCATGTCTGAAAATCCATGGATCTCCATGATGGCTGTACTTGTAAAATTATTTATGTTAAGTTTTGCCATTATCTGTTACAAATAAATAGAAACTGAAAGATGTAAACCTGTACTATCCAAAAAGCTGAATATATGCATCGAAGATTGTTTAAAATTCTGCTTGTTCATGAATTTTGTATTTGTTTACTTTTTGGGTTAAAAATCCACAAAACCTTTAATGTGTACTGTTTGATGTGCTTCAAAATGGTGCATAAATGTACACACTGTCTTCTGTTATAAATGAAAATTATTTTTAGACGTAAACACAGTTTTATGGTTCTTATGTTAAATGTCCACTGGCTAGTTTGTTTTTCATTTGCTCACTGCTTGAGATTCTTGAGTTTTATTTAAAACAATTTCTTACTGTTATGCATAAAATAATAATTTTTTTAAGTACTTGAACAATGCATGATACTTTTCTGTTCCAAAAAGAAACATTGCTATGTTATACATAATAGATTAGCTTACTGGGTTATTTTGAGGTTGTTTTGGTTTTTTGTTTATTTTTGTCCTTCCAGAAGTGAGCACATTTATATGATATTATTATAACTTATAGCTTTGTTTTGAGCCATACTGCAGTGTGTCTGTTCAGCTGCAAATAGTACAGGTGCCATTATGAAAATATTTTTTTCTTATTTGTTTAAAAAATTTTGGGAGCACAAGCAGAAGCTTTAGTGCCTTCTTAAAATAATGTGGTATTTTCCAGAAATGTTTATGTGCTATTACTTATTTTCATCTAAATCTTACATTATATCTATTGCTATTTGTTACCACAATACTGTAGACAAGAATGCAAGTTATTTCTTAGAATGATTTTTTGATTCACTAGTTAAAATACTAAAACTCCATTTTTACTTTTTTTCATTACTAGAAGAGATTTATAGGTGAAAGCAAAGATGCATTTCAGGTACCACCACTGTACAAAAGTAGTAGCTGAATACAAAGCATTTTGTCATCACCTGCATCAGACAGCCCTTTAGATATTTAATCTACATTTGGATGGCCTTAATGTTACCTCTCCATCATCATCTCTGATACCTGTTGGGTGATATAAAAGGAATCGTATGCAAAGATGAGGGCATAAATAATTTCATTAAAAATTTCTAATTTACACAGGAGTTATATAGTAGAGATTCTTTTTTCATTCTTTAAAGAAAAAGCGTGTAAGAAGAGTGACAAATCAAATATTTTTGTCAAGCTAAAACATGGCTTGTGCTCTCTGAACTAATTTAATCAGTTTCGTCATTGTGAGATTTCTTAAGTCATACCTTTAAAATTTATACCTAAAATCAAGTAGATTATTTTTAAAACAACTTAATACAATCAAATTACTTAATTGCCTTACTTCATGGGAAGTTATTTCCTTCAGTTAAAAAAAAAATACCATATTAACTATTTGGTTTCAATTTGTTTTTATTTTCCTTTGCATAAGTAATTCTTACCGCAAAAACAAAATAGAAAAAGAAAAGCATATGACAGGGAATGTAAAATAACACAATTTGATTGTAAGATGCTTAATCTTTTTTTTACTAGGATTTTATGTTCTTGAGACTGTGTACATTTAAGATTATAGAAAATGCTTTACCATGTAAAGTATGGAACAGCCATTTTTGTGATGTTTAAGCCACATGCTGTTGATTGGTAAGCGGCTTATTTTGATCAAAGAATGACAAATCTGTATGCTTATAGAAAGACTCTGAAGGACTCTGTCTTACAACTCTTATTTATGATGTGTAAGTAGCATAGAGCAAAGAGATTGTTTGTATACTTGTTATCTTTGGTACCATTTCACTAATAAAATTAAGTATTTTAGAGGGAACTTTTTGCTTTTACATACTTTCAGTTGATCTGATGCTGGTTGGATGCCAGGCCCCCACCAAAGCCTCTCTATCTCTCCTCTCCACAGGTGGACAGGGGAGAGAAAATTTAATGAAGGGTTCATGGGTTGAGATAAGGACCAGGAGAGATCACTCATCAAATACAATCACGGGCAAAATAGGCTCGAATTAGAGATAACTGAATTTATTACTAACAAAATCAGAGCAGGATAATGAGAAGTAAGATAAGAACTTAAAAACACCTTCCCCCCACCCCTTCCTCCTTCCCAGCTCTACCTCCTACCACAGTGGTGCAGGGAGACCAGGAATGGGGGTTATGGTCAGTTCATCATACATTGTTTCTTCCACTGCTCAGGGAAAGGAGTCCTTCCCCTGCTCCAGCATGGGGTCCTTCCCGTAGGAGACAGTTCTCCATGAACTTATCTGATGTGAGTCCATCTCACAAGCAACAGATCTTTGCGAACCACTGCAATGTGAGTCCATTCTATGGGCAACAGTCCTCCCCAAACTGCTGCAACATCGGTCACTTTTCCACAGCGTGCAGTCCTTCAAGAACTGGCTGCTCAGGCATGGGCTCCTTTCTCCACAGGCCTCCCATTGAGTCACAGCCTCCTCCTAGGCATCCACCTGCTCCAGTGTGGGTCCTCCTCCACGGGCTGCAGGTGGATCTAGGCATCCCCATGGATGTCCATGGGCTGCAGGGGAACAGCCTGCTTCACCATGGTCTTCACCACGGGCTGCAGAGGAATCTCATCTTTGGTGCCTGGAGCACCTCCTCCCCCTCCTCCACTGATCTTGGTGTCTGCATAGTTGTTCCTTTCACATATTCTCACTCTGCTCTTCTCTGGCCGCAATTACAACTGCACCCCAATGTTTTGGTTTTTTTTCTTCTTCTTAAATATGTTATCATGGAAGTGTTACCACCATTTCTAATTGGCCCAACCTTGGCCAGCATCATGTCTGTGGAGCTACCAGGGGTTGGCTCTGCTGGACATGGAGAAAGCTTCTAGCAGCTTCTCACAGAAACCACCCCTGTCACCCCCACGCTACCAAATCTTGACCATGCAAAGCCACTACATTCAGGCAGCTACTTTGATTTGCAATGGGGATACAAATGAAATTAATACCTTTGAAAGGCTAAATTTCTCCTTTGGGGAGAAATTAGAATTAGTGCAGTGTATCGCATTTCAACTGAGATTAGTTTGATTTCCTGAGTTTTGTTATCCTGAAATGGCATAGCTCTATTATATAGCAGTTACAGAATATGCAAAGGATTGTGTACAGTTAGCAAAGAAACATGCCTTTGAAAATTAATAGTTAAGGATGGAAGCCTTACTAGCTAACGCATCACATGTGTAAGTCAATATGCATCACACTGTTATATCATATGTGAATTAATGGTTCCCTTACAAAAGGTTTTGGGGTTTTTTATAAAAAAGGCAAACAAACAAAAGCATGTCCGCCAAGAACATAAATTCCCTCCCCAAGCCAGGTCGTATTTTCTTACAAATTCTATATTTTCTGATTTTGCTTTGTAAATACTATGTGGATCTGTGAAATAGTTGAATTATATCTATTCGTATTAGGTGATTTTCTGTTCCTCTCTTCCTAAAAATCCACCACTAGAGAGTTATTACTCTGCAAAATGCATGTCTCTGCAGAAGGTAGCTGATTTTTAAACCAGTAGCATAGCATAGTAGTGAAGTTCCTGCTTGCTCTGCCAGGAATGTGTGCATCATCCATTAAACGTGTACCTCTTCCACTGAAAGTTCATTGCCTTCATCATTAATACATTTGCATGCTGTCTTGCCATGTCAGGGCATTTGCTTTTGCACTTTATAAATGAGATGAAATTGAGTGGAGGTTTTGAGAACAGTGTAGTTCATTAGTTGTATTGTTTTAAATGTAATTTCATTTGAATCAGCCTTTATTTGAAAATGTTGTGATTTGTAATTGCTCAGAAAACTGAGGATATGGTGTTGTTTTGCTAAGATCAATGTAAAACATTTATGTGGAAGCTTCCATTAGTGGCCACAGCTATTTCACAATTGAGTTTCTGGAAAAGAGATAGGATTTTATTTTGGATTTTAAGAGGAAGGTAGCAGAAGACAACTGCTGGTGGATGAAGAAGTATTCCAAGCTCAAAATAGAGGTGGCTATGGCTTAGATAAATTCATTGAAGTAAATAGTAAACCCAGATGTGAAGGATGAAATTTTGTTTGCAAACACTGTTAGTAGTATGGTGTGCAAAAAATCTTAGTTTTCAGGTTTCAGAATTAGAACTAAGAGGGGAAAAAGCACCTAAGTTGGAAAGTAGAAACATCTGAACAATGCCTGAGAAATTGGTGAGACATGAGTTATGCCTACTCATTATTTGCCTGCTAATTTCTTTGATTGCAATTTCAGATAGTTCAGATGCATCTATCTTTAAATTATCTGTCTAGCAGTGGCAACCTTCATACAGCTTGGACTCTGAAACGAGCTGGCCGTTTAAGTGCATTTACTCTGCTACTAAGAAGGCAAACTGCAGTCTGAAGCATGCTTGTATTTCTTGATAATGTTCTCCAGCTCAGGCACATCTAAGGCAATACCTGAAATTAATTTGAAACTGCAAATCTATTTGTTACATGGTGGCTTATCTGTGTCGCCCTTAGTTTGAACTGGTATTCTGTAATAGATCTAGGGATTTCTGTGATTTTTCTTTTGGTCTGAGGAAGAGATAGTAAGTAAAGGTTGCTTTGTATAATAAAAATTCTTGTATACTGCATACTTATCCTTATTATTGTGACCAGTTATTTTTTCATTCATGTGGAGGACTGTTGTGAGCAGTAATGACATAGTGATGTCTGTACCTTCTAGTGTTAGGTCTGAAGAATCTCTGCTTCACTGTCATGTTAGTTTGTAATGAAGTTTTTGTTATTAGTTTGAAAATTGCATTATAATGGTAAACAAAATAGCTTTAAAGATGTGAATTCTGAACAATGAAATACTGCAAATTGCAGCATATTATGGGTCCCATCTGCCATTTGATACTTTCAGTTTCATAGCAGTGGATTATGACCTTTGGTGTTGTCATAATTTTAAAAGTGAGAATTGGGCTTAGTGAAATAAATGTTGGAATTTGCAAATAGTAAAAATAATGTAAACCAGTAGGGGCTCACTTCAGAGGGACATCGTTTTCTCACCAGAGAATGGAGTGTGGACAGTTGAAATTTGTAGATAGTATTATTACCTAAAGAGAATCTAAAACTTGTTTGCTATTATGTAAGCAGGAAAAAGTTTTCAGTCTGTGTCTTAGGTTTATTTTTATATGTTGAAAAGTGTAATTAAAATAATATTGAAAACTAAAAGCACTGTATAAAAGGGATTTTTTTAATGTAAGAGAAATATGCTTTCAGTTGTGTTTAATATTAAACTCCTAAAAGTGTCTCTTCATGAGGTATTTATTTTTATTTCAAATTCAAAAATGCTTAATTTGTAGGTAAGTCATTGCAGGATCTGAGCATGTTAGTACTGTTTTTTTTGCTGTACTCTCTTCAATATAAAACAGCTAAATAAACTTGTCTGACAATATGTGGAGGCAGCTACTTTTCCCCTAGTTTGAGGAGGCACAGCTCTAACTTCAATTCTGTATTACTTAAGTAAATAGTACAGTTGAAAAGCTATCTATGGACTTCAGTTTCCCCAATGTTTTCTGAAACCATGAAGTCTTACTACCCAAGAGAGGAAAAAAAATTATCAAGGCAGTTTTATGATTCCTGAGCTTAACACAGGAGGACACTGACAGCAAAAATGAGGTTTTAGCTGTTTATATATTATCTTCTGGAAAGTTCCAGCTTACAGTTATTTTTGCATTAGTTGCATTTTTTCCATTTATCTAGTGCTAAATAATTACTAAAGCATTAGAGATGGTGATTGAAAATTGACCAAAAATGTGACAGTCTTTTAAAACTGATTTTTTTTTTTTTTGCATACATGACTTGTTTGTCCACGTATTTTAAGAAAACAGGCAGACATGAGTGTTAATATTAGTCTTTCCTTAATTGTGCTGCTTTAGTTTCAGACCTGGGAAGACTCCCTGCTTCTCCTCTTCTGTTGTTCTCAATAATACTTACATTGTTTTTTTAAATTAAAGCCTAAAAAACCCCTTTAATTCTAAAGTAACATTTTAAAGCATTGATTCAAATTGCTGGATTTAGAAGTTCAAAGCAAATGTAAAGGATCTGCTTTCATCAGATTTCTGTATTATAGTGGATATCTAGCATTTTCCATAACTGCTCCTCTAGTTTGTTCAACTTTAAGGAGTTACTATTATTTTACTGACTCGTTTAATAAGTCTTCTAAGCTGTTGTGGTTTAACACCAGGCAGGAACTAAGTACCATGCAACCACTTCCTCACTTCCACCCCTTCCTCCCTGGTGGGATGGGGAGGAGAATCAGAAAAAGATAAAACCCATGGCTGAGATAAAAACAGTTTAATAAGAGGAAAAAAAGTAAAATGTAACAATAATACTAACAAAACCAACAATCATTTTAAAATGTAATTACAATAAGAGGGAGACAGAGGAATAAAACCCAAGAAAACAAGTGATGCACAACACAATTGCTCACCATCTGCTGATCGATGCCCAGCCTGTCCCCAAGCACCGATTGGTGGCTCATGGCCAANAACAGATATTGTTCCCTTAGTCTGTGGACCATCTCTATAAAAGTCCATCGAGTTCATTTCATCCATGACCTAGGGCTCCGTCTGACATAACAGTCTTTCAGGGCAGGAAAGATAAAAGATGGTGTGTGGTGTTGTCACATGTTAAAACCAGTTCAGATTCCATCACTGCTGTTCTTGTCCAGTTTCATCAGAGTTCATTCTTCATTAATGTGGTGATCAAAGGGGAGTCAGATTCACGTCCCCTAATCTGGAGTGGCAAAGATGGGTGTTGCAAGATGCCAGATGTGGTAGTGAGCATATGTTATGAATGAGAGGGGAGAGCTTAGACAAGTCCCTGCCTTTGCCCAGGTTTCTGGCAGTAGACAGTGGTTTTATTGAGGTGGCCAGCACCCCAAAGCCCAATCTCACTCCCAAGTTCTTAATAATGACCGATCAGGTCTATTATAACATGAATTATTTATTGAATAGACACAAGGAAAAACAAACATGAGACTTTAACAGGCTTACTACCAAACCAAAAGGAACTATTAGTAGAAGAAAAACAGTGCACGATAATAAAGGTACCTATGTTACAGCTAGCAAAGAAATAGTATAGATTAGGAGCCAATGTCACTTACCAACGAATGATGGTGGTGTGAAAAGTCTCCTAATTTCTCTCAATCCCCAGGGAAGAAACTCGAGGTGAACATCTTCACTTTCAAGGAGAGCTCTCCACATACTCAGTATGTAAGAGATTTCTGATTTTATGAAAATCGTAGTGGTCTTTTATAGTTTGTAAAAGTGCTTGTCTGTCAGTCATGAATTTTTGCTTATCCTTTCCCATGCATTCGAGGCAGGATATTTATTGCTGGCCAAGGATGCTTTCAGACAAGATAATTCATCATAAGACAAACCATTCTGGCCTGATTTAGCCATATGGGGTGGAGAAATAAGCTTTTACTGTGTGAGAGGGTGAAAGGTCCTGTCACAGCATATACCCACCATGGAAGTGATAACACACAGTATTATATAGCAATTAGTCTGATACAATTTTATTGATTGGCTATTCTCACCCAAAATGAAATCCCCTTGAGGCACACACCAGACTTCCTCATCCTCCTTCATTACCCACCAAGTACACCTAGGTCCTTGAGCAAGAGCAATCCCACAAATGGGTTGGCCTTTGCCTGAGGCAGGAATAACCCAGACTGTTCTCCCCAGCATATTTTTAATGTGCACGACAGAAACCTTTTCTTCTTCTACAGGATATAAAAATTTTGATTGAGCAGGGCCAGCCCGATTGGCAGATTCCCTGCTCTTAATTTACCAGGTAGCTTTTGCTAAATGTGTATCCCAATGTTTGAAGGTCCTACCACCCACTGCTCTTTGTCGCGGTGAGGGAAAACTCGGACAGCTCAATATGAGTTATCAGAAAGCTTCGATTTATTGATTAAGGCGCAGCATACTTATACAGTTCATAATAAGCTAATGCATATTCTGTAACCTAACTATTCTATTGGATATCTTTTGTAGNTTGAGCTGGAAAGAGGTATTGTAACTTAGAGTGAAGGATAAGCTCAACACAAACAAAAGGATGTTTTTACCAAGCAGAAAGATACCATGGAAATAAATAAAGGTTGATGTAGCAAGTAGAAAAAAAGCTCTAAGAATTTACCATTGTAAGCTTAAATTGTAACATACTTACTCTTGTGATTGGATAATAATGTCTATAATATGGTAATGATAGTAGCGGTGATAGGCTATAGGCAAATGTAAAGGGATTGTGTATGATGTTGATTGGTTGTTACATATGAAGATACTCAGCAAAGAAAAGTATATAGTACTTTATAACTTGAACAGAGGGGGTTTCAGGTCTGCCTACAGGTCTAGCTGGCAGCTGTAGGTGGGGCTCTCTGTCACTCATGACGCATGACTGCTGTAACATCTTGGATACAATAAACAGCATTTTAAAGAGCCGCCTGGAGTCCCACATCTCTTGTTTTAGGCTCTTACATCTTTCCCTTTAGTTTGACCAGCAGTTCCCCACTCAGCAATGCTGGTCTCTTGCCTTTCTTGCCCGATTTCTTTTTCCTGGGGATCACTAGCTCTTGCACTCTATGGATGGCTTCTTTAAATGTCAGACAGGTCTGTTCCACTCCCTTGTGTCTGAGGACACTGACTCTCTCTCTGAAGAGCTGGAAGTTTGCTTTCCTAAAGTTCAGGGGCCTAACTGTTCCTTACCTGACCCATATCCCTCAGGACTATGAACTCCACCAATGCATGATTACTGCAGCCCTGGCTGCCTCTAATGTTGATGTCCCCAATTAGTTCAGTTACATTGGTAACCAACAGATACAGTACTGCATCAAGAAGTTATCCTCTATGCATTCCAGGAGTCTCTTGGATTGCCTACAGCTTGCTGTGCTACTTTCCCAGCAGATGTTGGTGTCATAGTTGGAATGGGAGCTTCAAAGTTTCTAAGAGAAGCCCTGCCATTGAGTCACAAGGTACAGAGAGGATCCCCTTGCTTTCAAAACTCTTTCTCAGAGTGAAGGAGCCTGAGTGTGGCTGGATCCAGTCTTAGCCCCAGACTTTGTCAACAGTTTAAGTCTAAAGAATAATAGAGGTGTTATTGAACCTGTATACAACTTTGTCCTGTGGGATTAAGAATGGCAAACCAGATATATTTATATAAAAATGAATGATTTATTATGATAAATGATTAGACAAAAAGATCTTAATCAGAATTATTTACTACAGAGTATAGAAGCTAAAACTACTAGTATAGTATTAAAACAAAAAATTTAAAAGTTAAAAAAAATTTAAAATAGTTAAAATAAAGTATATATGAGACTCATTATCCTACCCTCCAAGAACTAAAAGAGTACAAAAAAAATAAAGTGCCCTTCGAAAGACAGATAGTACGCTAGTACTTATCAAAAAGCTGCTGAATTCGCAAAACTAAAAGAAGCCCCTTTGTAAAACTAAAAAAAATATTGCAGCAAAAAAAAAAATACGCATGCGCAAATCCCTGGAGTCAAAAATTCATACAGAAGCAGACTTCTTTTACTTCATCTCTCCAAGCCCCCAGACCCATTTTAAGACCACAGACCCAATAAAAAAGACGAACTACACAGCTGCAGTTGATTTGCATACGAAGCAGAACAGATGAAGACAAGTAATCAATATGTATAAGCAATATAGAATATGCATGATTTTTGTGAATAAATAGCAAATTAGAAGTTACGAAAAATACACAAAATTTTAAAAAATGCTCTCCCCCTGCATCGC
>VZRF01002589.1:0-36199 GCA_013396875.1 Vireo altiloquus
AAGATAAGTCTAAAATTCACTACAGAGAGCATAACAAAAATCTCTTCACTTTAAGGTCAATTTAAAACTTAATCAAAGACAAATTAATATTAGAATATGTCTACAAAGGTCTGTTATTATTACAAATCTTAATGACATTATAAAGAGATTCAGACTCAATCAAACTGAAGTACTAGTGCATTAACTCATCTTCTAGACACCATTTTCTTTAAAAACCAATTGATTAGAAGGAGGGGTCTTAATTGCTTTGAAATGAATATGTAGTTATCTGTCTTCATACTGGCAAAATTTTTATGGAAATGAAAATGGAACCTAAAAGTAAAATGAGGAAAGAAGCATTAATTCAGACTTATAATTTTCTGTAATTTTTGAAGAATACAGGAAATACTGCTTTAATAAGTAATATTAGCAATTAAAAAAAGAAAGTAAAAAATGCTGTTCCAGTCTAAATTACCAATCTTTCAATATCTGCAAATTGAAAAGAAAGAAGCTTCTGATTTTATCCCCACAGCAATGTTATTTATAAACGTATAAAAGATTCAAGGATAGATTGAATCAGAATTATAATTAAAAATGAGGAAAAAATCACTTATTTTTTCCTGATAACTGCATATGAAGCTAAATTATACAGCATAGGAACAGTTGCTCTACTCTTTCAATGGAAAAATAACAGTCTAATTCACTATTGTCCCTCCTAAAACAGGCACATTTTAAGAGCAGTTGTGAAAATGGTACTGTTAAATTTAAACATAAATGCCTTTTTCCAACTAAACAATAAATTGGTATATTGATTTAATAACATTCTGTAGCTTAGGTTCTTGGAGATGTATATTTTTTAATATTAAAACATAAAAAGATTAAATAATCACATTTTTACAAATGGCTTATTCCATTAAACCCTTGGGGAAAAAAACTCCAACATGTAAACATAAAACTCTTCCTGTACGTGGTGGGTTGACTCAGGCTAGATGCCAGGTGGCCATTGAAGCCACTCTATCAGTGCCCTCTGCATGTGGACAGGGGAGAAAAAATGGATGATGAGTTTTGATAAGGGCAGGGATGTTGCTGTTGTCCACAAAAAGAAGAGATGGAGACTCCAATTTCAGATGAACAGAAGGCTATCCTTTATTCAGTTCAACACTCCTTTTATAAGGTGTTATGCTAAAAGCTGCCTGATTGGCTGAAAGGTACAACACCTCACTACAATCATTGGTCGAGAGAGAGAGAGAACAATATAGAGCAAATTTTGAAAAACATGGAACAGTGAAAAACAAGAGAAAAACAGGTTAAAGTGAAAAACACCACCTGTTATTTTGAGAACTAAAGGATACTTACAAAAACCTCTATCAGGTCTTTCCTGAGAATGTGAAATGTTTACAGAATTGTTCTCTTTAGAAAGTAAGAAGGTTTCTCTTGGGAAGAAATCCTTTGCAGGCCTGCTGCTAAAACTTCTAAGATCCACCAAATGTCAGCCCCACACAGGGAGAGATCACATAATGGTTCTCATCACAGACAATACAGATTTCACTTTGGGAAATTAGTTGAATTTATTACTAACAAAGTTAGAGTAGGATAATTAGAAGTAACCAAAAACTTAAAAGCACCTTCTCCCCTTCTCTCCCTCCTTCCCAAGTTTGATTTTATTCCCTATTTTCTACCTCCTCTTCCCTACAGTGGTGCAGGGATATGAGGAATGGGGGTTATAGTCATTTCATCACTGACAGAGAGAAGAAACCTTCCCCTGCTCCATAGTGGGTTCCTTCCCATGGGAGATAGTCCTCCACAAGCCTTTCCAGGGTGAGTCCTTCCCAAGGGCTACAGTTCTTCCTGAATTGTTACAGTGTGGATCCCTTCTGCAGGATGCAGTCCTTCAAGAACAGACTGCTCCAGCATGGGAAGGTCACAGCCTCTTTTAGGCATCCACCTTCTCTGGCATGGGGCTCCTCCCTGGGCTTCAGCTGGATCTCTTCATCCCTGTGGCCCTCCCTGGGCTGCAGGGACACAGCTGCCTCACCATGGTCTTCATCATGGGCAGCAGGGGAATCTCAACCCTGCTACCTGGAGCACCTCCCAGCCCTCCTGCATTGGCCTTGGTGTCTGCAGAGCTGTTCCTCTGACATGTTCTCACTGCGCAGTTCTCTGGCTGCAATTACTTCTTGTGAAATAAGCTTTTTCCTTCTTCTTAACTATGTTATCCCAGAGTCTCTACTGGTGGGCTTGACCTTGGCCTGTAATGTGTCCATCCTGGAGCTGGCTGGCATCCGTCAGATGTGGGAGAAGCTTCTGGCAGCTTCTCAGAGAGACCACCTCTTTAGCATGCCCCCGACCATGCAAACCCAATACCATGTATTCATAATTCTCATCTTCAGGTATGTGCAAATGGAGGTAGTTGTTTCTACAATGAAGAAAATCAGAGATCTTACTGTGTTTGTGATCTGGGATGGACTGGAAACACATGCCTTGAGAATATTAATGACTGTGAGATAAACCAGTGCCAACATGGAGCCACTTGTGAAGATGGAATTAATAAATACAGGTATTTATGTTGCTTTCTACACAAGAATTCATGAAGTATTTCATGCCGTATGAAGGTATTTTTCCCTTCAGAAAGAATTACAAAGTGTGTTGTTAATGTAGTAATATAATTTTCATATTATATAATGCCATGGAGTACTAATTTTCAATAAGGATATGCATTCAGTACAACTATGTAGTCTGAAGTGTTGCAGAGGAAAGAATCAAATATCCTCTATGCTGGTCAAAGAAGTTAAACCAGCTATGCAAAATCTCACATAAACAAATAATCTATTTTATTAAATGGCAAAGACTTTGTGAGCCTGGACTGTGTCATAGAGTGTCTTATTAAAATGTGAATGATAATTTATTATCATTTCAGTTATTGACAAAACCATAAAGTATATGTTCTCTTTAGTGAGCTGTAACATGCTGTAGATATTTGAAGATGAAATTTTATGAAATATGGTGAAAAAATAAATGAGAAAGGTTTTCTTCAATAAGCAGAGTTCAGCTGTTCTTACCAGACTTGAATTACTTATTTTTCCTCTCCAAAATCCAGAATAAATAAAACTTTTCCATAATGTCTGTGAATGTATTTTGAAAGACATTATTCTATGCTCTGCCATGCCCTACTTAGAAGCACTGTAATTAGTATGCTTTAGTGTTTCTATTTAGAAAAGATTGCAATAGTGCACAAAATCAAAATAGAAGCAATTAAAGATTTTTTCCACTTCACCTCTATTTTTAAAGTATCTTCTGTAAAAATAGCTGAAACCACCAAATAAGCACACAAATGGAGATAAGGGATTGATTCTCAGTATACCAAAGTTAAAGGAATTTTTGTTAAAGAATCCTTACAAAGTAAACATCCTTCCTTTTTACTAGATTGCAATCAACTCTTGTATCAAATTACTGGACCATATTTTGGCATTTTGTTTGACTGATAAATCTGTGTCTTTCCTTTCTTTATCAGAAAAATAATTCTGATAGATGTACAAAGCCATGTTTACCCTGCAAAATCCACTAGCATTTACTGAGAAATTAGTAGTTCTGAAGACATCTGGTAATAAAGAACTTTTGATTTTAACTTACTAATCCAGACTCAGTTTACTGACAGAAAACACTTAATTCTTACTTTTTCAGTCTTTGAAAGACAAATTAAATTGGCAGATCAGTCTGTTTATCAAAGGAACAGGAAAACATACCGTTAAGATCTGAATCCCAGATGGCCAGTTTTGTTAGCCGAGAACTTGATCCCAAAAGAACAAAACTGGTTATTTTGTCACAGCAAAGTGTAGCATGTTTACTGTTAAATACTCACTCTGTTGAAAGAGCCTGGTTGTTTCTCAATGACAGTGAAGCATTTTTTAAAATAACTAAACTCTGCCTACCTTAAAAATAATGATGTTTCCCAAGTTATTGTAAGCAAGTGAAACTAAAATAATTTCCCCTTTCCAATTCATGATTAAAACCAAAAGAAAACAAGAGGAAATGCTGAATGTAAGTGCACCCACGTTTTCTAAAGACTTGTAATTAGCATTTCCATCCTAAAATGGGTATCATTTTTTATTAATATTATAAAATATTATCGTATTTTTATCAAGAGCTGTATTTGATGCAAAGTAGTTTCAGGAAGACGTAAGAAAACTGTCAGCAGAATATATGGAGAACCATGTGTAAGTGCCATTAAGAACACTACAGAGATCCATTTTTAAAACTATTACAGCCATTCAACACCTCACTTAATAAGTGCAGAAGATAAAGATATGCCAAAATCTTATATATTAGTTTTTTATTTACATAAAATTATTGTAAAACCCCAGACGTTTTTCCTAGCTAAGAAATCTTAAATTCTTAATTATTAAATTTTGGTCATAATCCATTTTTCTAGTGGTAGCTTGATATAGTAATGCTAACACAAGGAAATCATAGAAAATATCCAGCTTTGATTCAAGAACATCCCCCTCTTTTAAGATGTCATATTTTGCAAGCCATCATTTTTTTCCAGATAGGAAACACACCCTCAACTGAATGAAATGTTTCTAAATTTCTGTCTCCTTGCCATGGCATGTTCTTTTTCTCCTCCTATTTTGAAATTACTATTACAGACTGTTGTGTCATGTAGATGTATATTTATATATTTGCAGAGAATTTCCTTTGACTTCAGGATGGGGAATTGTTCTAAGTGAAGGAGGGGGAGTTTTAAACTTTTAAATAGTGTAATTCTCAGCAAGGCTGTATACTAAGAGCCTCATAATTACAGTAACTCTTAGGAGTTTCTCTTCTTTGGTTTAGTGAGCCCTCTCTTAACAGCTAAAGTGGCCCCAATCACACTGACACAAAACCTGTAATTAATTCAAATTAAACTGTTGCACTTCCAGCTGAGTCTGTGCTGTTTGAGATATCATAAAGTAAGTCAATCAGCATATATTTATAAAGATAACTTCAAAGAATTACTCCTCCTGCCACTGGGTTGATGGTGTATATGAATATGTATATGATGATGATATGTATATGATGCTGTCAATATGAATCTGGCAGATACCTTGCAATAGACTTAATTGCATCCACATGCCAAAAGAATCTCTTTACGTTTGGTTATACATACTTGAGAGAAAAAAGACACGTAAGATTCATTACCTCAGTAAATAGATAGTGTTTCTATTTAAAAAAAAATCCCTTCTAAAGAACTTGTATTGTTTGATTATATCATGTGTAGGAGAAGAAAGAGAACTGATTTAATATGGCTCAATGAGAAGCATTTAATGAATAATTAAAGTGAAAGAGATCTTCAAGGAGTATAACCTCCAGTTTTGAAATCCAAGGGACAATTTATTACTGTTTTCTTCACCCTTGTAAATTTTTTTCTTTTCAACATTACACTTTGGACAACCAAGGTCCTAACTGAACTAAGTTAATAGATATTTTACTATAGTCTATTAAGTGAAAAGGAGCAACGGAGTGAAAAGACACAATTTAAAACTCAGTCTAGTTTCCATGACCTGTCCTGTTTCCCATTTCTTCAGTCCAGTCTGTTCAGATGAAGTCCTACACTTATCACAACCCCAGGAAAGCCCCTCAAGAAGGACTGAGAACTGTTAGATTAAGGCTTTTGAAGAATTGTAGGATTTACCCCTGCTTAATGAACATTAGTTCATGATGAACTAATATATTTTTTTAAAGTATTTTAGTCAATAGCTATAGCTCTGATGTCAGCATTTCATTAGTTTTCATGAAGGAAAATGTCTCATTAAGAAATTGGGTTTGGTGTACGGTAACACTTGAATTGCCAACGCATTCTTCAGTATTCAGTATACAAATTTCAGTGCATACAGTAAAATAATGAATTCGTCTCAGTATGAAAGAGTAAAGTGACACGCTGTAGAGTAAAATGCTTTAAAATATGAAACACTTCTTTGCATGATGCCAGCAAGATTGTGAAAAATAAACATAATTTAGATTATTTCTGAGTATCACAAAATTTAAAGCTTCTATTATTTTATTCATGCTTGACTTTTTCCATTTTCTTCCAGCTGGGTAAATTGAGCTGTTTGATTATATTATTTTTTTATGTCTAGTTTTCTTTTTTCAAGTTTATTCATCCTATACTATATATGCAATTTGACTGCAGGACCTAGTTGACAGTGCCATATAAAGTTAGTACTGTGATATACACAGTTTTCTGCAGCAATAATAGGCTTCTTCCACTAAAGAAAGAGGAGAAATACTTTTCCTCACTTTTCTACAACTCCAGAAGATAGGTGAATATATGTCAAAGTTTCTTAGGGAATACTTCTGCGATAAATTATACAACAACTTTTCTGTAGAGAGTTGAGAGATGCATATGAAAATCAAAGTGAAACTAAATAACCTTTTCGACCACTTATGAATGTGTGTACAGTTTGCAATTCAATGGGAAAAAGGGATAATTAATACTGAATAAAACCAGCTGATATGCTTGGACTAATTCTAATTGACATATATATATGTATGTATGTAAGAATGATAAATATTAAGGAAACAAAGTAGAGGGGTGCTGGGAACTCTTCGCTAATGCCAGGCTTCAGTGTTCCTATATGCCTCTTGTATCAATGTAGAAAATAGCTGGGTCACCTCCTAGCAGAGATTAGCATAGACACACCTTCAGTCTGGTCTTTGGCTTTTTGCAGTAATTTTAAAGATTCTTTTGATGCATGCAGCTATTTACTCAGTAACACAAGTCACATTAGGGCAGGCAGTCTGTGGTGACACCTAGACAGCTGCACTGCCTGGGCTAGCCAGCACCAACTGACTCACCTACACCTCTTCTCTCAGAGACTTTTAATGATAAGAAGTTGGTAGCAACACATTGCACCTATTCCACAACCGTACACATTTTAGCAACATATTCCTGCTTAGACTAAATTCCACATCTATCTTTGCTTCTCCACTTAACATTCATTTCGCAAGCATATCAAATTATTGTGCAGCATTACCTAGGTTTAGGCTCTGGAGTCATAACATACAATCATCCGCATATGTGTGGGAGCACAGTAATACTCAAATGACTTGTGTTTGCTACTCACTACTAAAATCTGTGTTTGTAGCAAAAGCATTGAGGTATTTGTTTTCTCTCCAAGTATCTGTTACCCTCAAAATCTTGTTATGGATGAAAGAGGACATGTATGAAGCTAAGAAATATTGTTATTCCCATTAATGTTAATGCAAAACTTTTTTCATGTGCTGTTCTCTGGTGCTCTGCTTCTGCTTTCGATGTTCCCTCAGTTTGTAAGGTTGACATTTTAGTCGTTCTTAAGAAAGAGTCTGGGGAGGTGTCATTAGTACCTCCTGGTCTCTGCTGGGCGATCTCACACACACACACATACACACACACATACACAGACACAAACACCAGCTGGGCCACTCCCAGAGCTGAAGCTGGAGCAGGAGAGGCAGCAGGTGCTGACTCCAGCACAGGGAGTGGCACCCGGACAGGCCATGGAGAGGCTGAGTCCCTGTGCTGAGATGCCAGTGCACAGCCAGGTCGTTCCTCTGGTAACAGCAAAATACATGTTCCCTGAGCTAGAAATACACTTATAAATGGAAATTCTGGTATTGTATACATCTGTATACAATTTTTTAAAATTTATTTATTGTACAGAAACATTTTAACTTTGAAACAAATGAAGACTGAAAATCAATCCATGCCTCAAAGCTTTTGATATGCTCAGTATTTTAGTATTGCTGAAAATAATAATAAGAAATTGAATTACAATAAAAATATAATAATAATAATACAGCACTTAATTATGCTACTGTAGGAGATGAGCCGTACTAAATTAAAAAACATTATGATTTCACCAGGAAAAACAAAGCACATTTCATTCTTATCTGTTTTCAATTTCGTCAGACACCAAAGCATTGAAAAATAAGATATTCATGACATCATCACTCAAAATATGGAGTCAGAAATATGAAACTGAAACATCACATCTGTTTCTGTGCAGTTCTTCTGTGGTCTCTGAAGATAAGCTATACAACTAACAATAGTCAGGAAATGACAGAAAATTCTTCATCCTCCCTTTCTTGTTAAGGAGAGCTCTAAGTTAAATTTTCTATTCAATGTTAATGATAATAGCCACATTTTCAAAGAATGATTGAGTAGTTGCATTTTTAATGTGTACACTCTAATTGTTAATGTTAAAAAAATTAAGGAAATAAAGTGATTAATTGCACCAGAAAGATTAATATGACTGGTTGTTTACCGTATTATTGTAGGTGGATTCAGAAAATGTGCAACTAAAGGTAACTAAAAGCACACCTTCTTTTAATGTTTATGCATAATCAAATTTTATGCAAGTCAAAATTTATATTTAGCTATAAATGTCTAACACCACCTGCAGCCGAGCCCAACGCAGTCACTCACTCACCCATACACCAGAAGGATGGGGAAGAGAATTGGAAGGGTAAAAGCTGGAAAACTCATGGATTGAGATAAAGGCAGTTTAATAGGAAATGCAAAAGCCAGACACACAAGCAAAGCAGAACAAGGAATTAATTCAGTGCTGCGCATGGGCAGGCAGGTGTTCAGCCATCTCCAGGATTCCCTCCACTTTATACACTGAGCAGTGACTTGGGAAGGCATGAGCCATGAGTCAAAATGTCCCTCACTTCTTCCTTCTTCCCTCCACTTTATACACTGAGCATGATGTCATGTGATATGGAATATCCCTTTGGTCAGTCCAGGCCACCTGTCTGGGCTGCATCTTCTCCCAACCTCCCAAGCACCCCCAAATTCCTCACCAGTGTGGCATTGCGAAAAGCAGAGAAAGCCTTGGCTCTTTGTAAGCCCTACTCTGAAATAACAAAAACATCTCTATATTGTCAACCCTTTTTCCAGCACAAATCCAAAACAGTACCTTAAAACCAAAAGAATACAAGTACTAGCCACTGTGAAGAAAATTAACTCTACTCCCCCCAACCAACATACTAAAGTGACTGTATGTGATTATTTTTGTGTACTCCATTCCTTTAAAAAATGACAAACACAGTCAGCTGAAGCTCTCAAGGGCAGCAAAGATTTCTCATTTGCTAAGAAGTGGCTGAGTTTGGAAGAGAGACTACAGCAGCTATATCTCCTTGAGTCATTACTGCTGTAGCAATGGATCTGTAAAGCGAAACTGGTGGTAATGAAGAACACACAACCACACTATATGAGATATGGAGAGCTTACTCCAAGCAAGCTCTGTTTTGGTCCATGGACTAAAAGCCCATTAGCAGTTGGTGTCCATTAGCTGTACTCCAAGGCACGCAGCTCCTGATTTAGTTTCCATATGTCTACCATAAAAAAATGCAGGCACAGTAAGCAAGGACAGAAGCAAAGAGCCACATGAGCATTCACTTCTGGTAAAAATAAAGGGAAAAATACTCTTTCTGCCAGATGGATCAGTAGAGAAAATTATTATAGTCAAGGCTTTCTGAACTTGTTAGTTCTTTCCATCTTCTGCATAGCATTTCTATGTATCAAGGACATTTAAGATTGTTGTCAAATTATCTCCTGTAAGAGGAGACCTCTGGACATGATAAGGAGAGGATCCATCAAAGAATAGATGGTCAAGTACAAGGGGCTTTCTAATTTTATGAGATGTGGGTCAGCTATGAGATAATCCAGATTTGTTTTCATTCACACAGCAAAAGAAAACAAAAAGGCAGAAAGGGCAACATGAAACAGTCATCTCCATTCTTATACAATTTAGATGTCTGCTTACACTTTGGAAAAAAATATTTTGAAAACTTTCTATAAAATATACTGAACAATATGTATAGAATTCTATAGATTCATTTTTTTTTAGTTAGACAGAAATTGTAACTTTTGTTGCTAATGATAAAGCACTTTTATACTGATTTTATATCCAAATGGGTTGTAATACTGTTTCTTCCTAGAGATATTGTAGCATGTAACCATTTATAGAGAAAAAACCCTTAAAATGCATAATACTCATATTTCTAAGGATTTTGTCTTTCAGTATTTTCATCTGAAGCTTAATATTAATATAGCTCCTAGTTTGTCCTACGCAAATAGCTGAGATTTTAATTTATTGCTAGCAGTGTATGTGAAATGAAGTTACTTAGTCACTAATTAAAGGTGAAGAAGGAAGATTGAAAAAAAAATTGTGATTCATTTGTGGGTAATTCAAAGGGAGAATATTGTTAACATTATTAATGATTATTGACCTATGTATTCCAGACTAGCGATTTTGTTGGATTTTCCCCCCCTCCTCTCCTCTCCTCTCGTTTCAATAACAGGTGCATATGTCCCCTTGGTTACACTGGCACGTTTTGTGAAATTGATATAGACAACTGCATTGGAAACCAGTGCTCTCAATATGGATTCTGCCAGGACCACTTGCATAATTACAGCTGCTACTGTGTGCCTGGATATGAAGGACCCTTCTGTGAAGTTGAAATTAATGAATGCTCAAGTTCACCTTGCAAAAATGGAGCTACTTGTATGGATTTAAGTGGCCACTTTTCTTGTCATTGTACTGCTGGGTTCAAAGGTAAGTTTTGCTCTTTAGAAATGCCTTGTATTACAGATGTGGTTGTCTCACTCTATGTAAGCAATGTTCATGGGACTGTTTAATCACAATTATATATACATATATATAAATATGCATACATTTGCGTTTCTATAATTCCCAAGAGTTTTAACTGAATTAGCATTGAAATTCTTAGGTTGTGCCTCATAGCTCTTCCCCATGTGACCTTCTCGCCACTAAATGTACAGTTCTGGGCATTAGCTTTGATTCTGTTGGCAAAAACATTGATGAAGTTCCAAACCATAATTTTAATTTTATTATTTTAATTTCACAGTTATGCAGTCTTAGGTGTTATGGCTTCACTGATACACAGGCTTATAAGAACAGTATTTTGGTACAGAACAGGAAAATGTAAGTTTGAGGAGGAATGAGAGCAGCAGTATCATCTCTCTGCAGGTATAGGGTATAATCAGCTATATTTGAGAGAATTGTTCAGACTCCCCTTCTATACACCAGAGATAGAATAGCTGTCTGTCCTGGACGTCTTTTCTAGGAAGACATTGGCTGTAGATTTCTGCATTTCATTAGATAAATCCTGCACAACCTGATACCATGATTTCTTTTTGTACTAATTTCTGTTTTGCGTGAATAATACTAATACTTCAGACTACATGTGGAAGACAAAAAATACTTTTGAATCCAGCAATATCAAAGTGTTGCATTTCCAGCCTTTAGTCTATATCATCAAGAACAAGCAATTAATGCTCCAGATGCTTCTCTTTTGACAATCTGGGATATCACTAACAAAGGCAAAAATAAATAGCATAGTATGCAGAGTGTCATTTTTGCTAACTAAACATAGGCTGACAGCTTCTTCTTCCAAGCTGCTGAGGGCTTTCATTCCAGTCCAGAGAGTGTGTGTAGCACTAGATTTTTAAGTCCCAGTTAAACCACTAGGATGGATAACACATTTATTTGGATCCTTCTGGGTTACTGCCAAAGTGCTGAGTTACTAAGTAATTAGAACTTCTCTGCCTTTTTTTCATTATACATTCTGGCTAGCTACACATACTTTTAACACTTAAGCACTAACATTTTTAATTTCAAATATGTTTATTTTCATTTACATATTTCATTTATATATATTCATTTGCATATTTATGTATGTGATATACACTTGCAGATTTGTTGTCCTCAACTTTAGTTGAGTATATAATCTCTTGGTCATTTGCTTACACATTTAATAAAACATGTTACTTCCTGTTCATGCTCATTTCTTAATAAATGTGCAAAAAAATGGAGGATTGTCCCTTAAGTGACTTAAATTCCATTATGATACTTGACTGCATGTCTGAATAGAAGTGAAGAAAACAATACTCGGCTCACCTGTGCAAAATCTAACACAATTCATTTCCATCTTGCTGCTTAAACTTCAAGCCTTATTTAGTACTTTGCCGGACTTCATGGGGAACTTCAACTACCCCAATAACTTCTACGGGAACAGTACTGTGGGGTATAAGATCTGCTTGGGGAAGTCCCATGGGATAAAATCCTTGAGGGAAGGGCCTAAGAAAACCTATCACCACTTCCAAGCTCCAGAGCTATTAGTCTCAAGGGGCAAACAGAAAATACCAGGAAGCCTGTATGGATGATCAAGGAACTCCTGGCCAAATTCAAACCAAAAAAACCCTATATTGACAGAGGGTGAAAGCAAGGACAGGTAATTGGCAGGAAACAGAGAGACACTCTCTGAGCATGCAGCAAAAAGCTTAGGAACGTCAAAAGGTCAAGTGCAGTTGAATATGAAAAGAGATGTGAAAGACACCAAAAAGAGTTTCTGTGAGTATGTAGGTAACAAAGGGAAGAGAAAGGAAAATGTAGTTGCATTCTTAATGAGACTGGACATGGAAAAGTTTGAGGTAGTGAATATTGCCTTTGCCTCAGTCTGTACTGGTAAGACTGTCCTTCAAAAATCCACAATCCTGGAGACCAGAGAAAAAGTCTGAAGCAAGTAAGACACACCCTTGATGGATGAGACTCACGTCAGGAAATACTTAGGCAAGCTGGATATATGTGGGCCCATGGGCCCTGTTGGAATGCACACACAAATCATAGCAACATAAAATTGTATAGTCATTAAAGCTGAAAAAAACCTCTAAGATCACTGTCCAGATATTAAGATAGCACCACCATGTTCATGCTCAACCACATCCCCATGTGGCCCATCCACATACCCTGTGAACAGTTCCAGGGGTGGTAATTTCACTGCTTCCTTGGGCAACCTATTCCAATGCATGACCATCCTTCTAGTGAAGATTTTTTTCCTAGTATCTATTTTAAACCTCCCCTGGCACAACTTGAAGCCATGTCCTCTCATCCTATCACTTTTAACTTGGTAAGAGACTGGCCCCCACCTTGCTATAACCTCCTTTCAAGTAGTTGAAGAGGGTAATCAGGTTCCCCCTCATTCTTCTTTTCTCCAGCTAAACAGCCCCAGCTCCCTCAGCTGCTCCTCATATTACTTGTGCTCCAGACCCTTCACCAGTTTTGTTGCCTTTCTTTGAATATATAATATGGTGAGAGCAGGCAGATGTCATTGCAAAGTCACTGTTGTTTAACATTAATAAATCATGTTGATTACCAGAAGCACCCAAAGAATGGAGGAAACAAAGGTGACTTTTCAAGAAAGGCAAAAATGAAGTCCTGGAAATCTTCAAACAGCTCACTGTTGCCATGATCCTTATTAAGATAATGGAGCAGCTAATCCTGGAAATCATGGATAGCAAGAAAATTATCTGGAGTAATCAGCATGGTTTCAGCAAGGGTTAGTCATACTTGACCTACCTGATAAACTTCTAAAATGAAATGACAGGCTTGTAGATGGGGGGAGAGCAGTGTGTATTGTCTACCTCGATATTAGCAAAACTTTCTGCTTGGTCTTCCACAAGCGTTTCTGGTTGATTTTTCTCATGAAAAAGCTGATGAAGTATAGGCTGGATGAGTAGACAGTGAGGTGAACAGAAAACTGGACGAGTGGACAAGCCCAGAGGAAGATGATGTGTGTCATGGAGTCAACCTTTCCATGAGTAACCAGTGGTGTACTCCAGGAGTCAATAGTGGATCCAGTCCTTTTCAACTTCTTAATTAGTGATCTGACTGATGGGGCAAAATGCACCCTCTGAGAGTTTGCAGAAGACACAACAGTGGGAGGAGTGGCTGATACACCACAGGATTGTGCTACCACCCAGAGGGACCAGGACAGGCTGGAGAAATGGGCTGACATGAGCCTCATGAAGTTCAACGGGGGAAGTGCCAAATCCTGCACCCGGGGACAAATAACTCCATGCACCAGTGGATACCATGGGCTGATCAGCTGGCATGCAGCTTTGCAGAGGAGAACCTGGGGGTCTTGGTGGACATCAGGTTGAATGTGAGACAGCAGTGTGCCCTTGTTCACAGAAGGCATATGCCTGGGCTGCGTTATGAGGTGTTTTGTCAGCAGGTCAAGGAAAGTGATGCTTTCCCTCTACTCAGCCCTGGTACTGAGGCTATACTGTAGGACTGTGTTGAGTTCTGGGCTCCCCCAGTAACAGAGACATGGACACACTGAAGAGAGGACAGTAAAGAGACACTAAGATTAAGGGACTGGAGCGTTTCTCCTATGAGGAAAGGCTGAGGAAGCTGAAAGCCTTCAGCATGAAGAAAATAAGGCTCATCCCACCTGAAAGGAGGGTGTATGGAAGATGGAGCCAGGCTCTTTACAGTAGTGCTCAGTGACAGAACCAGAGGCAATGGGCACAAAGGGAAGCACAGAAGTTGCTGTCTGAACATCAGGAAATACTTTATGACTGTGAGGGTGATGGAGCACTGCTACAGGTTGATCAGGGGGGTTATGGAGTCTCCATCTCTCCATCAAAAGCCATCCGTACATGTGAAACTGTCTCTGGGTGTTCCTGCTTGAACAGGGCGTTTGGGCAAAATGACCTTCAGAGGTCCCTTGCAATCTCAACCATTACAGACTGTTACTGTGGGGACTTGCTTATAAAAATGATAAAATTATATATTACTGGAAAACACTTGAAAAAAATTTCTTTATCACACAATTAGGTATTATATAATAGTATTTCCATAGAAAAAAATTTAAAGAAAAAGAAATCTCATAATACCAATTAAATGTAACTCATTACCACATGTGCTGAATATATTGAGTTCTGATTTTTTAAGGGTATAAACCACAAACAATTAATAAAAGGCTGTTTAAACTTATAAAAATGTTATCACTACCCTAGCAATTACATTTTCATAGTCTCTGAAGGTTTATGATCCTGGGATATTTTCCAGTACAAAACAGATTTTAAGTTCAGTCATAACTGCATGTTATGAATCAGTGATTTGTATCTCAGTGTACAACTAAAAACCCCACATTTATTCTTATCTCATTTTGTGTGTTTGTTATGTTGTTTCTCTGTAATTTAGCTTTTTAACAAATCCAGATGTACTCCATTTTTCTTCATAAATAGTAAATTCAGTTTCAGATGAAATATCAAAGGCAATAGTAAATAAGCTAAACAGCAAAACAGAAGTTATTGTTGCTCAGTAATCTGTAGGTATTTGTGTAGCTATCATACTTTGTGTACTAGTATGCAGAGATACTGCAAACAACCTCCCACGTATTAGGTGGGAGGTGACTTGGTGTCTCTCCTGCTACTAATTGTGTCCCTGTGTTATCTTTAATATAACATTAGAATCAGCTTTTATTTTGGAAGTAAAATGTTAAATAGACAATTCATATCTAATGCCTGTGTCCAGTTGATTGAGCAGTCTGGTGTCTATCAACATTTCTCAAATGTTTTGCATTCTATCATTCTATTATCAGGGACCCCCTTAGGCAGTGTAATGAGATTTGTCATCATGAAAAACATGATCTTATTTTTTAAAAACAAGTTCATAAAAAATCCAAGGCTTGAGTATTTGCACAATAAAACCAAACACTTGGTAAAATCATATACCACAGTGTTTGCTTTTGAATTTTAAAGGTTACTAGTGATCGAAACTTTAATGTTAGAGTCGTTTTCTTAATGTCTGGTGTACTCTGCCTATAAGAGAACTTCACATATGTCAAACTTGGAAGTTTGCAGTATGATTTTAAAAATTAAATTAATAAATTTTTAAATTTTTAAACTTTTGGTCATGCAGTGACCCTCTACGTTGTCTTCTGGTTCAGTCCTTCTAATATAGCATAATGCTTCAGAGTAATTCCCAGCTGGCATTCAGAGTAATTCCTCATCTATCCTTTCTTCCATATCCTTCTGTTAACTCTGTCTTGATACATCAATGTTCAGCATCAAATAATTGCAGTTTTCACGATGACTGGTATGTCTAAATAAATAGCACTCTCTTTATTTCTGGTTTAAAGGAAGCTCTTCTTGGAATTATTTGGAAAAATCCCTGTATTTATCTAAACATGTCCTTCATTAAAACTCTTTTCTGTTTAGATGCCCACAAAAGTGTGAAGACAGCTCCTGAGAACTCTAAGCAGATAGGCAATGTTGCATCATTGGTTTCTCTTGAGGGTTTGTGTTTATATAATATTGATTGTAGAGTTGAGATTTGGGAAATCTTTTTATTCTGAATATATACTGTACCCCACATAGCAAAATATGGTCCATCATTGCTTCACCCACATGTAATTAGCAAATAACAGTATTGAAGCTCATCACTAATGTAGGCCTTACAGTGACTTTTTGAGATTGACATTCATATATTTATTTGTCATGCTCTTCAGCATTCTTCTTCTTGCCCAAAAGAGGAAAATGGCATGTACACTTTTTGAAATGATTCCATTACTTTAAATTTCTGGGCCTCGTTTTTACTTTTTTATTCCCCAAATACACAGAAGTCCGTGTGATATCTGGAGTCTGAGGAAGTGTTTTGTGTTTGTATTTTCAGTACATTATAAATTGGTTTTACATTGGTTGGATATTTTTAAATAGTTTCCCCCTTCTGTAACGGGTGTGAATAATATATCCTCCATGCCATCAAGTAAAACAAATCTTGAAGGAAACTACTAGAAGTTATGTGAAAGCCAATCCTTTTTGACACAAGTAAGCTTAAGAAGACTTAAGCCCTTATACAAATCAAGTCTAGAACAGCTGATGGACACCCTAACACATTAAGATTGAACCTGTTTACAGGGAGCAGGCAGATCAAGGCTGCTCCATGAGAGGAATCACAAACTAGAATGCAAGGTTAACCCCGGTGCAGGCATTACCATTATTAAGCAAGGCACAGTCCTGCCACATCTGAACAGGGAAGTCAGAACCAGTGTCTGGTGACAGGGTCCTCGACCCTTCCCAGACTGCACAAGCAGTGGACCAGGTCCAGGGTCCATCTAAGGAAGCAAGTTAGAAGCAGCAAGAGACAAATCTGAACCAGAGACTAATCTGTAATGTACATACGAGTTATCCATCCAAAAAAACTCCCAAAAACTTACAAGACCACTCTTGAGACAGGGAGGGAGGCAGGATTGGGAACTACAACATCTACAGAACAGCTCAGGCCAGGGTGCCCACAGCTGAACTCATTGACAATGGGCAGGGAGTGTAGGGAGGACCTAGGTGGGGCTGCTTCAGGCCACTCGGGTCTATTAGTGCTCTCAGGGCTCTGACAGCTGCTTTATAGGAATTGCCCAAAGCGGGGTCGTCTGGAATAATAAAATCATTAGTTTTGCTGACAAAGGAAGGCAATTAGGTTCAGTTTTTTTCTGACACCTGTTCTGCATTTGAAACACTTGCTTTCATTTCCATTCATACAGTTCCTATCTTCATAGGACAAAGCCATTCTGGAAGCACAGCACATGTCTGCTCCCACATTTCCACCACACAAGGCTGGCCTGGGTGTGCAGCTCAGGGAATTGGGTAGGGAAAATTTTCAGGGGCTCTGGCTGGCTTTTGTTCTGCTAGAGAAGAGATTATTGCTGGCACATTGTGCCAGTGCAGCCTGTCAGATGTACAGTGTAATCCCATAGATGAACTGGGCTCTGGGCAGTTTACACTTGAAGAGTCACAGACTTTCTTTGAGTTAAAACTCTTTCATAGAGGCTAAGAGGGTGGGATGGTTTCATACATCATATACATTTTTTTAATCTGTAATAGGCATTCACAGAAAGAATTACATTGTATGGGGTAAATAAAAACCAGACTTGTTTTGGATTTTTGGCTACTACAATATCTTACACAGAAAAGGCCTCAAAGAAAATAAAATAATGATGAAGTGTGTAGAATAAAAAAGTTGAGAAAAAGAAATGTCTGTCAAGTTCACTAAAGTCTCATGTGGACCGTTTGTCTTTCTTTTCCATAATCGCATTTTCTGCAAAGTAAGCAGCAGCATTACTCAGTTTGATACATCTCTTATCTAACAGAATAACTTATGTTGCTTAGCAAGCAACAAAATTACACAATTTGTTATCAGGTACATGACTGTAATCCTTTACACTTTTACACATTTTACAAAATGGTGGACAGTAAGACAGGAGTGTTGTGAAGGCAATCCTTAAATACGTTGTTAATATTTTGGCTACTTCTTGAACTTTATAAAACCTTTATGGTTTCCCTTTTTCTTTTTTCTTTTTTCTTTTTTTTTTTTAATAGCACTTCATTAAGTTTGCATTAAGCAGAATTTTAAATCATTTACTTTTCATCTGATCTTGGAATAGAAAGATTCATTTTGTCTTGAATATCTCCTCAAGTGAGGAGTTTTACTTCAAAACAATATTCTTACACATCCTTTTCTTAATAGTGGTCATTCTGTGTGCCTTTGCATTGTCAAATTTATTTCATAATATTTATATTATTCAAGTGGTGGTGGTACTTAATAAGAAACAAAAGTTGGTATAAACAGTATTTAAATGAAACCTTGTATTTTGAGCATTTTGCATGTGGTTTGTGATTCAGACAGAAATGTAGTGGTGGTGGTACTTAATAAGAGATACTTTAAATATAATGTGTATTACATTAAGAAAATTAGCTCTCAAATTATTTCAGTTTTATTCTAATTTCTGAATGAATTTGAGACATTTATTCTAATGTCTAGGTATTTTATTTAAGAATGGTATGAAATTAAGCTTAAACCCCCCAGTTTTGTGGATATTCTGCAAAATCTAACAATAGTTTGATAAGTTCAGATAAAGTGCAAAGTTTATGTCTTTAAATAAGCAGAAAAAAAACATTCAAAATTTAAAAGGTGCAAACTTTCAGTCTAGCAATCTTACAGAGTTGCACTTCTGAAGGAAAGGTATATTCAATGAGACTGCATCCATAAGACTTATGAAATTTAATTTTTTTTTTTGCTGTCTTTCATTTGCAGTTATATTTACCTGAGAACTTCAGAGTCTCTCCATTTGCTAAAATAGCATGACTAATTTAAACAAAATAAGTGATATCAGTAACATTGGAGGAGGATGAAATATCTTTGCTTATTTTTTCAGCACTCACCTACTCAGGTCCTTAGGTTCTTCTCAACATCTTTGTGCTACTGCAGAATAGTGTCTTGTGTATCATCAATGTGCTGGTAGAAAATGTAGCTGTTAAAGATCAGGCAACGCAATTTGCAGGAGCAACAGACTTTCCTGTAATTGTCTGTTACATGCTTGAGAACACTGCAATTTTATACAGCATAAAATATTCTATAGTGTCATAGAAGTAGAGTTGGCTCATGGTAATTTTTAACATTCTCTCTGTACTTCAGAATTTGGTGACATGATGTCTTTAAAGTGTATAGGAACTCAGACCTTGAGCTATGATTTATTAAATATCTAATTAAATAGTATGTGTTACTAGTAATTATGTTTGGATGTGTTGTATTAATTTCAACCTTAAAAGCATAAACCAAAAAAAATATTTATATTAGTGTACTTTGATGTTGAAAGTAATTTGTAGATGTTGAGAGTAATTTGTAGCCAATTAATGATTTTTATCTGACCTTCAAAGAAGGTTCTCATCATACATTTCAAATGTGTAGTTGAGAGGAGCTGCATACTGAAAACAAAAGAGGCTTCTCTGTATCTGTCCAGCTTTTTTCATGTCTCAAATACTCAAAAAATATGGTCTCACAGTAGCTTCATAGATTATTTTATTCTCTCTGAAATATTTTTAAAATACTACCCATATATTACTTTCGTACTCTGACAACATGAATTCGTAAATTCCCCTTGCATGATATCTTGGATATCATCAGTAAATCAGGATGATCTCATTCTATTATTTCCCTTAAGACTACATTTGCTTTAACCTTTAACAATTCAAGGGAGGTGAAATCTCTTTCAAGGAGTTTTTCTAGTAAGTGTTTTAGCTTGCCTATGGCTTGTGGCCAGATAAGTTACTTCTGGAGGAAACTCTGTGCTATTTGTGCTACTCTCCCCCTGCCTATCCAGAGGGAGGGAACAGATGCCAACGCATTTTTATTTCTCCACCTCATAAGAGACCCACCATAATCAGGGATCTGAACTAGAAAGCCTAAGGAATGCAAAATACCAGAAGCAGATCAGAAAGGCTGTATATAGCATCATTACCTTTCCAGCACTTCAAAGGAAATTCTTTAAAGAATTAAAGAACTTAGACATTAATTTATATGTTGGCTGTAACCCTCACTGGTGCCATGCCACATGTTAGACAGCACTCAGCATCTGCTCTTAACAGAAAGCCTTTTAGTTTACTGAGTTACCTGAACTCTCCCTGGGCTGTGCTGTTTCTCCCCCTTTTCATCCATATATCTTCAAATCTTGTGGAAAATGCACAGCATGTTTAGAGGCAGGAAAAAACCCAATAGGAGCCCTTCTATCACAAGTGTATCTGTGGAAGAGAATCTTGGTACTTCATTTCTCCAATGAAGACCTTTTGTCTCCAGTAGATAGAGGTTTTGAGAGCCAACAGACTCGGTTCACTTGATTCTATGAGAGGGCATGTAGGTGTCCAGCAGGGAGGACACCAAATTATTTTCGCCAAGCAAAGAATTCAGAGGTGTATCAGCATTTGGTTTCTTTTTATCTTCCGTTGTAAAATACACAGAAAGCCCAGCATACTTTCCACGTTGCTGAACTCTTATAACTACTGAACGTGATTTACCTCCGTATTCCTATGGCTGTAGTATGGATGTAGTGTGTTGACTCTTGCTGGACATCAGGCACACACCAAATCTTCTCTATCACTCCTCTCTGCAACTGGACACGAGAGAGAAAATATAATGAAGGGTCCATGGCTTGAGATAAGGACCTGGAGAGATCAGTCACCAAATACCATCACGGGAAAAAACAGACTAGAATTAGAGATATTAATTGAATTTATTACTAATAAAATCAGAGTAGGATAATGAGAAGTAAAATAAGATCTTTAAAAACATCTTCCCCCACCCACCCATCCTTCCCAGCTCTACCTGCTCCCTCCCAAACAGCACAGGGAGATAGGGAATAAGTGTAATGGTCAGTTCGTCTGTGGCATCTCCTGCTGCTCAGGGAGAGGAATCCTTTCCTTGCTCCATCATGGGGTCCTTCCAATACGAAATAGTTCTCCATGAACTACTTCAACATGAGTCCATCCCACAGGCAAGTTTCCTACAAACTACTATGACATGGGTCATTCTTCCATGGGGTGCAGTCCTTTAGGAATACGCTGCTTCAGCATGGGTCCCCCACAAGGTGACAAGTCCCACCAGGAAACCTGCACCAGCATGGACTCCTCTGTCCACGGGTCTGTGGGTCCCTGCCAGGAGCCTGCTCCAGCATGGGCCTCCCACAGAATCACAGCCTCCTCTCAGGCATCCACCTGCTCCAGCATGGATGTCCTCCCCAGGCTGCAGGTGGATCTCTGCATCCCTGTGGATCTCCATGGGCTGCAGGAGCACAGCTGCCTCACCGTGGGCTGCACCAGGGGCTGCAGGGGAATCTCTGCTCTGGAAGTCTGGCACCTGGAGCACCTCCTGCCCCTCCTTCTGCACTGACCTTGGTGTCTGCAGAGCTATTCCACTCATATATTCCCACTCATCTCTTCTCTGGCTGCAGTTACCCCTGCACAATAACTTTTTTGTCCTTCTTCTCAAATGTCTTATCACAGCAGTGTTACCACCATCTTTGATTGGCCCACCCAGCCTTGGCAGTGGCCCATCCATCTTAGACTTGGCTGGGATTGGCTCTGCTGGACATGGAGGAAGCTTCTGGCAACTTCTCACAGAAGCCACCCCTGTGCCCCTCCCACTACCAAGAGCTAGCCACACAAACCCAATACACTGGAAATAGCTTTCCCTGTTACATGTCAAACCAACCCCTTTTGTAGATAACAAATCTACATTTCACTATACTTCCCAGCTTTGCTCCTAATTGTTTCATCTTCTCTTATCTCCATTTTGTCTCATTAAATGTTCTTTAGTGATTTGATCATACTCTTTCTTTGTATTACATGGAGAAAGAGAAATGTCCAATATTACAGTACTGACAACTTGCTGTAGAACATAGACTGAACTGTACTATTACACATAACTGTCTGTAAATTAGTGTTGGCCTGGTTTTCATATGCAATGATACTTCAAAATTCTTTTTCAAAGGTGTCACAGAGCATAATGGAAGAAAATTATTGANCATGGAGGAAGCTTCTGGCAACTTCTCACAGAAGCCACCCCTGTGCCCCTCCCACTACCAAGAGCTAGCCACACAAACCCAATACACTGGAAATAGCTTTCCCTGTTACATGTCAAACCAACCCCTTTTGTAGATAACAAATCTACATTTCACTATACTTCCCAGTTTTGCTCCTAATTATTTCATCTTCTCTTATCTCCATTTTGTCTCATTAAATGTTCTTTAGTGATTTGATCATACTCTTTCTTTGTATTACATGGAGAAAGAGAAATGTCCAATATTACAGTACTGACAACTTGCTGTAGAACATAGACTGAACTGTACTATTACACATAACTGTCTGTAAATTAGTGTTGGCCTGGTTTTCATATGCAATGATATTTCAAAATTCTTTTTCAAAGGTGTCACAGAGCATAATGGAAGAAAATTATTGACAAAAAGGGACAAAAATTGCTGAATGCTGTAGATTTGTATAACGAAAAAAAGCTTCAGGATTATGAGTAATCTCAGCAGGAAAGCTTTCTGTTTTCCTGATTGCAATGCTTCCAACTTTGCCTGTCAAAATGTACTGCCCTGCAACCAATGAAGCAGAAAAATTCATGACACACAGTCTGTAGGTAGTCCTGTGTACCCAGTGTACCGTGGCCAGTGGGATCACCATGTAGACTGTGACAATCCCAGAGACTTTTCTCATCACAAATATATCTCTATGATTTGAACATGTCAGTATATTTGTCCTTTTTCTTTTTTTAAATTCAAATTTTCAGGAGAAACATGTTCTGTTCACATCAATGCGTGTCAAGACAGACCCTGTTGGAATGGAGGGACCTGTGAAGAGGACATAAGTGGCTTCAGATGCAATTGCCCTTTTGGTAAGGATTTATACATTTTATATTGTTGCTATGTTGACATAGTAAGGAAGTTCCTCATTTGCTACTCAAGTGCTATAAAGTCTTGTACAATGAAAGCATTCTGCTGCATTTTGAAATGTATAGAGCTAGTTATTCAGACTAACAAAAAGAATTTTTTTCTCAAATTTGTCATAAGAAATTCTTATAAATTATAGATTACTTAGATAAAAAGTACTTGTAGTACTGGAACATATTGGGGAAGAAATATGACAGAACTGAAGATTTTGAATTATTTAGTGTATATTTGCATAGACACCTTATAGCAACACATTCTTAAAATAAATATAGGTTTTAGGCAGCAAAATGTTGAAATTTAGCAAACATAAAAACCCCAATCTTTCAAATGCTGTTCCACTGGCCAAATTACTAATTTGTAAAAGAACTGAAGGTTGCTCTAAAGTTTGTATGACCTCCATCTGGTTGCCTGATCTTTGTGGCATCTGAAATGTCCTAAAGTATCCAAGGTATAAGACTGGAAAATATGCTAGAGGATATAAATGACACCCAAGGTGTATAAGGCCAGGTGGCAAGTGAACTAAGGACAATGCAAAAAGACCAATCAAAATTAGGGAGAGAGATATTCAATGCTGAAGATTTTGCTTTGCTTATTATATATACATTGTTTAATTTCAGATTTTACATGTTATTTTATGTTGACTAAGAAAACATAAAAAAGGGTGGGCTAGAAATTCCTGTCCTTAGAAATCCTTTGCCTGATTTTGCAACTTGTAAGTTCATTCATAAATATGGATGATAAAATACTGATAAATTTTAAAATGGTTTTTGTTGTGACATGTGCATGTATAGGCTTATTGTTACTATGGAAAATAAGGTCAAGAAAACTAATTTTATGCAGTTTTGAGCTAAGAAGTGCTTATAGTACTGTAGTGTTTTGAAGATAAATTGATGGTGATCAGTAGCACCTGGAAATGTCAGGGTACTGAAATGCAGGTCTCCAATGAACCTTCTCAACCTGAGCACCTGATTTTAAGAGAACTTTAAAGTATTTAAAAACACAAGATCCCTAAATGCCTTAAGGGCAGCATCTGCTGAGTTGGGAACTGAAGACAATACTGACTTATATTTTCAAAGGTAAGGCGATTCTTTCAAGTTTGTTGCTTCACTGAGACAAATGTAAGCCTGTCAAGTGTTTCACTGAATAAAGGCTGTAGAAAAACATTAACACAAACATTATCTCCTTTGTTGTTCTGAGATGCAGATTTTCATGTTTCATGCACCACTTTGCTGTCATGTGTTTGACTCTTGTTGGTGTTCACCAAAACTTTTATCTACAGTGGATTTGACACAGAAGCATCCTACACCTCTTTCCACAGATCTAAAAGGAGATCTCTTTCATACAGCAGAATGCCAGTGACAGGAAACAAAATTGTTGTGGTGTTGTCTTAGTAATAGTCTATGCCTCTTTCTTTAAAGAAAGGCCAGTCACTCTGTAAAGTTTTCCTTACCCAATTAATTTTTATTATAATCCTCAGTGTGTGTGTGTGTCATCTGGAACGATGAAGTTTATGTGATGGAAATATACACTAGAAATTATGTGTTTCATTCTATTGACTCTAATAAAATGCTTTGCCTAGCAGTGGTTCTTCATCATCATCAGTCAAATGATCAAAAAACCTCATAGTGAATGAGGGGTCATCCATAGAAAGGATCAGTTATTTTTGAAAAGAGTTAAGACTTGTATCACAATTTGCAGCTACATTATTCGTATAGTAGCAAACTGAATTAGAGAAGGGAAAAATTGTGTAATGAGGTGAATACCTAACAATGAGCTGAAAAGAGTAGAATTTTAATCTAAATGTGATACACATTCCATTTGTGCCCCTGGCTAAATTAATTAATATCCCAGTTCATATTCTCTAGGTGAAGGTGCAGATAAACAAATGTAACAGTCTCACAAATACATTGTTATGATTAAATAATGTCTGCAAATTGCCTGAAACACAAGTAGGTACATTACTGGATATTTTTACTGCCAGCTCAGTTCTAGCAAGAGTATCACTTCAAAAGATATCATAGCTGACTTGAGCTAATCTTTAACTGAAAAATGACAAATTATACCTCCATACATTAATTGAGACTCAGTGTCCTACTCGATTTCTGGAAAAAAAAAATTTCTGCTTATCAGAGGAACTGTAGTTGCTGACTTTTTAGCAAGTAAGTAACAATAAATAAATAAAAAATAAAAATATTGACTAAATCACACGTATTCAACAGCAATAGAGAAGGGAATACAGAGAATTTGGATATGCCCTTATGATCAAGTTCTTGTAAATGGAAAAACTTGCATCTGTAACTGTCTGACTAGACCAATAATATTTTTATTCATTAGGTGGGTGTCTGTTTTCTTTGCACTTTTCTGCTTTGACACTGTTGTGTAAAATAGTATCTGCACCTTATGTTAGGTGCATAGTGGTGTCTTCTCAAATTTGACTTTTCACTATCAAATATTCTACAAACAATGAATTTAAAGATCTTTCCTCTATCTTCAGTGGAGGTTGTCTTTCTATTTTTATTCAAAATATTATTTTATGAGGAGGTGTAATTCTATTTTACTAGGTACATCTTGAGATAACTTTGTTGGGCAAGAAATACGTCAAGGTCTCTGCCATGTCAAAAGTGAGCACTATTTTTTGTCTTTGTCTAAGAATTCAGGAGTGATCACAGTTAGGAGTTACAGACATCAAAAGGGTAATCGCAGTTAAGAGTTGTATAAATCAAAATTCATTGGTTTTTTTTTCTTCAAATTGTGACGTAACAGTATTGCCATTTATTTGAGTATAGGAGAGCCTAAGTTCTCTTAAGGTACAATTTAAAAGGAAAGGATTAATTTCTTTTTAGTTTTTCTTTGAATGCTAAGCTAAGAGAAATCTGGAAAGGCTCACAAAGATCTTTGCCTTAGCAATGGGTGAAGATAGTTTAATGAATGATCTTGTCATGGCTTAATAGTGAAGAGATGCTGTATGATAGTAAACATAGGGTAAACCTATATGTTTGGAAAGGAACAAGTGATTTTTATCTTTTGTTTTATGGAATTTCTGTGCAAAGAGGATGGAAGATTAGCACTTTTTATAATAAAGATATGCATTTTTCCAAAAGTTCATCTGGTTACACATGCTATGCAGTGCTGCATCTGGAAAATACATAAATGGGCCAATGAGAATGTGAACATGAAAAATGTAAGGCTGGATTCTTCACAGTACTGTGTGCTGTAGATATTTGGTTGTACGTGAAGAAAGCGAGCTGGTTAGCCTGATTAATAAATAAGGTTCATTAACTCAACAAGAACGTTGTGCTAACACTTAGGCTGCTTCTGATACTAAATAGGACCTTTCAGGTGCTGTGTTTTTAAAAAGTGGAGTGTTCAAGAAATGCAGAGAAACTAGCACATTGTCATTGGGGGGAGTTAAGAGAATTCAGTTGTCAGATAAGGTTCATAGACTGATAAAACTGCTTTTGATTGAGACTTGTGCTCCTCCAGTTTTATTTTATTTAAAGAAGAGATTAAAGTGGGAAAAGCCCATGGAATGAGCAATCTCACCTGTGCTGTATTAAGGTAATCACCAGTCTGATGTATTGATGTCTGTATGAACTTTCCAAGAGAGTTTTTTCTTCTAGAGAGTTACCCAGATCTACTCCAAATGCTTCTGCATCCTACACAGTCCTAAAAATTTTCATTTTTTTGTTTATGTTTTCAAATTTACAAATAGAGTTCCTTCATCCTTGAGAAGCACAATTGTTTTTCCTTGTTAAGAACTCCAAACTTTATACATTTAGCAAATCTTAAATATATACATTTAATTGATGAGCTAATTTTATGAGAATATATCTTATGCTTTAATTACTTTCAAGTAGTTCAATTTTTTAATACGTGATCAATTTTAATACACAAACTGTTATTTTTATATGACAAATCTCCTTTCAACAGCTTTAGAAATAACCCATTGAAATTCTCCGTAATATAGCTGAGGTATTTCTTAGAAAATATTTCAGTAGTCCTTCCTGCTGTTGATAAGATATTTTCACTAAACAGGATGAAATGAGATCATTGAGATCATTTAATTATACAGATCATTAATTCACATAAAGGTATCTCAACATTGCTGGAAACCTGAAATAACTAGAGTTAAATTTTAAAAATAGATAACTAGACAAAATTTTTTCCTTTTAAGAAATTTGGGTTGATGTTGGCTTTTGTGGTTTTTTTTGGGGGGGGGGGATATTTCTTGTTGTTGCTGTTGATTGATTAGCTTGGGTTTTTTCCCTTTGGTTTTGTTTTTCTAATTTCCCTGTACTATATTCTGATTTTATTAACACATCATACGAAGCCCATGCATCAAAGGGTATAGAATACTTTAAGTAATGGACTCTTATGGGTCTACTTTTGTGTCTTTTGTGACAGAGCATGATCTTTATTTTTTCGCGTCAAGATAAGAGGGAGTCATATACAAATAGATGAAATAGAATCAGAAAACGTCTTTAGATACTGTATGAAATAATTACCTAAGTCCTTTTCTCTCTGGGTAAAAGACATGAGTGGCTTTCAGGTGAACATTGTAAACATCTTCTGAAAGTTTTTGACAGGAAAGTAGTTGTATAATAATATGGTTTGGGTGACCAGTTAATGCTATATTCTGATTTCCTTATACAGGACATTTTACATTCATTATTTCTGAACTTTGGTCAGGTCAAGTGTAATACATTTTAGTTTTTTATTTGTTCCTCACTATCCTACTCTAGGTTTAATTTACAATAAATTAAATTAATTTTCTCCAAGTTGAGTTTATTTTTCCCATAATTCTCACTAGTAAGTGATCTCACCGTCTTTATCTCAACCAATGAGATATTTCATCTAATTTTCTCTCCCCATCCTGCTGAGGAGAGGGAGTAAGAAAGCATGTAGCTGGATGGAGGTCTGGAAGCCATCCAAGGTGAACCCACCACACATGCACAAGCATCAGTGTTGTGAATCAACAAATTTAAGAAACAGAAAAGTAAAAATAGGAACCTTCATTATTTTAGCCTACTCTAGTCTGTCTTGCAACAAGGGATGAATTTTGTAGCAAGAAAGTTCTAAAATATTTAAATTCAGGTGTTTCATGGATACATTAACATAAGCAAATTTTTATAAGATTCTTGAAATATGGGGAAAGCATTATAAAAAATAAGTCCTATAAGCAAGGTGGAAAGGCCCTAACAAACCTTTTGCTCAGTACTGTGATCGAGCTAAGTGCTGCACCTATAGCTACTGTGTCTGGAAGATGGCACTGAAAAAGCAAGGAATTCCATGGAGACTGAAACCTGTGTTCCAACACAGCAAGGCATCTTACGTTGTTAAATAACACCGTCTGATGTTTAACATCAATTTTATTGGAAGAAACTCCAGCCTCTTTCCTTGGAGAAGAGAAAACCTCCAGGCAGAACCAAAAATACTGAGGAAAATGATGGGCACTGTCTCTTGCCATCATTTGCTGTCCTCATGTGATCTTTCTCATTAGAAACATAAGGACTAGTCAGTATTGATTAATATGTATTCTGAATTCAGTGTAATAAACTGCAACATAATGCTATCTTCAGTGATGGAAGCAATGAGGAAATTTAAGTGATGATATATATACAGCTAGTATCTGATACTTGATGTAACATGGGATGTTGGAGCTAACATGGTGTTGGCTCTATATAGAGTGAATGCAATTTTCCACACAATCTATCAGAAAACTGAGGGGCAGATAACTGATGAGAAAGTCCTAAAGGAGCTGTGTTGTGCTCCAACTTTTGTTAAGATTAATGTGTCCATAAAACTTTTTACCTATCAGTGAACCAGCATGTTTAGTATGGAAAAAAGTATCCACAGAGAGTTTTAGATCAGCTCTTGTTCGAAGAAATAACACATACATTTCCAAACCCATGGATTCATTCCCTCTATGTTTTATTGCCTTGTAGTTTGTTTGGACATTCTTCTTCTTTTATGTGGCTCAGTCTTCAGATCATTTTTATTAGTCCCTGATGATTTTTTTTTTTCATTTTGGCTACTTATATTGTTAATTGAAACACTATTAATTCTTTGGGTTTGCTTTTAAGTTCGTTTTGCATTGCTTCCTTCAAGTCGTTTTCTGAAGATATGCCAGTTATTATCTTTTCCATTCTGCTTCCTTTGGTAGTTCTCCTTTTTTTCTCAATGAAAACCAATATTTAGCAACTTGTATTTGTTGCAGGTATGTTCATATAGACTAAATAAATTCCTGTTTCTTGCAGATAGACTATTTAGCAAGAATTTTTCTATTTTGTCATTGAGTACTTGTGTTTCTTTTCTGGTTAACTTGGCACTTATTTATTTTACTTGTTTTAATTTTAAACTTTGTTTTTTAATTACTTTTATAGATGAGTTCTATTGGCTGAACTTTTCAGCTCACCTGTTTTATTCATGTAGGATGAATAATTCTAGTATTTCAAATTCGGAGAGACTGTTTTCATAGGTTTCCTTCTTCCTTTAGTTCACTTGAGGCAAAACATTGTGTAGAGTGTCATGATAGCCTTTTATGGAGGGAATGACTCACTCTTTTACTCACCTTTTTCTTTTAGGCTTTCAGCTAGATGAGAGTAGGAGTAAAGTGAAAATTTTCATTTTTGTATGTTTCAGTGTACATGAATATGCCATTAGTCTTTTATTACATCTGAAAAGTTCATAACAAAAGTTAAAATTTCTTATTCTGAAAAAACTAAAATCATGAATGACTTCAGGAAGATTAGTTTATTAAAATAACATCAAGAATAAGCAGCAGCTGAATAAAATTGTAGCAACAAAAAGATTTCTAACCCAGCTGTTTCCATGACAACCTCTCTTTGGTTTCAAAAAACATTTCTACATTATTCTTGTGCTACTCATCATTTTTTTTGTATGTTATTTAAATTGACATATATTTCCATTTTATTAATATAAAATATCAGATGCAACACGTGACAGAATGTATTGTTCTATTTGTATTATAATAGTGTCATAATGCATGATTTATATTAGGAGCCATTATATAACATGCTTTCTGCTGATTGTTTTCATTTTCAATATTAATATGATCAGAGTTCAATAGGTTTTATTTATTTATTTGTTTGTTTGTTTTAAGGGCAGTCATCATTGTTGTAAACAAATAGGAAATAGTTGGATATGTTACAGTTTAGTCTCCCTATTTTGTAGTTGTATAGATAACATTAATACAGATGAGATGAACATTTTGCTAGAGGTACCAGTCTTTTGTGTCAGTTTAAACTGAGAGAGCTTATATTCAGAAGACAAAGTTTTAGACAGCAGAAGATAGATGAGATGAATACCAGCTGATATTATTTACTCTGTGACTAAAGACACTGCAATAAAAGTGGACAGAGGTCTCCTTAGCATTATACTGATGCCATTCTTTCATATTTACAAATTAATTTTGGAGATTTTTTTTTATTCACATAACTTTCTTCTCTATTCTTTGCATCATACCTTTAAGATTAGTAAAAGAGTTCATCTATTTTAATAAAGCACAATGTTTTGCTTTACTTCACTGTCTGCATCTGAAAAGGACAAGTGGAAAATGTGCATGTATTAAAACGAAATGTGAATCATCAAAAAATACATGAAGGATGATATGTGTAGCAGGACGATAAGGGCAGAATTGCAGTCTGTACAAAGAGTGAAAATTAGCTGTAATAAGGCACAGTTAAAAAGTTCAATAAAATGAAACCTCACTAAATCTACCACACAATTTTATTCAGTTCTACATAATTGGCAGTCCTCTTTAGAGGATAACTCAGGACTGAAATAGTGAAGCTGACGCCTGAATTGTTGAAGTAAACTGTTTAAGACAAAATGCACCCTATCTGCATATGTTATGACTTCAGCAATTAAAAATAAAAAAAATTAATTAATTGCATGGTTTTCCTGCAGCCATTTTATAATCTAGGCTGCCCACATTAATAATCTACTTTTGCACTCAATGTCCATAGACAGTCCTCAAGTCAGGTACTCAGTCCAAACAGAACCAGAAAGTCCTGAGACTAGATTCAGGCAATTCACTTTAAAAACAATAAAGCAATGCTGATGTAATTAGCAGTAACATAAAGTGATCAATTTTGCATAACTGTTTCTTAAGAAGGGAGCACCTGTACAACTCACTGGAGTTTACTACAGTGATGTATATTGAATGTAGGGGCAGCTTTACCCATGATCCAAGTTATGATCAAATTTAATGATGATCTACACAGTTAAGTTGGGATCCCCTTGCAAAGTTAATTGATTCTTCGACAAAATATTTTCATTTTCTCTAATTCTAGGATTTAATGTCAACTTCTCTTCTGTATGTCTTTTCTTAAATAGCCTGTGCACTTTAGACAACCTGTTCTCTGTGCACTTTAGACAACCTGTATGCAGATTGGAAGAGACCTTGTTTTTCTTTGGTGCAGATATTTTTATAGTATCTGCACAGAATCATAGAATGGTTTGGATTGGAAGAGACCTTAAAGATCCTCTAATTCCAGCACTCCTGTAGAGACACCTAGCACTGGACCAGGTTTTTTAACCCAACCTGGCCTTGAACACTTCCAGGGATAAGGTATCCATAACTTCTCTGGAAAGCTAGTTCCAGTGACTCACCACTCTTAGACTAAAGAATTGCTTCCTAACATCTAAACAAAATCTGCCCTCTTCAGTTTGAAATCCCTGCTCCTTTTCCCTGTCACTATGTGTGCACAGAAAAAGTCCCTCTCCCTTGTCTTCCTAAGCTCCCTGGATTAGGTACTGGAATCCATCCCCCCCTTGTCCTCTCACTACATGCCCTTGTACCCCAAAGTCCTTTTCTTTGAGGCTTCTTGCCAAACCTCTGCCAAACCTCTGCCAAACCTCTGCCAAACCTCTGCCCAGCTTGTATTTGTGTTTCGAATTGCCCTGTCCCGGGGGCAGGATCTTGCATTTCACATTTTTTAACTACCTCTCAAACCTGTCAAGGTCCCTCTGGATGTCATCCCTACCCTGCAGCATCTCAACCACACCACACAGATTGATGTAGTCAGCAAAGTTGCCCTAGGCTGCACTCAATCCCATTGTCCTGGTGCCAACAAAGATGTTAAATAATGCTGATCGAAATAGTGAGCCCTGAAAAATGCCGTTTGTCACTGATCTCAACTTGGACATTGAGCCATTGACTGCGTCTTACTGACATTTTTATTAAATAAGTTAAATATAAACTTTCTTGGTTACATGTCTAGTTTCAGTTTCATCTTTTCAGATTTCTTATGATACCTAGAAACTGAATTTACATATCAATGATAAAACCACATTTGTATAAACAAAAACTCATTTTAAAATAAACATATAGTATCTCTCTAGCTGCCTGTTATTAATATATATTTATGATTGCTCATGTAAGTAATCAAAATTGCTTATGGAAATTTATTTTATTTAACAAAAAAAAGCATGGGTTGATGATAAACGTTTGTATGTACTTTCTCAGGGAAACATTTAAATAGATAGTTTTCAGACTTAGAAAGACTTTTAGAAAGAAACTGACTTATCTTTTCTGTAGGAATTTTTCTCATCAAGAAACTACGAAATGTTTCTTTCACTAAATTCCACATAAACTTACTTTTTTACCCTTCACATCATTTTCTTGTCTTCCTTAATATTTTTAATTGAATGAGAAATATGATCTTATTTACCTGAATGTGGATGGTAAACCAAGCTGTACTTCATGGGAATATGTCATCACTCTGTATCATTTCTCTGCCGTCTTTTAGTACTACTTATTTTACTCCTTTACGTTAGAGCAGCCTTGCCACATGTGTTTTACTTCTTTACTGTTTATGAATTGAAATTGATAAAAGGACTGAGAAAAGGTACTTAACCTTGTAGATAAAAGATATCCTTGCAGACTAACTTTGAATGACACATTTATCACTGATGGGCACTGTCACACAATGAAATATTAATCCATTGTGGTTAGCAGTGCAGAAGACCTGTCTGAACTTTTAGTCTGCCTTCATAACTAGGCATGGTTATTCTCTCCTATCTATTTTGAATAAGCTGTGGTTAAACAGGAAATTGGATATCTGGTTACTCTTTCTACATACTAGGCAGGAATCCAGTCCATAACCAATCTGCAAGTACTCCCTGAGAGGATTCAGCAGCTTTCCTCCTTAAGCTTGTAACTCAGACTGTGCCAACTGTGTCAGATGGACTTTCAGAGAATAAAAAGCATGCTTTGACAGCTGGATGGGGAGTCTGTACATCAACCAGGAGAGAAACAGGGCATAGTACAGATTGCACATAATTACAAGAGAATTATTCAGCTTTGCTAACTGGGATTTAGTTAAACTTTAGTTGAACAAGTTTCTTTTTTTCAAGCAAGTTCATTTAGCTTCCTCTTCATGAAATTAAGTTCCTTGTCATTCAAGTCAAACATTTACATTTTTTATAATTTGTATTGGTTTTGTCTGACATGGAATTAATGTTCCTCACAGCACCTCACATAACGCCGTGTTTTGGATTTGTGGCAAAATAAGTGTCGATAATTTACCAGTGTTTCTTACTAAGTAGTGTTTGCGTAGCAAGGCCTTTTCTGTTTCTCACACTGCCCTGCTGGCAAGTGGACTGGGGATGTACAAGGAGTTGGGAGAAGCCATAGCAGGACTGCTGAGCCCAACTAACCAAAGGGACATCCCATACCATATGATGTCATTCTCAGCACATAAATCTGAGGGGAGAAGGAAGTGGGGGACGTTTGTCTTCCCACGTCACTGTTAGGCATGATAGGACTTTCCTAGCGATGGCTGAGCACCTGACTTCTGATGAGAAGCAGTGAATGAATTGCTTGTTTTTGTTTTCCTTGCATGCACAGCTTTGCTTCCCCCATATTGTCTTTTTCCAAATCCATGAGTCTTTCTTACTTTTGTTCTTCCAGTTCTCTCTCTCATCCCACTGTGGGGTACTGAGTGAGCAGCTGTGTTGGACTCAGCTGCCCACTGGCATTAAATAATCACATTACTGTGTCTTTTCCTCCTTGTTTTCATTCCATAAAATGAGATGCAATTATATTCTGAAGATTAATAAAGGCATTAATATATTAAAATTTTAGTGAAAGAGATTTGTTGCATATTCTGGTATGATTTGAGACAAATTTAGCTCTGCTATTGCAGAGCTGCAGCAGCATTCCAGTAGCACTGTTAGTTCCAGTAGCACAACAAATAGTTAACCTCACCAGTCATTTTCTTTCTTCAGGTATATATAGGAAATTATCAGTGAGTAATCCTCTTGTCCACCCACCTACATCTTTCTAATTATCATTTTTTTTTTTTCACTTCAAATATAAAGTCCTTCAACACAAATTATCTTCTCAAGCTGTATATCAACAACTTCTCAGATGTCAAGGTACCTGCAATAGAATGGCATGTTTGGGTGATTCTATACCCCATGATCTGTATGGAATGACAACTGTCTTCATTCTCTATGACTTGTTACCTTTGTTGAATAGCATTTTTCTGTCATTCTACACAGCAAACTCACATCTAATTTGCCACTCATGGCCACCCACAGCCTCTGCTGCAGGAGAGTGAGCATCTCTCTCTTGAAGTGATGCCTTAAATGTCTACCTAGAAAAAGAGAATAGACAGGGATAAAGGAATAAAGGAGGTATCTATTTGAAAGGCCTTCAGATGAATCCTTTTGGGCTCCAGAGGGTCCTGCCTCAGTGGATCCCAAAATGGGTGACAGGTCATGAGTTCTTCACACTTTTATATCAGCATAAATTCACCAACCAGAACCCAGCCAATGATGGAATTTTCCCAAGCTTGCCCCCCTCTCCCCAAGATGATGGTTTACAGTTCTTGGGCCTAGAATAGCTCTTGGAGAGCAAGCTAGAGAGGCTTTGTTATGTCTATCTTAGTATAAGAGAACAGCACTTAACAAGCTACAGGAAAATTCAGAGTTACACTAGCAGTACAGGATTTGAAAAATATAAAAGTTAAAACCTAAAGCATCAGAAGTTTCTCCACTTTACAAGATTTAATACTAATTTCATTCCTGTGAACTTTTGCTGTAATAAGAGAATTGTAAGTATTCTTCGAAGTGAAAAGATAATTACCTCTATCCACTGCTGTGGTGAAAGTATATAGCCATAACTATGAGCTGACCACTGGGAGGTTAGCATTGCTAGCTGCAGTTACCTTTTTCTTGAACTTTTTTCTCCACTTATTCTAATTTAACTGAGAAAACTGAACACAGCATCTTAAACTTCTATGCATTGTTTTAATGCAGCACTGAAATAATGCAATCATTGAATGGTTTGGGTTGGAAGGGATCTTAATGATTGTCTAGTTCCAAACCCCACTGCCATGGGCAGGGATGGCTTTCATTAGGCCAAGTTGCTCAAGTCCCCATCAGGTCAGGAGCTAAGTACTTCCAGGGATGAGGCATCCACAACCTCTCTGGGTAAACTGTTCCTGTTCTTCTCCACTTCTCCACATTCTCCACTCTCATGGAGAATTTCTTCCCAATATCTGATCTAAACCTGCCCCATTCAGTTTAGAGCCAATGCCCCTTGTCCTGTCACTATCTACCTGTATAAAAAGTCCCTCTCTCTCCCTTTAATAAGCCTCCTTCAGGTACAGGAAGGCCACAGTAAGGTGTCCCCAGAGCCTTCTCTTCTTCAATCTGAACAACCCCAACTGTCTCAGCCTGTCTTCATAGGAGAGGCACTATGGTCATTTTCGTGACTTCTCTGGACCCATTCTAACAAGCCTTTCTTGTCTTCAGGACCCCTGACTTGGATGCAGCAATGCAGGTGGGAGCCTCAAGAGGGAAAAGTAGAGAGGGAGAATACCCTTCCCTGGCCTACTGTCAATTCCTATTTTGAATCAACTTTTGGAGTTCGTTACAGGCTTTTTGGGCTTTTGTTATGGTTGGCCTTCTGGGCTGTGAATGCACACTCTGGCTCATGTACAGATTTTCATCCACAAGAATCCACAGGTCAGGAAGACTAGATCAGCCATATGATGTAAATGTGTGCTGTAAATATTAATGGTTAGTAACACAAATCATGTTCTTAAATGATACTTACCCTTTCTTTTTTTTTTTTTTT
>VZRF01002589.1:36245-135370 GCA_013396875.1 Vireo altiloquus
TTAAAGAAAATATGCTGGAAAGGTATATTTTTGGAATAGTCTTCACTTTCCAGTTTTTTTGCTTAGGACAGATGACATGGGGTGTCACTGAGAGCTGAAAGACTGACCGTACTAATTGCATATTTAGGTATTGTGATTTCCCTATCATAGATGCAATTTTTCTACATTTAAGGTAACATGCTCAACTTTACCACCTTAAGACAAAATTCTATCATGAATTCTCCACTCTGATAGAAAAGGAGAGCTAATGACAAAGCTTTCCAGTCATCAGAAGCATCAGAACACAACTTCAATATCCATGGAATAGATAGAAATAGAACTTTGAGACATATGACTTTTTTTGAATTTGAAATAATTCAGTGAATTTAATGAGTTTTTCCATGCAAAAAGCTTTATTACATAAACACATACATCTCATTTTTAAAGGTATCAGGATAAATTTAATGATGCTTAAGGTCTCATTCCTTAGTCTCCATTTTCTAAATTTAATTATCTGACAAATTTATAACAAGGACAGAACTTTTTAAGAAGTTAAAATGAATATAGTTTTGTATATATTCTAGCATATGAAATATTATCTGGCTTTAGAAGGAGAAATTGATAGTCAAGACTTTCAAGAAATAATGAGACAATATTTCATAAAAAGTTTTACTATAATTTAGAGAAAAAAATAGAAAGATCTTACATTTCAGGAAGATTTTTTACCTATTATAAAAGATAGGATATCATGACTTGTGTTAAGTTGAACACACTAGTTATTTGTCGCCTTTTATAAAGGCAGATGGTTTTGAGAACATCTCAAGGAAGATCAGCAAAAAGTGCCAATGTCTATAATGTCACTATCATTTATGAGAGTGTATTGATCAGATGCTTGCACTTGCTAACTGTACATGTGATGAATTAATTATTTATTCTACTTAATGAAATCCAGAGAAATAATTAGTTACACTAAATGTCTTCTAATTATTCATTTTCTACAAAAGAATTAATGTGTTTCAAATCACCAAAAGAGCAGTCATTACCAATCGAACTGGATTATGCAGTGAAATGCGTGTGAGATTCCTCCAGAAGAACAACCCTTAAAGCAGTGGAAGAAATAACAGTGAGGTAATTAGATTTCTTGAGGATGTATCTACTGTCAAGTTGAAACTGATTTTTAGAATTTTTATTCTTTACAACTATAATATTGTAGTTTAGCAGATTTTCAAATTAAGATCACATATGTCAGAAAGGTCCTACCAGCTTTTCACTTCTATACTCTGAGACACTCCAAACCTATTTAAAAGTCTGCTTTTCTTAAAGTATTGCTCCAAAAGAATAGTCCATAGGAAATAATGAAGATTATAATTACTCTGCAATATGTGCTTCCTTCCTCCTTCCTGCCCCCTTCCCACTCAAAAAACCAAAACAACACTCCCTAGTAATATTAGAAGATAATTTCTTGCAGGTAGAAGACCAAGTAACACAGTCATGCTTCCAAATCCTGGCATTTTTTTGTACTGTAGGTAACTGCTTTTATTGAAATATTTACATGGGAAAAATATAGCAACTATTCACCAAGTAGGTGTAGCTACAAAGTGGCATCTTATTAGAAAGGCCTCAGAAAGATCAGTTAAAATCTTGACTCTGATGAAGCCTCATGAACTTTACTGGTTATTTACAGTGAATCATGCATTTTTTCAAGGTGAATATAGCTTTGAAAAGAGAATACTTTATGAACGGCTAGCTTTGGAATCACTGGAAAAATATCAGGATGTTTAAATGTTGTCTTGGCTGTCAAACTGCATTCAGTTCATATGTATTTTTCTGAGAAGAAAAGAAAATATATTAACAATTAAATTGTTTTGGAAGAAAATGCCTTTTAGCCAAAACTACAACAAACAAACAAACAACAAAAAGTGGTGTTGCCATGGCACTTCATTTTATTTCTTTCATAACCTACAATCTCTGATTTTATTACAACACTAAATTATAGTCTTCATGTTTTATGAGATACATGTTGCATCTTCTGCATCTCACAGCTGCATCTTGGAATCTGAAGTCAAACTTTCTCAACAAGTTAGGCTGTTTTGCTAAGATGATTGAGTGTTAAAATTGAAATGCTAGCCCTGACAAAATGACAGAAGCAAATGGGAACTGTGTATTGTCAAAAGATGAGTGAGAAATTGGCTGGACAAACAGTACAGAACAACTGAGAGGTCTGGAAAAAGTGACAAGGATATGAATAATACATGTAAAGCCTGGGGTATGGGTCTGACTGAAGTGGTGTTAAGCTGTCTCAAGAAAGAGCGGAGTGCTGAGTCAGAGAACAGATAGAACTGTACAGCCATCAGGAGATAGATGTGGCCAGGCTAAAGCGTGCTGACACTGAAAACACATTCAACTGGGAGAGGTACTAGACCTGGGAAACAAATACAGTAACTTTCCTCAAGAGAAGGAAAAAACATGAGCGGAAAGTAATGATAAAAATAGAGTGCAAAATATTTTTATTAAAAGTGTAAGATTATGAGCAAGATGATGTTGTTGTACTAGGGTTTGTATGCAGTAAGAGGAAGGTAGCATGCTCAGTGGGTGACTACACTGACTAGATGAAGGTCCAAAATTTCTATGTATTAACAGGAACGATAGCTGACATTATAATATTTCAAATCAGTTAAATCCTACATAGTTTGCATCTTGCAGACAGAACTGTCTCTATTACTGTAGTCTTGTTGCCTTAGAATACCTGTTCTGATTTGCTCTGAATGATCTGTCTCCTCATCCAATTTTACTGGTAAGTGTTCTTTTTGTGTAAACAGCAAACAGAGGAGTCTGACAATAACAGTTTTGTTGTCATTCAAGTGATTTTTCCTCATATCTATATCAGTATATATCAATTGCATATAGTATTTTCAATAAATATAGCTAATAAACTAAACAGAAATAATTAAAATAAGTTATAATAGAGGTGCATGCTCTATGCAAAAATAAAATACCTGAAAATAGAAATGCAATGAAGAAAACCATGAAATTCACCCGAATATTTCTGGTTTTAGTTCTATTTTTTGGTACCAATCCCTATTAAGATCAGTTGAAAATGAATTTATTTCCTGTCTGCTTTATGGTACCCTGCACATTATCAACTGGATCAAGCTGTTAACTTGACATGACCTTCTGCTCCGGTATTTCCTTACAATTGGGTGCTACACACATTTTTGGAAGGACAGTTCATGTATTCTTAATGCTAAGGACATTAATCAAAATGGATTTTGTGCTATTAGTGAATTTTTTCTTTTAGCTGAGTTTCAATGATTACTTAAACACAGTGTATAATTGCCACCATGTTTAGTAGTCCATCACTCATTAATTATATTAATATTCACAGAATTCAATTGCTATTTGAAAGTATGGAAAGTAGCTTAAAGAGTTGTTTGCCTGGTGTACAGAGCCTGTAGGATCAACAGCCTGACCCTTATATATTAAGTTACCTGTATTTGAACATAATGAATTATATTGGAACACAATTAAAGATCTAAGGACATATGCATCAGAACAAAGAGATTAATACCCAAGGAACATGCTGGCCTGGACATGGAGTGATTTAGGAATGCTTTAATATATAGTTATGTTCTAAAATACTGTGCAAAACATGGCAGGATGTTGCTTTATTAAACACTTTTTAACTAAGTCAATCCTCTTTGCTGTCTTTGTTTAATTTTTTAAAGTTTATAGTAACTTTTACCATTCAATTATTACCAAATTTTGACATGGCGTCCAGCAATATTTGGAAAGTAATGCTAAAGCCTTAATTTCTCCCTAAAAAATTGAGGGTTAGTATCACAAGGCAAGAAACTTATCTAGAGCCTCAATAAAATTTTCAGAAGTACGAAAGAAATGGAGGTACAGAATAAGTATCTAAATAATATATCCTGACTTCAGTGAAAGGGAAGAATTGTAATTTAGAGTTTAAAAAAAAAATTGTATTATATGTAGGATTATATGGTGTTTTGAAAGAATCCTTGAGGCCACCTCCAACACATTAATTATATTTGTTATCCACACAGACTGACAACCACAGCCTTTCACCCTGCTGGAGGCATCACTGCTGTTTGTAGACAGTGGTGTGGGTTTACATTCTTAAGTGGAAGATTCTCTGGCAAAAGCCAACACAGATTTAACAAAGCTAAATTGGGTTTAACCAACCTGATTGCTTTCAATGATGAAACAGTTTGTTCACAGGATTATAAGAGAGCTATGAATTTACTACTTTGACTTTAGTAAATTGTTTGGCACAGTCTCCCACAACATCCCTTCTGACAATTTGGTTAAGAAATGGGCTGCACAGATGGACCGTAATTGGAGGAAAATGGCCTATACTGTTGAGCACATGGAGGGCAGAAAAAGTTTAACTGGCACCCGCTCATGACTGGGTTTGTTCGGGGTTCAGTACTGTTCAGTATCTTTCTAGACTATATGGATAACAGGACTGAGTCATCACCAAGTTTGGGCATGACATTAAACTGGGTGGAGAAGGGATTTAGTCGGAAGGAAGAGCACTCATACAGAGAGATTTTGACAGGCTGGAAAATGTGGGTCAAAAAGAATCACAAAAATTCAACACGGTTGGATGTAAAGTCCAGTAACTGGAATAATGCCCAAGAGCAGCATGAGCTGCTGTTTACCCGTACAAGCAAGTGGGAATATATCTCTGCCAGGAAGGCCCCAGGACCAGAGAGCACAGCAAGCTGAACTTGAGCCAGTGAAACATACTTCAGTATATGCTTCATGTGCTTTCATACTTCAGAAATTGACATCCTGAGCCAGAAAACACATCCTGGACTGCAGCATCTAGCAGATGGTGAGCAGATCAAGGGAAGAGGTTTCTGGAAGTGGTTTCTCAGCTCTCCTTGGCCCTTTTTAGGCAACCCCTGGGATATTGTGTCCAATTATGTTCCTCCCAGCAGAAGAGAGGTATGGATCAGTCCCCCTGTGGGCCTCAAAATGATTAAAGGGTTGGAGAATTTAATATATGAAGAAACATTGAAGGAATTGGGTCTATGCAGCTTAAAGAAGAGACATCTGAAGAGTGATCTAGTCACAGTTTTCCAACACTTAAAAGGTACTTAAAGAGGACACCAAGGTACTCTCTTCACAAGAATGCTCTGTGACAGAGGAGGCAATGGGCATAAATAGCTTCAGGGAAAAACTCTGTCATGATTCAGGAAAATACTTCTGCACCATGAGAACAATTCAACATTGGTATAAATTGTGCAAAGTGGTGAAATATTTCTTGATGAACATATCCATGTCTTGGCTTGTTAGAGCCCTGGACAACCCAAATTTAAGGCTCTGTTCTCAACAGTAAGGGGGACCAGGTGGTTACCAGATGTTTCTTCTGATCTAGAATTTCCTGTGATTCTGTACCAGTGATTACATCTGGACATGCTGATTGTAGGTTGTTTACAGGTAGAATGTGGGCTGTAGAATTCTGCCTGTTTGGTAGCTGTGACTGGGTGTTTGCCTAATATCACTATCATCTTGAAGATATAAGCTTGTAAATTTTGCAATTCAGTCAATCATTATGCATTACCCAAAAATTATAGTTAAGTGGGTTTATCACACTATACTGTAGTTAAAGTCTGCCAGAATAAACCTGAGTTGGAAGTACAAGATTTCATATTTGATAATAAAGATAGTGAAACTCTCAACTCAGCTGTTTAGTTTCACTCTGTTAGAAAGAAATATTTCTTTATTTGGAAAAGATAAAAAGTAGAAAGTATTTTTCAGAAGTCAGTTCCCAAAATGTGAGATATTAACTAAAACATTTATTTATAAAAAACAAAATGCCAAACATTACTCCTAGCCAAGCAGTGTGAAAAAAATCTGCACACAAGATGTAATTTGTTGCAGAATACCCTGTAGGCTGTATTTGAAAAATCAATTTTATTTAAGTTCATTGATTTTTTAATAGTGAGCATGTTAAAGACAGTACAAATGTTATACAATATTTTCGATAATACAGATAAAAGATGGAGGAGGAGTAGTGGGCATAAAGGATAAACATTATCAATGTGAATTAATAATTTGGTGCATTCTATATCATTCTATATCTAAGCCATTTCCTAGTGAGGCTCTGATTGTTCTTTATATATCAGGTATGTAAGTATGCAAATTTTGTGGAAATATGAATGAAGAAATATATAAAATAAATAGGCTAATGTAGTAACAGTATTTTTCATTGCATTGGCTAGGAAATACATTCTATATAGAAAGAAATGGTTGAGTTGCACATTTTCTCTTTTTTAATCTGCTAGCAGGAGAGACATTTCTCCCCTTCCCTGTGCCTCAACCCTCCTTTTCCAAAGTGCTAATAAAGGAAGGACCCAACATACTTCCTCAATTGAAAAGGCAAAACAAAGTAGGTGCAATAGTTATGCTGATGCTGATTTTTTTTCTTTTAATGATAAACAAAGGAAAACAGAAGGGACTGCTACAACTGACCTGGAAAAAAAAGCAGGTACAGAAAGTATTTGTTCCACATACAAGATTGGCTCTTATAGTAGTCTACCAGACAGGTCACATCTATTATCACTATTTATGCTGCAGTCTTTGTCCTAGGGCTCAGCAAGAAGACATCATTGCACTTGCTGGGAAGTTCTGGTATAGCCAGGCCAGTATCTGCTCCCAGTTCTGTCTGCATAGTGTCTCTCACCCCAACATCTCAGCTCGTACCATTGCCTAGACCATGAGCAGGGACTGTTCAGCCCTCATGGGAAATAGAAAATCAGCCAAAGATCACAAATCAAACCAAATTCCCCTTCTATTCATAGATGTGAAAAAACCATTTAGAACATAAGAGGATTTTTTGAGATCAGGTGAGGGAGGTGTTTTGTGTATCTGTGTTTGGGGTTTTTTTGCATTGAATCTTGCACTTCTAGGCTTTTCTTTCTGTAGGCTCTAATTGTGGGAGTTGTAAAAAAAGAAAAATAGAAACCAGTGCATCCAAACCCATGCACTATCATCAACAAAAGTACACGGTGTTATTGTAATAACATATAGCTTTCTTAATCTTGCCAAGGCAAATAAAAATTTTGTACATAAACCTGTGAATGCTTGAGCTCTTGCTCCTAATTTTATTGGTAACTAACTATGCCAAGGCAATTCAGAGGTAAGTCACAATACTTAAACTCCTTCCTGAAAATGTCATTCTCAGGCAACTTGACCCTAAAATAATTTTTGTTTTGAGCTGGAGAAAGATATTTGATCTTTCAAGTACTATGGTTAAAAAAAAACTTATCAAGTACTTGACTGTGTCATGTTAACATGAGTGTATTAAATGTGTGAGCTATGAAGAGTTTCAGTCTTCTTACATTATATAAAAAAGGGCAGGGTTTTTTAACATTAAGAGTTAAAAGTTTTCAGTTTTCCTTAATCAGATTCTAGGCAAGCGTGTGTTTAAGCCACAGTGCAAACTGCAAGTATCAAGCTCCATGACATCCTTTTTGTCTTACAGTGTACTAGAAACAAAAGTGTTTGTATTCCAGATTCTCAAGAAGAAACAGATGTTTTAGCTGCTGCTGGAATTCCTTGAAATGGTAATTATAATAATACAGACATCTTCAGTAAGATGATGCTTTCATCCTGCGAAATACCCCAAAGAACACCATACCTTGCAGATAAGATCAGAAGGTGGAAGCACGTGGAGAGTCTCTAGTAGCAATCTTGTCAGTACTTAATATGAGTTCCTTAGCTAGAGATGGTATTAATTTAGTTCATCTTGAGCTACCTTTCTCTGAAATAGTCATGGATAAATGACATCTCTGCATAGTAAGCAGGGGAAAAGAGGTATTTTTAGAGGATGATTAATTTAATAATTTTTAGATGTCTATTTTGTATTCAATAAATCACATTTGAATACTTTATGAACACCTTCTTCTCAGAAAATGTAGATGTCTGGAAGAAAATAATTTTATCTGCTTCTATATATCTGAACTTTCTCCTACGGCTTCCTGCGTGTTTGTGTGGGTGTGCTAGATATGAAATTATAATTCAGCTTGGACTGCCCTGGGTTTCCATTGCGCTGGAACAGGGCTGCAAAGATAAGAGAGTGTGCAATTTAGCTAGTTAATTCAGATATTGAGAATGGCTCAATCTCTGAGCCACTCAAAGAATTTCAAACAATATCCTTTGAGCTATAAGGTCCCCTCCTTCATGAATAAAACTATAACTCTAACATCTCTGAATAGTGAAAGAGGAACAAGGAATTATACACATGCCTTTGGGTATTATTTTTAACTGTAAAGAAAATTTTGAATTGAAATGGTTTTTTTTATGATGAGAACACACAGAGAGGCTTAAAAACTTCTGGTATAGCAGTAGCAGTTATACCCAGTATGTGTTTATCTTTAGGATCAACTTAGGAAGAAATTGAAGAATGAAAGCCTCCTGACAACATTATGTGTATAACATAATTTGTTTTACAGTGTGCTGTTCATCACTGCCATATAATGGAATTCATGTAACATTTGAAATATCCAACGTTTCTCAAATGCTTATGGAGTCTTACTTCTATCTTCCTGTTAGAAAACACTATTTTTCTCTCAGGAAACAGGGATTTGCCAAGCCTTATCGCTTTTAAATCACTCTTATATGCATAAAAGCTACCAGAGGTGTAATCAAAGCATTGTCAAAATTGGAAAAGTTGATTATTCTTTTTGGAAAAAGTTAATTATTCATTCTGTAAGTAGTGATCTGACACAACTTTATAAAACTGAGGAAAAGTAGGCTTTGTCCTGTATTTTCTATTTGTACCAATAATTAGGGTTGCAGGAGGACCAAAGGAGGTCATCTATGTCAGAATAACATTTAACCTGAAAGTTAAATCAAGTTGCTGAGGGGCTTGTCCGGTAAAGAGCTGAAAACCTCCAGTGGCAGAGATGTCACAGCCTCTCTGAGTGACCTGTTCCAGTAATTCAGGGATGAACACTGCATCTGGCTTCCTCAGCAGGTTCATGGATGGCCACAAATTGGGGAAAGAGCTGTTGGAGGGATGTGTTGCCAGTCAGGGTAGGTAACAAAAGTTTAGAAATGAGCCTCTTGAAGTTCAACAAAGACAAACAGGAAGTTCAGCCGCTGAGAAAGAACCTCTGGCATCAGTGCTGAGACTTGTGTGCTGGGAAGAGGGCTTCAGGAAAGGTCCTTGCTGTGTGTCTTGAACCAATTAGCATGAGCCAGGGCTGCACTTTTGTGGTGATAAACGCACAGACAACTGCTGTGGTGGTTTGACCTTGGTTGGCAGGTCAGTCCCCCCACGTGTGCACACTGGCTCCTCTGCAAAGGGATGGGGGAGAGAATCAGAAGAAAAAAAGTGAGAAAACCTTGCTTTGTGCAAGCAAAGCAAAATAAGAACTGAGTTCACCACATCCCATCACAAGCAGATGTTTAGCCACTTCTAGGAAAGCAGGGCCTCAGCACATATAATGCTTAGTTGGGAAGATGAACACCATGACCACAAATGCCCTGGCCCTACTTCTACCTTCTTTTTCTGATTTTTTACTGCTGAGCACAGTGTCATGTGGCATGAAATATCTCTTTGCTCTTTTGGGGTCAGCTGTGCTGGCTGTGTCCTCCCAACTTTTTGTGCACCTCCAGCCTCATCTCTGAGGAGGCAGAGTGGGAAGAAGAAAAGGTCTTGACACTGTGAAAGCTCTGCTCAGCAGTACTAGTATGTTAACACTCTCTTGGTGAGAAAATAAAAACAGCACCATAGGAGATGTTATGAAGGGAATCACATCCATGTCAGGCAGAGCCAGTACAGCTGTATTAGTGAGATCATTGCCAGCTGGCTGAGGGGAGTTGTTATTGCACAGGGGAGGCCACAGCTGAAGTGATATGTCTCCTTCTGGGTCCCAGGGATGGAAATATGTTCATAAAGGAAAGCAAATCAATCAAAAGTTCACTAAGGCAGTTAGACAGATGGAATACATAACTTGACAGGAGACAAGAAGAGGCTTTGTTTGTTTAGCCAAGGGAAGAGAAGTCAAGCAGGCGAGGCTCTAATTCCAGTCCAGTGGAGAAGGTGGAGCAGACTTTTCCCTGACATGTACAAGAAGAGGGCAGGGGCTCTTAGCCCAAAGTTGTAGCAGAGCTTCCAGAGAGATTGCAGAATCTTCATCCTTGGAGTTTCTCAAATGCGGCTTGCCACAGCCCTAAGTGCCTTTAGCTGCCTTTGAAAGTTAACCTGCTTTAAGCAGGAGGATGAATTAAATGACGCCTCTCCTTCATACCTAAATTACTTCACAATTCAACAGACTGGTTATTTCTTCTCCCTATTACCCACTAAACCAGTTTGGAAGAAAATAGATTATTTATTTCTGTCTGTAATCTTTTTGTCTTCTTTATTTTAAAGAGTGTCTTACCTGAATTATTTAGAATATGAATGTGAACACATGAGCTCAGAGTCTCTTGTGAAGGTTTCTGAACTGTTTCTGATGCTATTTCCGTTATGGATCTACTTCTTAAAATTAGCACAAAACCAGCAGTTTCATGCAGCTTCCCAGAAGAGTTAACAAGCAGTTGCTTTGTATCTATCTAATGCAGAATTAATTTACCTGCACTGATATCTCTTCAGGGAACATACTTATGTTAGTACTTTTCTGTTGTAGCATTTAAAGATATTATTTTTTTAAATGGGAAAAAATAAAGGTTTTTTAAGCTCCTTGAAAGGGAGCTAAGAAAATAAAAGAACACTCCTTGTCATTTTATCTTTGAAGTGAAACCTTTGTGTAAGTAAATATGAGTCATTCGGATTTGCTACCTGCTGAGGTAAAGTACTTGCATGCTGTAATACTGCAGATATAAATTTTTTGAAATAGAATTTCTGTAAAATTGAGATTCTGTAAAGGTTTGAACTACTAAGTGAAGAGGTTTTAATATGTTCTTTCCTGAGACACCTTCTAAATGATGACAAATAGTGATAGGATGAAGCTCCTATTGGATGGTACTTCATAGGGTAAGAAGCTGTACTTCAGGGATACTGAGAAATCATAATGAAAAATCACTAGGAATTTTGAAAGAGAATATGAATTTTCTTTTATATATCAAGATGTTATTATGTACTATTGCTGCGTTCAAGTGTCTTTCCATGATTTCATCATTAACCTTAATTTACAAGAAGTTTATAACTCAGCCACTTCAAATCATATTACAAATGCACCTTATATGTCAAAAAGCACACATGGTAATTTTGTTTAAAAAATTTGAATATACTCTGTCTAAATATATTGACATTATTGGCTGAGAGTCAGACAGTACTAGGAACCTGAAAAGAGACTATTCTTCAAAGATCATGTGCTGAAGTGGTAATGTTAAGGTCAAATTTGAACAAAGATTAATTTAAAATAATGGTTTTGACTTGCCTGTCAGCCACTTCTGACTGTGGAATAACTGGTAGTTCAAAAAACAGCCTAGACAGAAGAGACTATGAGAAGAAAATGTCTGGGAAAAAAGTGAAATGTCAAGGGATGAAAATGCAGAGAGGTAGCTGTGAGCTTTGCAAGTAGTCCAGATACTGGAGTAAATTATGGGTTCACTTAAAATTGTGCTGAGTAATTCAGGTCACTGATTAAGTTTAAACTGGACTACTCATGAGCTATATCATTGCATACATTGGTCTGTTTTTAAGAATTAACATATTTGTTAATTTGTTTCAATCATACTTGAAACCATTTTATTTTTGTCTATACACAACATGAAATTGGAAATTTCTATCGTTGCTTCTATTTTCACCTTTCATGAGTTAATTGCTCTAGCATGGGGTCTCTCTTATGACTTCTCCAACGTGAGTCCTCACCGTGGGCTACAGCTGTTCAGGAACTGTTCCTGCATAGGTCTGCTCCAGGGAGCACAGTCTGTCAGGAGCACACTGCTCCAGCACGGATCCCCCCACGTGGAGGACAGGGAGTCACAAAACTCCTGCCAGCAAACTCGGTCCAGGATGGGTTCCCAGCCTATTTTGGGCATTCAGCAGCTCCTACCTGGGACTCGCCATGGGCTGCAGGTGGATCTTTGCTCCACTCTGGTCCTCCATGGGCTGCAGGGGCACAGCTGCCTCACCATGGGCTGCACCAGGGGCTGCAGGGGAATCTCTGCTCTGGCACCTGGAGCACCTCCTCTCCTTCTCTGACCCTACTATCTACAGAATTGTTGCTCTCACATGCTCTCACTCCTCTGTCCTGTTGCCATTGTGGAGCAGTTTTTGTCCACTTTTCTTAGCTGCATTATCCCAGAGGCCCTACCACTGTCACTGATGGGCTCAGCCTCGGCCAGTGGCTGATCCTTCTTGGAGCTGAATGGCATTGGCTCTGTTGGAAACAGGGGAAGCTTCTGGCAGCTTCTCACAGAAGCCAGCCCTGCATCCCTCCTGCTACCAAAGCCTGGCAGTGCACCACTACATCAATGAAATTACATTTAAAAGTATGGAAACTCAGTAATTTTAGTGACTTGCAATCTTCTTTTCAATCACAACCAGCTTGTACCACTTTATATCTCCACCTAAACTATTATTTTAATGGAAATATGTTTGTGATACAAATGCATAGTTAGATGTTTCTACCTCTTGTTTAAAAAAATCCAAAACTTTTTATGTTACTGATCAGCATAATCTTTTATAGATATATATTAAAAGATTAACATATATGATTCATATATATGAAAAAAATTATGCCTTTCAGTACAACAGGAAAAAGGATATCTATATATTATATACACATACATATCTGTAATTTGTGTGACTCACAAGGTATCATATGAAGAGAAGAATTATTTGTGAATGTGACTGAAATGTGAATATGACTGAAGATATAATAATTTATAGATGATGAAGTGATAAGAGGTGTGCTGATTTGGGCTTCTTGAGAAAAATCTTTCTGTAGATGACCAGTTTCACAAGGCAGTACCAGATTAATCAATTCCTGATTCCACTAGGTAACTTTAATTTATTCCATACCCTGACCACTGTAAGTGAATTTGAATTCCTTGGAATTCTTGTTGAATCATCAACTAGATATGCCTTTCATATGTTTATATGTTAATTACCTGCTTATGCATCGCATAATTCAATAGCGTACCAAATTCTTGGAAGTAAATAAGTGTTTTAATCATAAAGCTCCTGGGTTTTTTTATTTATCATCAATTACTCAACTCCTGTTTTTTCCAAGAAAAATAGACTTTTAGAAAAACTTTTAAAATGCCGTTTACAGCTGTATTTTTGCATATAGTGCTGCTATTTATATACTTTATAAATATGTTATTTTGTACCTGATAAACTGCACTGAATTGAACTTTAAAACATTCAGCACATATTTTGATATGTGTCAGAATAACTGCATATTGGGTGCTCCAGCATCTCTTCTGCAGTTTCCATTGACTTTGCATTTCAGCATGGCACTTACTGTTGCCAGGTTTATCAACATATTCTGAAATGAAAATTTGGCTTTCCAATCAAAGTAAGAAAGTGGTATCTTGTAATGTATGTTGCAATTAAATATATTCCTATATTTATAAAAATACATTTTATCATCCTTTTACACCTGTCTCCTTTGATAAATGGTGCACAAATGATTATTTATTCTAGTAATCAATTTCAAGGACAATGTAAATATTCATGAATTCATCACAGCAATATTAATTTGCTGGGATTTTATTCACATAATAGGGAGTCTCTGATGTATCTATTATAATCTCACATACCTTTTCAATTTGACAGTGGTAAATTAAATCCAGGAAACACATGCTTCTTCCATTCACAGAATTTAGAGGGTGATAATAAATTATGGCCATCAGTCATACTAAGTGTTTAACTATATAGGAAAAAATAATCCACACAGGAGGGAGTAAAAAATATATCCCTCTTTGATTAATCTTTTTAATGTGTTCAGAATAAGTGCATTAAAGGATCTGTGTATTCAGTTCTGTATGGTTAAGAATTCTGATAGTAAATATTATTTGTTTAATTTTCAACATTGTGTATATGCTCGTATATAGTAAATCTTGAAGTTAGACATTTAAGAAGAGTAACTGAGTGGAAGGGACAGGCAGGGGAAGAAAAGGGGAGAGAGAGGGGAGAGGAGGGGACAGGAAAGGTATAGGAAGGGAAAAGAAGAGAAGCAGAGGGGAGGGGAAAGAAGGGGAAGGGTAGGAAGGATTTTGAATCCTGAAAAAAGGTCTGTACAGAGGAACAAGTCTTGGGGGAAAATGTTCCTTAGGAGATGCTTATATCTGTTTGTCATGCCTGTCTATGGAAAACTGCTATTATAATATTGATATGGATTAGTTTGCTAGAATTCTCTTTTATGATACTTATTCTAATAAACATTCAGATAGAAGGCTTAGTAAAATAGGCATAGTACTCCAGTATCTATGCTCTGAAGCAAGTGGATATGCCACTTAAAAAGTCCCCAAACCTTGTTTCTTACCAAAGTCACAAGGATATCAAGTGTGTGAAATAAACATTGAGCAAAGCCCAGTACAGACTCACAGAGTTCTTGTTTTTAAGTTTGTTTCTCAAGATGAATTGTGTCTTGTAAGAATACATATTCTTACAAGGTGCCTATCACATGTACATAATTGTACACGAAATTAAATAGTAGGCTCTAATTTGCTTTTGAAGTTTTTATAATATTATAATAATAAATTTTATTAGAAGTGTAGGAGCCACAATAGGTGCCCACTTTTTCTTCATTGGCATCCAAGCACTGGAGAAATATCTTTCCACTGTCATTTATACATTTTTTTAATTTTCCATATCCAGAAGTCTGGTGAAGGGGGTGCACAGACATGTCATTACAAAATAATAAGTTGCTCAGCCAGCATTAGGCAACCAAATCAAGTATTTTAGTAGCAGTCAGAGTTCTACTTGGCTGTTGTTTCAATCAGTATAGAGCTCCCACTGGTCTTAATACATTTTCATTTGGTCCATGCATGACTGAACCCAGAAAGCATTTCTGTAAAGAATAAACCCAAAAGGCAGATATAGAAAATGAAAAAGGGGTATGCATGAAATTAGGTAAAAGAAAGAAGTGCTGTGTGGTGGTCTACCAGTTTTGCTTCATTTGGCACAGTAGCATTGTACTGTTTCACAGACACACAGAGCCAGGCAGCCTTGGCTTCATTTCATGGGTACTCTCTCTAGACCCAGATCAGAGGTGGTTGAAGCTAATGCTTGGGCCTCTCTTGGGCTAGGCACTGCCTGCTTGCTCCCCTGGAGATCTAGAATGAAATGTAGTAGTACTCCTGTGCAAATACTTTGCTGTGCTGCAACATATATTGCAGATATGTTCTTGCATTTCTTAACATGTGCATATATTCTTTCTTCAGAATTACTTGTTGTGGTTTTTTATATGGGTGTACTAGAGAAAGAAAACACTGTGTATGCTTTAATCTTGCTGTATACGGCAAATTTCAGGAATTGGATACTGGTGTTGGGATTTAGATTTCAGCAAGAGAGGCTTGTCTATGCTACAGTATACCTATGAATCCACTTACTCATATAAATGTAGACAAGATAAATGTATTAAGGATATATGCAGATTCTACCTCAAAAACTGCCCCTTTTAGTAGAAAATAGTTAATAGCGCCCTTATTTCAATTACCATTCAGCAGAAGAGCAGTAAGATTAAGGAATGTTCATTCTCATAGTGTCTAATGTGCATACAGGAAAATCAAGCTACAGAATATTTCTTAGGGCTACACCTGTGGATATTTAGGAAAGGTATCTCCCCTGTGTTGCCTCTTCAAAAGGCATTTATTCCCAGGCAGACAATGGGGCAAGTGGCTCTGCCATCACACAGCCTCTTCAGCTGATGCTTGCTACAGCCATGTGATAGCCAGTTGCTATCTTGAGCCTTACACACAGATAACCAGAGTGTTCCAGGCTTTTTCCTAGCAGAGACTTCTATATATTGTTTTATACAACTTCGAGTGTCTCAACCCGTAGGTCCTAGATGAAGGCACTGTTATGTAACAGACCTTGCTTTGAAAACTCAGTGTACCAAACTAGGTCAGAACACATTCATAAATGCTGAATCCTCTAATGAGAAGTGCAGTCATTTTATGACCAGCTTCTATGAACATATTAGTAATTTTCTTTACATTCCAATTGCAAAGAATTGTATTAGCATCTCTCTAGACTCCCTGAAGAGAACTGTTTCAAACCAGACCTGTGAGGGGTGTCAGAAGAGAACAATGTACATAAAAAGGTATTTTGCTTCTGTGTGTCTGGTGATAAGGAACCGTACTGTATAGGTGGTCATTTTCTGGATATAATTAAGATATATTTAGGTAACAGAAACTGAAAATGCACTGCTAGATGAATGATTTCTATTTAACACATTCTGTAGCAGAAAACTAGAATATAGTACCTCAGATGAAGTAGAGGTTTCCCTCTGGTGCAGTGTCTCTGACAGGAATGTGACACACATAGAAGCAAAGTCTAAAAAAAAAGGCAAAAATAATAAAGAAACATCAACTGCTGCCAGATTTGGAATGCAGTACATCTAGTGATTTATTGAGTGAATAACTGCACTGTATTCTCAGTATTTACTGTATGAAACCATAGCCATTGGTGGTGTAAATTAATTTATTTTGTGATTTTTATGTGTTTGTGTATTTGGTATTGGTTGCCAGTTGATGCAAAAATTAATGACAAGAAATAAATTAATTAAAAAATCGTATTGGCAAAAATATTCTTGTAAAATTTTTGTCCTATTAGACAGATATATGTACCACCAAATATTCTTGTTCCTATCAGAAAGACTATGCAATAGACTTCAAAGCCAAGACCCTTCTTAACATTTCAGCTGCTTTAATGTTCATTTATTAATTAGACAGTAAGATTGGGAATGTGCACAGATAGGATATAGGTTTGATGGATGAGGGCTGAAAACATTCATCAATCAAAGAAAAATGGCATCTTCCATTGCTGTTTAATAATAAATTAAAAGTACTTTTTTTTTTTTTCTTTTTTCTTCTGTAACAGCACTATTTTCTAAAACAGTCATCCATTCATCCAGAAAAAAGGATTCAAGGTTTTGGTTCCCTGCTTCCACTGCTGAGAACAATGCCAAGCCCTCCTTATTGGACTAGCGTATGAGTTGGGCAAGATGTATAAACCCTTTCTGTAGCAACCATACCACTGCACAGGGGGATTCAGGGTTCAGAGGTGTGAGAAAAGCATGCAAGAGAGTTTGTGCTGAGTCTCAGCAGCCTAATGCTGGTGTGTTCTCACTGAGAGTATGAGCTTGCCTTCAGCTCTTGTTCAGAAGAATATTTCTGTACTTGAAACAGGTCTGACCTAGAACACGTATAGTCTAAACCCTGTGTGAACAATCAGCCACAAGCTTATATTTTCTGGGTTTTTTTCCCAAATATTACATTTGTTGCTGCTCATTCCCAGAATGAAGCAGAGTACAGGAATCTCAGAGTAACCCTGCTGTAGGGAGCTTGCTACTGCAACAGTCAGGCTTAAACATGTTTAGACAACAGATATGGTGCTTTCTCCCTATATTTCTCCCTATCCCCATGAGTGCTCTCTTACAAATCTGTATAATGCATACACATAGCGTATGCTTCCCTTTAGAAGAGGGGTTTACTTCCGCCCTTGTCTTGCACATTCTGGTATGCACATCTCAGTTCAACACAGGAACTTTTATGTCTGAAGAAAAATCACTTTCCTATTTCCTACTGACTCGTTTTCATAACTTGCTGCCTGGACCTCTGAGAGCTACAGGATTCCTGCTTACAGGGTGAGACGCAGCTTTGAGCAATGGGTTCGACTGTGTGATTGAGGAAGTTCTGATATCCAAAGACCCCATCTAGTAAAACTCAGGAATAACATAATGTTCTTGTTGTACCTGTGGAAAAGAACCCAAGCAAACCACAATTAAAAAAAAAAAAACCCTTGAGAAAATAAACAATGAAGATCATCTGAAGAAGACAGGGCACAGAGATAAATAGTATTCAGTCCTCATGTGCAGGCTTACTTACATGAAATGCATAACTTTCAATAACTATGGTTATTGAAAGCTATGAAGAAAATGAATACTGACATTAATTAACTATTCTTAATGTAAATGACACATATTTATCACCACAAACAAGAAGAACATAATTTGCATAAGCTTCAATGATGTCTTTTCAGAATATGTAAGTGCACATTCATGTGCAAGAGGGAGAAAAGGCATACTGATTTGATTAAAAACAAAGTTGATTTATTTAAATGACGTAATTTGTACAGTTTGATCCCAGAATTTACAATAAAATTTATCAGAAAAAGATACTGAAGGCATAGGAACTGAAAGCCTGATGGAAAGATATTTTTGTTGTAATATTTCATAAGAACTGTGCTGTTTATATGACCTTTTCAGTTCTGGCATTACTAATACGGGATTATAAATGTCTCTATCATCTGTATCTCATAAAATTTCTGCCTTTTTTATAAATTAAAATATATGCAAGGCAAATGAGAAAAGTGAGAGACAGTCCTACAAATTTTAATTTATGGGTCTGCCCACTATTGTCTCTTCTTCAAATTTTATGTAGTCTTTTTTTGCAAATGAGTTTCATAGCTGTTGTGCTGATATATTGGTTTGTGCAAGTTGTACCTCATGGCTCTGTGGCACTCTTCCTCACCAAAAATAATAACACAGTGGGAGGAAAAAATTGCAGGAAACTGACACTATGGATAGCAAAAATGTGTCAGTAGAACAAAAAAATTAGTTTGATTGGACTTCTCACGCAGTCTATATAGGAAATTATGCATCTAATTTTCTTTCAGAATGGCTTGTATTATACCATGCAATATTCAATGTAGCTTGAAATTATGTCCTTACCACTGCATCTTAGGTGGATGATTTGCTAGCTGATGTTGCTTAGAGCTAGTGTCTGTGTTTGGTAATTTTTATTCCACACTTCTCTATCTGCAGATATTAATATTGCATGATTTATAATTTCACAGGGGATTTTTTGAGAAAAGGAGCATTTTCTCCATAAGCTTTTAATTTTTCCTATGCATTAGAAGAAGATTGCACCTATACAGATGTATATGCATGAATAGCAGATACAGCTGTGTTTTGCTCTCTTCCTAAACTGGAGTACCTCATGCTTGTCAGCATATCAATAAACACTAACACATTTGCTGCTCTGAAACATATGCATTATAAAATTGATTCTTTCTCCCTCTCACTCTTTCTGTCTGTACATACATTTTTTCAGCTTTCTGTGAGTTTACTGATATGGAGTTTTCAGACTATTATACTTCTCATATAAGTGCACAGAAAACAATTTAGTACAGTATTAACAATGCCCATTTTTGATGTAAAAGTGACTTGATACTGTAAGCTGTTTTGAACTTGCTATATCATATAAAATGGCTGACCTCTTAGAAGAGGTGGTAAATTTTACTACATGTCAAAATTAATATGTTTTTTTTTACCTCTTACATTGAAGTACACTGTGAGATGTGGTACCTGGAATGCTCATTGTAGATGCAAACTGGTAAGAGGCTAACCTGGAACATATATTTAGGGAAGTGAGAACCTTTAGGCTTGGTCTTAAAATTGCATGACCTTGAGTGTTCAGTTAGTGTGCAAAAGCAGTTAGTCTAATATTACAATTCCATTCTTATATTGCTTAAATTTCATGGTATCACTGGGATGGTGGTGCAAAGTATGGCAGGTGAATTGGAAATAGATTTAAGGTCCCATCAATCCAAACCTTTCTGTGATCCTATGATACAAGGAAGGTATCATAACCTGGCTCAAGGTTTAAATTCTGCAACAATCTTAAAGCAAGACTCAGTCAAAATAGGGGCACATCAGCCACAACATGGGATTTCAAAGAGGATGCATAACCTGAGAAAAAAAGTGGATGGCTTTTGTTGCCTTGTGGTTGGATGACTCACACCAGCAATGTCTTTTTTATAGATTTTCAGCAAAGACATGAGTTTTGTAAAAACCATTAACATTCTCTCTCTAAACAGTTTTTAAATCATTAGGCTAAAAAGCCATTCATTTTTGTCTCTATCTCCACATTTTCTGACCTTATTTTTTGTACTCTTTCTTCACTGAGGAATAGAAAAAGGAGAAGGTTGCATCTTTCACAAGATATCTGATGACCTTGAGGCTAGGACACTGTTCTGGTAATAGATTATATCAGTACAAATAACTTCAGCAGCTGAAACTCTGTAAATCAGGTTCTTTCGTGTAATTGGTTGTGATTCAAATTATAAAGCTATAAAGAAAGAGGAATACTCTGTCAGAGAGCAGTGCAGACAGTGCTATGCAATTAGGGGCTGAAAATTGTAAAAAAATGGGGCTGGTAGGAGAGGGCAATCCAAACAGTGTAAGCATGAGCCAGGTCTGGAATTGACTGACAAAGTTCACCAGGAGCAAACAGGGCCAGTGGAAAGCCTGCAGACAGGACTGTGGAGTGGGGCTGCAGGGTGCACCTACCTGTGGTGTAGGGCTGAAGTCCATCCCGGAGACAGCACAGAGACACAGCTGGAAACAGTTTCCTATGGCATGACCACAACAAGGTATTGAGATTAAATGGGGTTCATGGACCCATGCCAAAGCACCAGAGGAAGCAGCAAGGCAGCCAGGCATGGTCACAGAAGTCTATTAATGCCCACAATGCTCTGACAAATGCCTGTCAATCTCTTGTGTCCTACCACTTAAAACACTGAAAGATGAGTAGAGGTATTGATTTTAAAAAAAGGATTCCAGGCTTTACTCTTGAAGAGGTTGGAGGCACATATTACGGATGCAAGGGATTCAAGGCAAGGTCTTATGAAGATACTTCTAATCATCCAGTTCCAGGTGATTTCCCATTTGGCATATGATGATTACCTATTCACAGAACCAATGTCACCTCAAATACTGGCATGAGAACTCTGATGTGTCACTTCAGGAGTTTAACATCAAGGTCATTTATTAGGCTGTGTAACAGATGACTTTCTCAAGATCTAAAGTTTAAGGAAGAAAGTGTGAGTGTTTTGAAGATACTCACAAATTGTCACACTGAATCAAGTACAGAATAAAGGCAGTTAAAGTACCTCTTTTTCAGAGTTATGTCATTAGAGTAGAGAACATGACTTTTAAAAGCTATAAACTCAAGAATGAAATATTATAATTTGAATTGAGGTGACATACATCAGTCTTTTGATTTGGTTTGACTTTTAACTTCCAATAAGCCATACTCTAGATATTAATAGTGCTCATTTGCATTGAGGTACTCATCAATTTAATGTGGTATCTTGCAAAACTTAGATTTGTGACCATTTTCCTCCCCAAACATTTACTCAGTTCTAAAATAACTTTAAGGCATTTTTCTAGTTTTAAATGCTGAAAAGAAAAAAAAAAAGTAAAACTAAGGTGTCCATTCACTTAAACAAAACAGTGTCACTTTAATTGACAAAGTGTGAAATACTAGTAACAACTGCAAGCTTTTCACTTAATTCTGCATACTTTGCAATTAGTTTGAATTGTAAATACTGGAAAAGTTTTGTAAAGTTTTCTATAGTTAAGCATATAAAACATATTTTTAAAATGCATAACTCACATTTTAAATGCATTAACTTAAAAGAGTTAAGAAATTGTCTTTGAGCCAGAATTCAGACTTATTTTCTTTTCAATTAGTAAGCTCATCTGACTGCATATAGATTGTGGATGAATTGAGTCATGAACTAAAATGATAGCTCATAAAAGGTTTTTTCATAGCTACAGCCTCAGAATTAGAAATTTAGATTTTTTTTCGAATTCTATCCCAAACACAAATTTATTAAGTATATATTGGATTTAGTTCTTTTTCATGCCTATGCAGTCAAGAAAAGATATCTGGCAAAGAGAAGACTATGGTCAGACAAAATGTCATAGTGTTACATGAAAAAGGACAAAGTCTACTTGAGATTAAAACCTATCAACTTTTTATAAATGTCAAATGCTCTTTTCAGTGTAATCTCTGTTTCCAATACTGCTTTCTCCCTTTTGCTCTCACTGCTCCATAGAATTTTCTTTCTGTTTTTAATACAAACCCATTATGTGGTTGTCATTATTAATCTTGGTTATGAGATACATCTATAATTAGCCTTTTCTGGTTTAGCAGAATATTTTATATAGTCAAGAATTTTTAAAATATGAGTAAAGAGTCATTAGTAACATCCCTTGAGATTTTTGCCCATAAAGGTAGTTTCTAGTAATACAACTTTAATTTCATTTACTTACATTATCTCACTGCTTCCTTATGTATTAAGATATGGATGTTTAGAACAAGGTCAAATATCTCATGCTGAAAGTGATAAAATTACTACAGTTATGCCAAATATCAGTAAATACCCAAAGGACTGTATCAACCTCATACAGAAATGAGGGAGATTATTCCAAGATTTATAAGACACTGCATTATCTATCTCTAAACTTTTTCATCTCCTGTAGTGCCAAATCTGTATACTAGATTTTGTCTTGCTATATAATTTCCTGGAAAGTACCTTAAGCCTGTAAGCCTCTGTTCAGTCATGACAGGGAGCTGAAATTGAGTACAATGACCTCTATTATTTTGATTGTTACTAAATGAAATGGAATTTAGCTTGCCTTACTTTAGTTCTAAAGCAAGGGTCGTTTTCAGAAGGGTTTAGATCAAGCCATAACTCATTTTACAATAAGAAGAAAAGAAAGTCCCACTGTATATAAAACAATGAAAAAGAAGAATGGTATTACCTTTTACTTCTTATTCTATTCATATGATCATTAACCAAAAAAGGAGATTATTCAAAGTCAGCAACAAGCTAGGTTGAACCCCTAGACCTCAATAAAATTATATTTTAAAAGTTATGCAAATATTCAATAGTTTCAATATACAACATTTGTCATTTAAAACAGAGAATAAATACAGCTGAAATAACATGTACTGACATATGAGGCTGACCTTCCTGTCACAGCAGCCTTTTCTTCTATTCTTTCCTACAGTGCCAAAACTCATTTAAAAGAAAGTTCACTGGATAGTTGTTTGTTTGTTTGTTTGTTTGTTTTGTGTAGAAGTAATTTAACTTTCTTCTTATACAGTTTAACAGTATTGCCCTAGTAAGAAAAATAAGAAGAATGGGAACAAAAAGAATTATTAAGGAACCTTGATCTCATCCACTGGTGATCTCAGAACTTGTATAGGTGGTGGTTAGAGCTGGAAGTCTGGGCTTAACTGTAAGAACGCATAACTAGCAAAAAATATCTATATACAATTTAAAGTATTTATGATAATTAGTAGTCAGGATAATCTAAAGTACCGAAAGGTGTACATTTACAGTTTCATTACTCTAGTTGAAGAATTGTCAACTGTTTGCTTCTGTCAGAAACTAAGCAGTAGAGATGTAAAATGTCTTTTTTAATCTACATTTTGGGGCCTCAAAAAGGACATTTTTTGTCTTTTTTCTTTTTCTTGTTATGTGAATCGTTGGGAAGTTCTCCTGTCTTTAAAGGCTTCAAGACTAAGTTAAATAGACAGGTTGAAAAACAATTATTTCATCATATTAAAAATCTGTATAGTCTAGTCTGAGTCAGAAAAAGGGTGTCTAGAATTTCATATAGGACTACACAATAATTTAGTCATTGGTGTATGATTCCCTATGAGTGACACTTTTAAAAAGAAAATGTTAAAAATAAAAAAAAGAACCCTGTAGATATTAAATAACTGAAAAATAAAAAGGTTTTCTGTCTGCCGAATGTTCCTACTGTTTACCTGCACAACGAATTTTGACCTGTCCCTAAGGAAAATTGTAAAAATAAACCCACACTGAAGAAAGAAAGGAGAAGAAAATAATTTCAATTGAGTGGCCATTTTAAAATTTGGCACCTGAAAATATTTTACTTTATACTTTTAAGACAGCTTTTGGCTTATTTATGAAGTCTCTGAATTCTAATTTTGGATTCATTTCATTACCTTGTATTTCTCTTTTTTAGCTGTTTTCACTTGCTCTTAGTACTTTGGGAGAAACATTAGCATTAAACTTTGACACTGTTAAAAGCAGTACTGAAAAGAACAATCACAATATACACCCAGTATATCCATTTGCATTTGTAGGTGCTTCAAAGTTCCTCAAAACTAATAATATTTCTTTTTTCCTATATAAATTCTTTTCTGGGTGAGAAGTATTTGTGAAGTTATGGCCTAAACACTTGGGCTAACAGCAATTTTAAGAGAGCAGTCTATCACAGGCAAACTTCTTTTTAACCATGAATAATTCATAAGCAGATTAATCTCAAGGTGTTTAAAAAAGTGATAGTCAAAAGCACTTACGTAATTTAGAAGCTCGAGTTTTATCCAGGAAAATATAGTTTTGAAATCTAACTTCAGGATAGAATTTTTTAACATGTGATCTAATGCTTTATTTTGTCTCATTTTTTTTAAAGGAGCAATTATTCATGCTATTGTTAAAAATTTTGGTTGATCTGTTTCAAAACTAAGTTTAAAACAATGGCAACTTCTTTTCCCTTATTCTCTATAAGGAAAGGGGACAAGCCAAAAATACACATCATATCAAAACTTAAATAATGCCAATGCTGAAGATAGAGTTAGCATGACTAAAGGAAGTTGTAATGAAGTTCTCCAATCCACTAGAAGTATTAGTCTAGAGAAGGTAGACAAACTAAAGCCTGGTTAGTATGGACATTCAGTTTCCCTTACACTTGAGACACTGTCGGCACAGCACACTGCTCATTTTAAAAAGTCTGATGAAAAATTGGAGTGGACAGTGCTGAATGTCTAAAATTGATTAAACACTTTATAGAGAAAGATGTAAGGGTTCATTTCATCAGGAAGGAGTAATGGAGGATTGTGTCACAGCTTGTAAGTAAACTCCTAAGATGCAGAAAACAGGCAGCAGTGGTCTCTTTAGTGATGAAGGTACAAGAAAGTCCTCTGTATTCTCTATCTTTGTATCTGTAAGTAGGGCTATATGCCTTTCTAGAAGGACCAAGTGAACTGTAATGCTCTTTTGTCTACAGAGAGACAGATAGGTTGAAGTCCCTTCTGTCAATAAACTCTATACATGGTATAATTTATTTATCACTACCCTTTATAAATTTTCTAAAAAATCAATAATCAAAGAGTTCGGTGCACATATTTATATAGGTAGTAGGTGGATAAATGGAATGTCTAACAAAAATATGTGTGCTAGAACACTAAAAAAAAATTCAAAGGATGAACAAAAATTTAAGCCTAAATTGATTTTTTTAAATTATAAGACTTGTCTAGGGTTTGTGTGGCAAGGTTTTTGTAGCAGGGGAGACTACAGAGGTGACTTCTCTGAGAAGCTGCAGAAGCTTCCTGTGTGTCCATCAGAGCCAAAACCAGCTGGCTCCAAGTCAGACCTGCCCCTGGCCAAAACTGGCAGTGCCTCCAGGAGAACAGATTTAGCAAGAGGGAAAAGTTACTGTGCAGGGCCAATTGCAGCAAGAGAGATGAATGAGAGTGAGAGACAGAAGCTCTGCAGACTCCAAGGCCAGTGCAGAAGGAGAGGGAGGAGGTGCTCTGGGTGTTGGAACAGAAAAACCCCTGCAGCCCCTGGAGCAGCCCACGGTGAGGCAGCTGTGCCCCTGCAGCCCCAGGGAGCAGAGATCCACCTGCAGCCTGTGGAAGGAGAGCAGAGCCCATGCTGGAGCAGGTGGATGTGCCCAAAGGAGGCTGTAATGCCGTAGGAAATCTGTGATTTATTCTCTCCTTGGAGTGAAAATTGTGTTAGGTTATTTCTTTACTCTTGTGTAGTTGGTAAATAGGTATGGTAGATTAATTTTTCTTAAAAATTGTTCTGTAGTTGAGAGTTCAATATCTGAAGTGTATTATTGATTACAAACAAATTACAAAGGAATTGGTTTGAATAAACCTTTAGCAGATAATTTTTCCAACTTCTGCTAAAAACAGAGCTATATGCAAGTTGTTCAGAATCTTGTGCGGTAAATTCTGAAAATCTCTAAGAATAGAACATCTCAAACTTCTCTGGGCACCCCTTTGTCTGTCTTTGCCTTCTGAAACAGTCCTTCCAAAGTACTATTTAAAGCTACTAAACTCTAATTTAAAAGTCCTCTTTTTAGGAGAATAATTTTAATCACTTCTTTATTTGTTTCTGCCCTTTCTTAATGGGCAAAATTGTGGCATTTGCTTTCTAACTCATGTGGCAATATGGGTTAATATTGCTACTGAGCTTCCTTGATTTTTCCTAAATGAATACCTCTGTAAAATATCTATAATAAAGCACTTTCTTCCCTCACAAGGGTGTTATAAGGTTTAATGAGACAATAATGTGCAGAGCTCAAAATCTTCAGATAATACATCACGTGTAAGTGCAAAGCATTAATTATTATTATTTCTGTCCCTCAGAGCATATTTTAAATGCAAAAACTATCCACATGAGGATGTTTAGATTATTTTTTTACCAACTCTGGTTTTCTATTACTTTTACTCAGCAGTGTACTATGGGTCGCATATATGTCACCTGTATTTATTTAGTTTTACAGAGTTCATACTTCCCAAATCCATGGCTTATAGTAAATTATAAAAAAAATTGAAAGGCAAAAATTCTCATTATAAATTTACCACATGTAAGCAAAATAACTCATTTAGGAAACAGGAGAGTTTCCATTCAATAAAATGGAAAAATCATTAAATGTGTAGGGATTTATTCAGAGAAAGGGTCTATGGAAACAAATGTGTCTTTATTAATTTGATGTTTTGTTACCATAACCAAAGATCAGTGCAAGGACACAGGTTGTAGCCTTAAAATAATTATTGCCCCCATCAGGGAGATGCAGTGCTGGGGCTCAGCCTCACCATGGCCTGAGCTGAATGTCTCTGATTTAACCCCAACCAGCAACTGCTGCCTCAACTGATCCAGATTCACCTTTGGGGCTATTGTGTACACACCATGGATGGACTTGTATCCACTCTGGGTGAGTCTAGATCCATGTGAAAATAGATAGGCTTCTTCCACAGCACTTGACCATATTTTCTCAAACTTCATATATAGGACATATTTTTCACTTTGAAGTGTCTAAAAGCTGCATTTTAACCGGAAAAAATGTTGTGGCCTAGGTACAGCGCAAAGGAAATATGTATTACCCAACTTAAGATACATTCTGATTGCATGGGGCCACGTTTGAGGGCAAAGTCTTCTGGTGTTTTTAAAGAGTACTAACTATGTAGGGCTGAAAGAGCAAAAACACGTCCAGGCTTATTAGTTTTGCTTTTTGGGAGCAGTTCCTGGAATGAATTGCTCCAGCAATTAAACCTGAGTCTTGATTGGAGAGATCCTGCTGGAGACAGCCAGGCAACAAACCAAGAACCTGCAGGTACTGAATTATAGACATCCTGTAAACCTTTCCTAGCTTCCCAAGGGCATGTCTGAGCCTCTGGAGGAACTGGAACGGGAACCTTGGCTGCCTCAGCTGACACTGAGAGAAAGATTTTAAATAAAGAGAGTAAAATGAGATAGATGAGAATATGAATGCTGCTATGAAGCTTAGGACATTTAATAGATATTTTGGGTCTTATGCCACTGTTTCTCATTAAATGTTTATTAAGTGAAAAGAAGCAAAAAGCATAACAATTAAGAAACCATATCAGTAAAAACAAGGAAGTTCATCAGAATAGCATCCAAAGGTGTGTTGATTTTGAAGTCTGGTTGTGTCTGAAGACACCGTGGCTTTTCAGTTTCTATTCTTTCAAAAGCTTTGTGCAATTTACTTCTGGAGGAAGACAGCAGTGATTCAGGAATGTTCTGGAGGGGAAGGAGCTCTGAAAATAACAGTGTTTTCACATTAAAGTGTTCAGAGTCAGATCCATATCCTGAGCTCAAGACATGCCAGTGCAGCAGGAAAGGCATGTTTATTCACCTTGTTGAGACTGAGCTTGTAGGATATAAATTATAAAAATGGGAACATTGTGGTTTAAATTATATTGATTTTATTTGGGGCTTTTTTCCTAAATTTTTTTTTTATCTCTTTCCTTCATTGTTTTATTTTCAAAATAAGTATAGAATTTTATTTTGAACAGTGCTCTACTTCCTATAACTGAAGGAATTAAGTACCTGGAAGTAAATATAAAGCCATTAAAAAAAAAAAACATTTTGCTGTCAAAGTGTCCTTATAATTGTTACACATTGCAGCTATTAAGAATACTGCTCTTGTGCAGATTGCTTTTGATGTCTCTCCAACATTGCCTCTCTAGCCCTTGACAGACAATGTGTTAGTTATACTGTATGACATCCAGGATGTTGTTGTCAAATACAACTGAAGAATTGATACTTAAAATAATTCCATCTTCTAAAAATATTATTTGTTCTATTAAGAAATTTGCCTATTATCAATATCCAGTATTTCATTTCTGGTAAAGTTACTAACAAAATATTTTTATATTCAGTCATATTCAACACATTTAATATATGCAAAACTAATTCTAACTGTTAGGAAATATATACCAGTGTGCAGCAATGCATAATATTTATGAGCAGAAGACAGTATAATTCTTATGGTATTTATGTTCACTCTTTTTTTTTTTTTTGGAGCTGTTTAAGAGGTTTTTCTGATAATTAAACAGTGAAAAGTATTTCCATCACTTTCATTATCTTTCATATCGTCAAAGCAAAACAAGAGACATTTAGAAAATGGACTTTCTGAAGCAAAGAAAATTACAGAATATTATATGGACCAAAAAGCAAATTACACAGTGTAAGCAATAGCACATTTGAAAACTCATTCACATGTTCACAGCATGAACAAGTCATGATAACAAAGGCAGTTAATGATCCTTCCCTTTTTCTCAGAATCTATGGCTTAAATACATTTTTAATACAAACTTTTGAGCTGTTCTCCTGAACTGCCTGTCAACATTACAATTAGAATAAAAGAAACTCACCAGCCATTATCAGCTATGTGTCATGAAAACAAATGTATTTTTACACATATTGTTGGATATATTTTGTAATAAAATGCTGAATTTCCAAACCCATAGAGGTCTGCTTTTGTAAAACTACACAAGAATTTCTGCTTTCTATCTCAGTTTCCTAAGTCTTTGTATACACAAAAAACCCCAAACAAAAAACAACAAAAACACCACAAAAAACCCAAAACAAAACAGAACAAAACCAAAAAATCCCAAAACAAACAAGTATAAAAAAAAAATCAGGGCTCTCAACTTTCTCCTATTTGTCACTCCAAGTACTTCAGAACAGCCAGAATATTTATGCATATTGCCATGCAGCCTAGAATTATGCACTCCTTCAGTAGGACGCTGCCTTTATTTTTCAGTACAGGGATGACAGGGATGGATGAGCATTTTACCAGGACTTTTTATAGCCAACTGAGCCAGTCAAACTGGACTCTCATGATGAGAAATAAACATCAATCTCATGGATGAAGGTCTTTAATTTATACCTTGGTCCTACCTACAGCTAAACTAAAAGGCTGACAAATTGGAACTGGAAGAAATAAATGGATTTTGCATGAGGAGACAGAGGACTGTTCTCTATCTTTGTCATATCCTAATCACATAGAAACTTAATGGGGGCTTTATTCTGTTATTTTTATGACAAAAACAATTGTAAGTCAGTATGAGCAAATGGACTTCTTGGCTTTACACTTAATTCTTGTGTAGCTGTGAAACCAGTAAGGTTTCCTATTGTGTTTTTTTTCATTCAGGTTCAATGAATCTCAACTGAATTGACTTTGTAACTGCACCCCACAGGTAGACTAAGTGTTCTTTGGGCTATTAAAGTGCCTGTTGCCCTGGAGCTTTCCTGAAGTGGATATAAAGTCCAAATAGCAGCTGGAACATACAGAGTGAAACTTTGAAAAAAAGATAGCTGCTGCTTCTCTAGGTTTCTGGTCATATTTACAGTAGAGTGTGAAGGATAGAGCCAAGAATATGATGCAATTGCTCATAGTTTCCAAGTAGCCTTTCTCTTATTTTCTTGGGTATATATTTTAAAAACATACCTCAATTATACGAGCCTCATCCTTTTCTGCAGAGATGAAGCTCTGTTAAGATGTTCTCTGGACTTTCTGGACTGTTTACAGCTCTCTCAGCTTTCCATATCTATCAAATTATCTACTCTAAGCTACTACAGAAGCATGTAATGAAAGACATTTCAGTGTAATGCATTGCACAAAAATATAGTACTAACTGTATTTGACCTGATAAGAATCAGAGGCAATTTCTATTTTGCCTGAAATTGCAGACATAGTGGGCTAGATTCTGCTGCTCTTGTACAAATGTGACTGTATTTTCTGCAGCATCCCTTGAGTTTCATGTGACATTTGAAATATTTATTTTAGGTGTAATGAAGCTTATAAGATGTGATTAAAAATGTAATCACTGTTTCTCTTTTTTAAAATACATTTTTAAAAAAAACTTGCAGGGTTACTCTGTGAAATGTTTACCAAATTATGCATCTCACATGTTAACGCTTCAAATAATTCACTGGAGGAACATCAATGCCTTTCAAAGTAAAGCCATAGATTTGTAAAGGTATTATCTGATACTTATTTCTCTGTGGTAACTCACTACTATCCTCTCATCCTGAAAAGTGGCTGTGATTCAACGATCTTTGGTAAGCAGTCAGAGCTACAGAATATGCACCTGTTTGTCTCTCATGAAGGAATGACTTTCACATTAACCTTAGGCAAAAAAATGAAACCTCATTAAAAGAAATCTGTCTTGACTGATTTTGTATCATCAAAGGTAGATCTATATTTATGTGCTTGTGTCATTTTACAAGGGAAAATAATTAGGTTTTGATTTTGGTTTTGGTTTGTTTGGGCAGGAGGCATTTAAATGACTTTTCATGTCAGTGATACAATTTCTAAAATTCTCATATTGACTTAGAAAAAATTTTCTGCTTGCAATTCAATTCTTATTTTGCTGTAGTTTTAAGGTTTGAGGACAATCTTACTAAATCAGATCTATGCTGCTCTTTAGTCTGTGCTGTGTCCTATAGAATAAACTTGGGAGTAAAATTTGACTTAAAACAGATTCCAGTAAAGAAAATGTAACTAATAATCTGATCAAGGTATTATAATAAATTCAGAGACTTAAACTGTGTCTTTTACATCTCACTTGGTAAATGGTCAAGATGAGAGTTTAGGTTATTTTTTTAGAAACTTCATCTGATTTTGAGGAGAAAAATACCAGCAGCTGGGTTTTCTCCATGAAGTTTAATAAAATACTTAAAATGAAAATGCTAATTTCAAGGAAAATTTGCAGCATGTGATGACAAGGAGTACTTCTCAGTGTGTGAGAGTTCAGAATGATACATCTTGAAAAGTTGGTAAATTATTTTTTTTGCAACACTTTTACAGCAAACCCAAGAGCAATTTGTAAGATGAAAACATTCAACACAAAATCAGAGAGCTGTGATTATAAAGTAAGGACTAATGTTTATTTCTACTAGATAGACTATAAATTGAACTATATGCAAGGAATGATGAAGTTTTATAATTTGTTTCAATTTAAGACAAAGACATTAGAATTAGATACTGAAGTGCTCTCTACTTGTGAGCCTAATCACCATAAGAATTATCTGGAAATTACCTGGCAAAGGTCTGTTTATATATTCTCTTCTGGTTTGTAGAAGACAAATATTTCATAGAAATATCTTAAATTCAAAAAACTTCTGTCTAATTGTGAAATTCTCCAGGTTTTCTACTCTGCTGGAATCTAAATCTTTCAAAGTCTATGACTTGAACTGAGTTTGTAGTGCTTCCAAAATCCTAAAAGAGATCCCAAGGTCAGAAATCTCCAGATGGGAATATCATGGAATATCCCACCTCTCATCCCATTTCACTGAGTATCCAGGTTCCTTTGCAGTGGAGTGGAAAGCCACATCATCTAATAATTGTTACAGTCTGGAATGAAAAAGAATATAAATTTCATTTGAAAACATTCAGAGAACAAAAGTGTCTATTATTTTGTCAGCATCATGAGCAGTTGTTTCCCAAATTATTGTTTTTCAGGCTTTCTATTCCATAGGTTCTAAAATTGGTTTATCTTCCAAGAGCATTTATGATCCAGCGTGACCTAACTTATCAATTGTCAACCTGCTCCCTTCATAGGCCGCCTGTCCCACCCTGCCAGATGTTGCCTGGAATTTGAGCTTCTTTCCAGGCCCCAATAATTTTACCCAGGCAAACTGCCTCTATTTTTTTTTTAATAGCACATAAATAATATCTGTGTCTGTTATTGTGCCCTTAAACATGTTTTCCTTATGGCTAGAGGCATCAAGTGTATTTGCAAACCCACTGATTTACATGTGAAGGAAAACAAAAAAAAGGGAAAGAGAAAAAGACTGAGAAGGGTTTTTCCAAGTCACANTATTCGGTCTATAGCTGAGAATAGAATATAGGCCACAACATCCATAGGGAAGTAGTTTTGTATCAGGCAGGAAGATGAAAGTGAAAGTAATAAAGAATATTGTAATGGATATAAATACTGATATGCCTTAATATTATCAATACTGTATTGAAAATAATCATCTATAGTAATTGTAAAAATTTTAATGGTATTGATACTTTTACAATTGTTTCCACAATTAAAATCTTGGGTACTTTAAAAGTAAACACAATACCCTTATTACTTACTGATATATGTGAAACTATTTATGCTTGGCTGTAAAGATATCAATAAAAGAATCTGACAAATTTTAAATAAAAAAAGACAAATTACAAGACAAATGCCATGAAGAGGTAACACACTTTTATTTTCTTTAAAATTAATCCATCTCATTAAACTAGAACATTACCTGTATCACTGCAGTTGCAGGTTTGAACGTTTGTTTGGGTTTTTTTAAATTAAATATACTTTAACTCATTTTGATTTTTCTAGTGGGTACTGAGTAATCTCAACTTGCAAGAGAGGTCCAAAAGGACAAAAAGATCAAGAAGAACAATTTGTCAATAACATACAAGAACAGGACTCTTTCTCATTCATGTTAAGAACAAATATCAGCTGTCAACTTTATAGTTGCAGCAAGAAGGCTTGCCAAAATAGAGTTAGCTGTGAAAATCAGGAAGCACTGAAAAGTCCAAGCTGGATGCATATTCTCAGCTATAGACCAAATAATTTAATTAAAATTGATTGTCTGTTGAAATTCAAAATTATTTTGCATGAATTATTTATTTTTAAGATAACATTTAAAACAATCTAGTGAGTACTGAAATATTGCTTGTTCAAGGTTAAGTATCTATCAGTTGAAATATTTTTCAAATATGTAGATTTCTTTAGAGACATAAGTTGCTGTCTTCAATCTATATCAGTACAATCTGAGTGACAAATGGATTGAGAGCAACCTTGCAGAGATGGAATTGCAGCTAATCATTGATGAATAAATGGGAATGTTGCAGAAACTTGCATCCCAGAAAGATAACTGTATCCTTTTTGGTGATGAAACTTTGGGCCAGGATGTCCAGAGAGCTGGTAGATGTCCCATCCCTGGAGGCATTCAAGATCAGATGGGACAGAGCTCTGAGTAATCTGATCCAGTTGAAGACGTTCCTGTTCATAGCAGAGAAGTTGGACTTTAAAAGTCTTTTCCAACTCAAACTATCCTATGATTCTATGATCCTAGACTGCACACCAAGGAGTGTGGTCCCCAGGCCAAAGTAGGTGATTCTGCCCCTCTGCTCTTGTGAAACCCCATCTGGAGAACTCTCCTGGAATATCACAGAATCATAGAATCAGTGTGATAGAATAAGCTGAGCTGGAAGGGACCCACAAGGATTACTCCCAACTCTGGGAACCCCAGCACAAGACAGACATGGACCTGTTAAAACAAGCTGGGAGCTGCCCATGAGTATCATTGGGGAGCTGAAATACCTCTCCTGTGAAGATAGGCTGAGAAAGACAGCATTGTTCAGACTGGGGAAGAGAAGGCTCCAGAGAGACCTTCCTGGGGTCTCTCAATACTTAAAGATGGCTTATAAGAAACGTAGAGACTCTATTCATGGGCTTGCAGCAATTTGACAAGCAATGATATTTTTAAAGTGAAAATAATCAGTTTAGATGAGATATAAAGAAGAAATCTTTTATTACAAAGGTGAGACACTGGAAAAGACTGTCCAGAGAAACTGAGGATGTCCCAATCCTGCAAGTGTTCAAGACCGGGTTGGATGGATCTTCGAGCAACCCAGTCTAGTGAAAGGTGTCCCTGCCCACTGCAGAGGGGTTGGACTAGATGATCTTTATAGGTCCCTTGCAATCAAAACAATTCTATGATTTTAGGGTACTAGCAGTACCCAGGTAGTACGTTAATATTCTACTGTTATCAATTATTAGAATGTTTTTCTGACATTCTACCTTTTTAAAAAAATTTTCTACCTGTTACATTTGAATTTTTAATGTTTAGAGTTTAAAGAGAAATTTTCCAAAGCATGCACTAAACATATTTTATCTGTGATAAAATCTCATCCCTGTGTGAATATAGTCCCTGTAAAACTATGTAAAGTAATTCAGGACACCATACACATTTTGCAGAAGTAGAAATTACTGTACAAGCTTTTAAGTAATAGATAATCAAGTTCACTTTGTACTGAATAACATTTTGAATGCTGAGACCTTGCCAAGGGGCACTCAGTTTTTCCACTTTGTTAGAGGAAAAAGCAAGATTATTCATAATAGTAATTGCTACGTATCCTGGATTCTGTAGCACCAAACAAGTTTGCAAGACTGTGAATTCAGGACAAAGAGGTAAGTAATGTTTGGAACCCAGGGAAGCCAGAAAACTTCTCCTGACCCTCCAGGGACATATTTTGTCCCTAGAGCCCCCAAAAATGGCTTGGCCTTAGAACTAAGCCCGTAAGACCATCTCCCCCCACTTCTGAGTGAACTGAGAGCACCAACATAGTTTAGTGCACCACAAAAAATACGTTTGTAGTTTTAGATTTTGCTCTATATATTAATATAGAGACAACATAGCAAATTCAGTGTGAGCTTCTCCTTCTTCTTCTTCTTCTTCTTCTTCTTCTTCTTCTTCTTCTTCTTCTTCTTCTTCTTCCTTTCTTCTCTAACCTAAGTTCCTGTGATCTAGTAATTAGTAGAAAAAAATCTAGTGTGAAAGAAACATGCTAATAAAATTGATAGATATTAGTTTTAAAGACAAAATGCGTAAAATCTTTCTATTCATGATAAGTATATAAACCCTCTGCTCTAGACAGCAGCAGCCACCATGCTCCTGGAAGCAGCAGAGGCTGTGTTCCTGAAACCTTCATAAGATGAAATAAACAAATCCTAAAGCAGCAGAAAGTTTTCTCGCTTTGTTTTTCCTAAAACGAGAAACCAAGAAGAAAAATTACCTAGCATAGACAACAGAACAGGGCCCCCCAGGGCCCCACAAGGAATGGAGATTATTCCTCATTGAAATGAAATAAATTCTGGTGAAGACAAATTTAAATATTTCTAAAGAATATTTATGGAAATAATGTATGGAAATAATATAAAAGATAACTCTATTTTTCTTTTCAAGATAAATTATCACAGGGATGGGAAACAGAGTGAAGCCCCCATAATCCAAGTGGAAACAGTCAGTGACCTGCTACTCTGCTTAGATGCACAAAAGTCCATGGGTCCGGATTGCTTCCATCCAAGGGTACTGACAGAGCTGCTGGCAGAGCTCACCAAGCCCCTTTCAATCATTTACCAGCAGTTGTGGCTAACCAGGGAGATCCCAGGTGACTGAGGATGAGAAAATGTGAGGCCAATGCACAATGGAGGACCCAGGGAATTACAGGCCTGTCAGCCTGACGTTGGTGCTGGGGAAGGTTGTGAAGCAGATCATCTTGAGTGACATCAAATGGTTGATGCAGGGGACTAGTCTTGGGTAGATTGTATATTAGGAAATATTTCTTAACTGAAGGGGTGGTCAAGCATGGGGACAGGCTGCACAGGGAAGTGGTAGAATAACCATCTCTGGAAATGTTCAAGAAATGTCAAGATGTGGTACCTGGGGACATGATTTAGCAGTGAAGATGGCAGTGTTGGGTTAATGGTTGGACTTGATCTTTGAAGTCTTTTCCAACCTTAACGATTTTAGGATTCTATAGACAGATTATCAATCTTAAATTTTGGCATCTCTTCTCTAGATGACATTTACAGTTGTAAAACAAAAATTTTTTTCCTCTCAAAAACAGTGACGGCAGACAGTTGAGGCACAAAATATGTATATCAGATATATTAAAAAATCCCCAAATACAAAACACCAAGAAAAAAAGAAGAAGAAGAAGAAAAAGAATGTTACAGGAATAGTCAAAGATATGTCCAGAGCAACTTAAAATGTTAATTTTAATGTCAAGCAGGATTCTGTAAGTTGTGCACAAAACCACTTACATGAGAGCTATTTAAATGAGAATAATCTTACTCAAAACAAATTATAAGCATAAGTCAAGTGGGAGTGATGATCTAAGAGATTTTTTTCTCTCAAATGTTCCTGATGTTCTCTTTTATTCTAATTGTGTCAGAAAGTGGTGAAGAAGAAATGTTATACAGAGTTTTATATCAGAAGGTATCGTCAAAACATCTATTTCCACATTCTCACTAAAAGCTCTTATCTTCCTCCCACCCCTTTATATTAATCAGTAAGATTTGACATCATAGTCCTCTGGTAGGGGGACAGTTGTAGGGGACAGTAGTGAGAAAGGAATGTATAGCTAAAACAGCCTTAAGCTCCTGAAATGATGTAAACAGGTTAAAAGGAATATATTGATTTGGTGTCATTAAGAAAAACAAAACAACAAGCTAGTGTAAAAAACAATTGACGATTTTTGACATCTCTGGCAATGTAGAACAGATTAAAATTTCTTCTCAAATTCAGTTTCAACGATCAACCATACTACTAGTATGTATACAGGTTTTACTTGGTGGGTACAGCAACAGAGGATTTTGGTGCGCCATGTTCCATATTCTCTCTACCCTATACTATATCCAGTTTCAGTTAATATAAATTTCTGTGCATGTTTTGATCACAGCTAAGGAACAGAAGAGTGCAAACAAGTTTTTTGGAGTTCATCAGGAAATTAGTGGATTTGGCTGGATGGGTATTTTGATGCCCCCTTTCTTCCTCTGATGCCTTAGGTTTTAACTTTTATATTTTTCAAATCCTGTACTGTTGGTGTAACTCTGAAGTTTCCTATAGCTTGTTAAGTGCTGTTCTCTATGCTAAGATAGACATAACAAACCTCTGTAACTTGCCCTCCAAGGACATCCAGAACAAGAACTGTAAACCAACATCTTGGGGAGGTGGGACAAGCTTGGGGAAATTCCATCATTGGCTGGGTTCTGGTTGGTGAATTGATGCTGATATAAAAGTGTGAAGAACTCGTGACCTGTCATCCATTTTGGGATCCACTGAGGCAGGACTCTCTGGAGCCCAGAGTGTACCTCTGAAGGCCTTTCAAATAAATACCACCTTTTTTCCTTTATTCCTGTCTAGTCTTTGTTTCTAGGTAGCCATTTAAGGCATCACCTCCACCTTGCAGAGCGATCTGTATCAGAAAGGATGGCCAGAATGTCTTCCCAAAAAAAAGTCTACAGAAAACAGAATTATCACAGCAGCTTGCCTGTCTCACTAAGCAAAAACTTAAACATTTCAGTAAAGGAGCTACCGAGCAGTCAAATAAGAAAATTCTTCTGAAAACAAGAGTGAAACATTGAAAGAGCTTGGTAAAGGGTTTCACTGTTAAAATACCACTTGGATTGTGACATGGAGTCAAGATTATGTGGCAGGAAATTTTAGCCTTAGTTCTGTTGCTGCATCTTCCTGAGGGCCTGAGTCACTTACATCCCAGCAGTAAAGCAGATTATTATTTCAAGACAATGACAGCTATTTTGTACTTCTGCAACAAACACACAGGAAGGACTCGGACAACATCTGCTGTGATTCTTGGGGTGTCCTGTGCAGGGTCAGGAGTTGGAACTGATGATTCTCATGGGTTTCTTCCAATGCAGCATATTTTATTATTCTATGATTCTATGCCTATTCAAGGCTTTCCCTCAAGCTAAAATTCTGAGAATATAAAGAAAATTTGATGCTAGTCAATCATTTAAACACCTTATTGTGTCATTTATTCCTTTTTTCTTTCTATAATTTCCTCACCCAGTTTCTATTTAACCTCATTTTGACTAAAGAATACCTAATTTATTGGAATGAGTGAAAGTAAATACCCAGAGAATAAAATGGTGGGAAGGACCTCAAACAGTTTTTAACTAAGGCTGAGATTTTATACATTAAGAATAGTATCTTTCAATGGTTGTTTATGTGGAAAAATGATATATAAATAGCTCTTGTTGGTACTCTGGATTGCATGGATTCAATGAGTTTGGCACAGCTAGTCTCTAGCAACCTGAACGTTAGGGTTTTTTGCTTTAAAATTTTAAAAATATTATGAAGTGGATTTCTCATGTAAATATATGTAATGTAACCAAGAAGGACTTACATTGCCTTGAACACAGTATCCACATATTTATGGAAAATTCAGTAAACTTATGGAGTAATGGACTGTATATATTTTGTCTCTTTCAAAAATAATCTAACTCTACTGAAATATTTCTATAAATAGGGTTTGTCTATCAGAATATGCTTCAAGAGAAGACTGATTCACAAATACCCTCCTGACCATAACAGTTTTAACTTACTTGGCTTAAAATTTCAGTATTTTTCCTTAATATATTTTAAAGCAGTAAGAATCATGCCTCTATAAAGAAAAAATCCCAAGGTTCCTCTCTGTCCTTGCTCCTGATTATGATCAGTCTCCCCCTGCTTTGAAGCATTCAACAGAAACAACCACATGTTGGCTTCAAGGCATCAGCTGTTCTCCCTTGGGTCTATGCTCAAGGTACCTGAGACCGACTTTGTTCAATAAGGTTGTGGGTCTCTTTCTGATGACATGGAGGACTTTCTGCTCAGACAATGTCATTCTGTGCAGTTCTGAAGCATGAACAAATCCTAGGAAAAAGAGTTGAATTTAGAAATTATAGAAATGTGCTCTATTAGTTTCATAGTAAACAGAATTCAGTTTTCAATTCAGGTAAAAATGAAAATTCAGTCTTAATGGAATAAATATGCAGAAGAGATTTGATGTATCCCCTACTGTATATGATGGTATCATATAATCTTTTGTAGATTTCCTTACTTCTTTACCATAATAAAGAAGCCAAAAGTCAAACAAAATGTATGTTAACAATTCATATCACTTTCCTTTATATATTCCAATTTCACAGCTGCTGTCTTCTGACATAATTGGTGTCCAGCCCAAACCTCCCATACTTCCAGCCCAGATTCTCTACAACCTTCAGGGCCTATGAAACATATCATGTGACTCATTCAAACCTTTTCAGAGTTTTCTTTGCGACATGCTCCACAATACAAAACCTTGCCCATCATACCAACAATTCTTAAAAAAAATTATCTTCCAGCTAGGATCCTTGCTGCCTTAACCAGTACTGCATTAAGGTGATCCACAGACAGCCCATTATATTGCCTTTGTGCAAGTTGATCCTCACCCTGTTCATTTCACCTGCTGGTATGAACGAGAAAAGCAGGGGAGAAAGTTTAGATAGCCCTGTTTAATCAGCTTGGGCTGCTGAACACAGAGATGGTCTCAGCCCAAGCCATCCCTTTTGCTGTGGTCTGACCCCAGTGGCTGGAACAGGACTGAATAAAACAGAAGAGTTGAGAGAAGGGCTGAATGATATTTTTGCATAGTTCCTCGGTTTTTTTCATTGCTTTTTATCCAGTATTTCTTATGATTACAGCAAAAGGCAAGTAATATGGGGGGTCCTACCTTTTCTTCCCCCACCTTGACAGATGTTGGTGACAATGCAGTATGCTTTCTACTTGCCCTTTCTTATGATCAATAAGAGAGGACTGATTTCTACCTTATGCATATTTTGTTTGTGTAGCAACAAAGATATCTGGACTATTTGGAGAGAGATAACCTGTAAAGAGTGAGACACATTTCTCATTCAGAATTGTAGGTTTACATTAGTGAAATTCCAGATAATTTATCCCAGCATAAGTGAGCACAGACAAGTTTTCTCTGTCCATGATGTTTGGAGCCATCCCTTCCTGTTATATGCTAACAAGTTAATGGCCAAACTAGACATGCTTGTGTAGCGAAAGTGTATCCAACAGGAGCACAGTCACATTCCCTTCCTGTGACCTAGGCACAAATTGATGTCAGCAGGGCAGGGGTAAAGTGTCACTGTACCACTCTAAATTGCTTAGCCTGACTAATAAATCTAATTTGCGTATTTTGTCAAGTTAATTTATGCCGCAATAAATACCACAATTTTGACAAAGGTGCAATTATATTGCTTCCTGATAGCAGAAGATTAGTTCCTGTTTACAGCGTGATGACCTTTGTCAGTGCACTGCCCCAGAAGAGCCCTTCGAAATTAGTGATGTTCCACACACATGCTCTTGGGATTTGTCCATGGCTGATCTCTGCTGCTGGATTCTGTTCTGTTGCAGAGCCTGCCCAGATGTACAAAGACATCTGACATTTTACAAGAGCCCCCAGTAGAATTTAAATTCAGATCATGTCTGTCACTCAAATGCAGATTTTTTCATTCACATTGGTTGAAGAGATAGACACCTATTTTTATAGTTCCTAGTTATAATAACAGCATCAAGATAAAATACATGTTGATAATTTGCATAATGCTAACAATTTGATTAATATGAGGTAAAAATTTAAATATAATTAGAATTAAAAACAAGTCAAAGGATTTCTGTTTGAAATAGGCAGAAAAACATTATTAAAAAAGGATAATCATAAACTTTCAGCAGTGGAGGGTTTTTTAGAATATTTATCTTTTATGAATTGATGATAATGTTTACTTCTATTGCCTATTAAATAAAAATTATTAGTCCTAAACATTAAATGTTTGAAAGCCTTGTATTTTATATGCTAAATAATTAGAGTAGAGAGGTCATTAGTCATATGGTTTACATAATTATTCACAAAAATTTTAAAATGCAGCATGCTAGAAATATTTAGTGTATTGTAACACCTGATTTACTGTCAGATCAACATAAATAAGGTTTCAGTGCATTTATTATATGTATTTGGCTTGAAGCAAATCTGACAGCCTGCATATCCATACTGCAGTCATCTATTCTCTTTCCTCATGCAAACAATTAAATAAAGACACATCTTCCTAGTACCCATTGAAGATAAATAGTCAGAGATTTTTCTTTTCATTGTTTTCTTTCCTTTTTATCTTTGGATGCACATACTTTAACTTTATATTTTGACTTGCAATGGCATAGCCCACTTTGAAGTTAATTTACTAGATATTTTTAATTTTCTAATATAAAACTCTTCACACAATGCTTTTCACCCTTGATTAAGCACATTCAGTATAGAAATAAAATTAAATGAGGAAAAAAAAGAATTCCTGGCAAAGTATTTAATTAACTGTTTTTACTGTCACTATACAATGGAGACCTAAATAGGCAGGAATGCGAACAGGGAATTGAGAACAATACCCTAAAACACAAAAGCTGTGATTATTCTAGATACTTATCTGCTACTGAGCTGTCAGGAATTAAGATGAATTTCTGTTGATACCCATAGAGAAGAGACTAAAATACTTGAACTACTGTAACTGAAGAAATTATTTGGTGATTATTCAGTTACTGTAACTGAAGAAATTATTGGCTTAAACATAAAATATCTATAAGGTATATCAGATATGTCATGATACAAAAACTAACACTATTTCTATTTTGATTTTTAAGGCATGTATATTACAAAAATAGTCATTCAAAGAGTGTTGAAGTGTCATTATCTTCTCATAATTAATATCCTAGCAAATGCTAGTGAATTTATATCTGTGTAAGTATTCTCGAGCATTTATATTCCACCACAAATAATGACTCTTCCAACGGGTTTTATGAATAAAGAGTAGGTCAGTTGTTTCTATAACAAATCATTTTATTCTGATGTCATTATTAATTTAATTTCTAGCTTCCCTAGATCTTATTTAGCCTTCACTAGATTACCCTGAATGAGGCAGGACGAGTTATCAGAGAAAGTGTCATAAATATGAGAATGTGTGGAAAGTGTTAAAAGTCTAGCAGTTGTGGCTGGACAAGTCACCTTCTAACACTTAATTATGGAAATACCTGAAAGTCTGACAGATGATTTTATGCCCAGTTGTAGCTATTTTGATTATAATGTGGAGAAATTTAAGTTGAAAACTACCCTTATTATCCAAAGTTTAATAAATACCAATGTGTCATCCTGAGATCTGGCTATCTGTTAGACTAGCAGTGTGCCTCTTCACTATGGAGACCCTGTCTTGGGGAAGTTAAGATGTGAGCCAAAGACAATTTAAACCAGCAGAGAGGAATCCTATTGTCTTCAGTGGGATCAAGCCTTTGGTGAGCAACCTAAAGAACCTCAGTGCCAGGCAGCTTACCAGCAGCATCCGCTTCTGTCCAGGCTGGAGCTGTTGTTTTCCTGCAGAAACATCTAACTGGCACTCACTAGCCAGTTGGCACTGGAATTATCAGACAGGGTAATTTTGTCAGTTTTCTTGCATAGACAATAAAAACAAATATAGCAAAAACCTGCTGGATTGCTTTCTGGTATTATGTGCCTCGGGTTAGAAACTCTTTTCAGTTATCTAAAATCTTCAGATAGTTGGACCTTACAACTTTTTGTCTTTGTTTAAGAGATTTGTTCTGATCATCTCAAACTGCTTGATGCTTGTACATAATAATAGACTGACTTATCAGCGTAACTGGAAAAATGCATGCCAGTCACAGCAAAATATGTGGTAACAGAAACTGTTTATTTGTGAATGTTCATGGAATCACACCAAGATTAATATTTCTGTCTTTATAAAACATGTTACCAAATAGCAACAATCTTAATTTTATAGCTGTTCTGATACGACTGAGGACTCTGTTCCCTAAATCTAACATTACAATCCATCACATTGGTGTGTGACTGGAACAAAGTACAGAGGATGAGTTGCTCTGTATATACAATTACCTATAAAATAAAGTAAAAGTAACACTAAAAGCTAACTTACAAATGGAAAGGAAGTAAACATGTGACAGATCTGACAGGAGAAGTAGCTATATCCAGAGTAGGTAATTTAAAATACGTTGAGTGTAAATATTTTAGTAGAAGCAGTAAGGCTCCATTATAAAGCAATATTCAATAAATATATGCCATAGAAGTCCTTACAAAATTTCAGAAAACCCAGATATGCTACTCATTTGCAACACAAAAAGTAAAAATGAAGAAAGATAATTGTACTGTAGTTAACCAGCACTAAGCAAGGATGTAGGTAGACATAAGTAGAAGAGAAAGCACTGTAAAATAAAGCTGTGAAACTCCTGTAATGAAGAAAATTACACACAGGTAAATGAACTGAATAAAGCTGTCTTTAGTCTTTACTTCCACAATACCTACATTTTTAGGCACTTTTTTTGACCGTGGAATGGTTTTATACATTGTGTTCAGCTATGCTACAGACTCTGCAATGCTCACATGCTGCAAAATCTTTTAATAATCTGACCTTGTACAGAATGCATTACTTGTTTAATAGCATATAGCCATAACAACATAACATACCTTTCTTCTTTTCTTCAAATAAAAAACAGTGGTGGCACATTATATATCTAGGCATTTTATGTATTGATAAATGTTTTTGGGTTTTTTTTAATCTATTGAAAAAATGCTGATTTTTGCTGGGCTCTGTTTATATTGGCACTTCCATAAAGCTGTGAGCCACCTCTAGTCCAGAGTCCAGCTGCAAAAGGCTGGGTATTAAATACTGTCTTTCTGAAAACTCTGACATGGAGAATAATATTTGAACTATTTCTCATTCATCTTTGGGTTACAGGAATTGCAAACTGTTTTTGCTTCCTCACTTATGTTTATGCACCTTGCAGAGATATTCAGCTGCAACATTTTCATCAGTGGTTAATGAGCTGCAGTGCAACCTACTGGCTTTCAGATTCCTCTTTTCTCTCTGAAGCCATTGTATTGCATTTCTCATTTCATTTCTCATTCATAAAAACAACAACTAACACAGCCAAAGCTATGAATAATGCAGGTGAAGCTTGGATTGACTTTTCAAATCTGCTCAAGATATGAGAAATTAAGTTTGTTTTTTGTGTGCCTGTCTCTATTTGCTTCCTTTGTCTGTCTTGCCTGTGTGGGTTCTAAGCTACTAGAACTGCCATATTTCTGTGGGCCATCTGTACGTGCAGAACCATAGAATCACAAAATGGTTTGGTTTAGAAGGAACTTTAAAGATAATCTAGTTCCAGCCCTCTGCCATGGGCAGGGACACCTTCCACTAGATCAAGTTGCTCAAGGCCCCTTCCAACCTGGCCTCGAACACTTGCAGGGATGGGGCATCCACAGGTCTGGGCAAACTGTTCCAGTGCCCCACCACTCTCACAGTAAAGAATTTCTTCCTAAAAAAACACTTGCATTTAGGGAAATTAACTTAAACATCTGAACAAATTGGAATTGGCATCATGATTAACTAAAAATGAAGAAGCAATATTGTAAGAGAAAGAAAAATTAAATATACACAAAACTCAAAAATATCTTAACAACAAGATGGTTTCTTTGAATAGGAAAACTGCCTGGAAGAATTTGCAAAATACTTCCTCACTTTTGGCAGTTATTAAAAAAAAAAATCCAACAAATACACATCATGGTGCAAAACTGAAATAAAAAAAAAAAAGGAACAGCGAATGGATTGTAGTCAATACTTGAGTGATAATATATTTTGAATAGAACTTCATGAAAAGTATTTCAGATAATTATTCTAATACCAAAATATTAAATACAAAGACCCAAAAATTAAAGCATGAAATGCCCACACTCCAAAAGTGAAGATATTTACGTTCTCTTCTAGACCAGTTCTAGACTCACAAGAAAAATGCATATAGACTAGACGAGAGTAAATACAGTCTAGTGCCAGTGTAGTTCTGTCTGCATTTCTGAGCTATAGATGTGCTAAATAACAGTTTTAAGAAATAGTGCTGATCCGTTTTCTCATATAATGAATTATGTAATTATGTAAATTAGTTATCATGCCAGGAATCAAAAATATCAGAACAATTTAATTACTGAATTGTAAAGCATATTTTAACTTCAAATGAGTCTGCCGCAGCAAACTGCTTCAGCAATTGTTTGATTTCATAAAGCATTCCACAAATGTTTCTATAAATAGAAGAAAAAAGGTGAAGTCATTTGAGGTTGAATCAGATTGGATAAAAACATAATAATCTAGATTTTCTGGTAATGTCAGAGAGAAGCTTGTTGGGTAAATTCTACACACATATACTGAAGTAATTAACTTATAAGCAGTCGTGCTAAAATGCTATAGCATTTTATATTAATGCCTCTAATAATGTTTATATAAATCCTTTGATCTGTTTTTAGCATACACTTTTAACACAGATCTGTAAAGACCTAGGACAACTGTTTTCAGTAATGTCAAATGACAGCAAATTGCTATAATGTCTGTGCTGTAGCTTTATGGCCCACTTTGAACCAGAATGAATATTAGATGAGGAGAAAAGGTGAACTGGTTATACTATCCAACACGAGGATGGAGCAAGTCCCACACAGTGTGGGAAAGGTTTGAACAGCCAGCTCTTGCCCCAGGCCACTCTGCTGCCAGTCCTTTGTCTTGCTCTTCCACACAATCTTACAGGCTATCCTCCCTTCCAGTCTTCAGGGACACATAGAAGTTTCTGGCCCCATTTCTGAATGACATGCTGTGCCTGTTTGGTAGAAATCTGAGGCATTGTGCTGCTGCCTCCTGGAATCTCAAAGAAGCCCTGTAGGCACCTTCCCAAGGGCACCCATCTGTAGACATCTCTATTTCAAGCGTGCAACCTACCCACTTACCCACCAACAGCCCCTTCCCAGAACAAAACACACAAAATCTCCCACTTTCAAATGTAATAAAACATTTTCCTGCACTCATTCAGTGTCTTCTGCAAGTTCAGTGGTGGAGACTATTCTTTGGTTTACACTGGGAGTGGCCTGCTTTAAAGATGACTGGGGAGGATACCATTTGGAATTTTTAAAAAAGAGATGCTACTCAGCCACATCCCTCTTTGGCCATGTCATCTATTTTACGTCTGGGCTCATGTTCTCTCCTTAGAAATGAAAAGTCTGAGTTTAAACTGACACTTGAGTACCTATTTTGAAAGATGTATGAGATTTTTTTTTCAATCTATCGACTATAAATTTCTGCATAAAGGTGAATTTTATGCCATGCCAATGGGCTCCAAGTCCAGTAGAATTTTTAATCACCCAAGTAACTCTAAATATATTAGTGCTTCCACTAAAATCAATACCATTCCTTACACACTTAAATTGTATCCCTATTTAAGTGCTTTCTTGGATTCAGGCCCAAAATACTGTCATTAGAAAATGTATTTCCTTGTATTTCAGAGAAATGTAACAATAAAGATGTATTTCTGTAAAACTTTCACATCTCAGATGTATGCTCATTTTATAAGGTCAGGTTGAGTCAATGGATCACATTAATAAAAATTATAAGCAAACAAATATAATTTAATATGTCTATCGATTCCCTTTAAATAATTTGAGAAGCCTGTTTCATTACAAATGTGGACATATTTAATTAATATTTTTCTACATAGTCCTGTATGAATTAAGGCTAATTATAGTGGAATTTTATGCAGATTTCCTTTTAACCTGAAGAAAATGATACAGCTTACTGTTACTGTCCCTTTTGTGAATCCAAATGAGAATTGCTGCTTGGCTGGAAGGCAGAACTACAAATTTCCATCTTAGAAATAAACAGCTTAAAGTAAGCAGAATCAGTAATAATCAAAAGTTATTCTGACTACTGGAATGGGCAAAAAGTATACATGATAAGAAGTTTGCTGCTAGAGGCTGTCTTTTCATCTTTTCATTGATTGCAATATTTTAAATTGTTCAGATTAGGTTGACTGAGGCTCTTAAGATGGTCTTTGCAGGAAAATTTTCTGAAGACTTGAAGCCTTCCCAAATAATTTTAAAAATGCCAACCGGTACTGGGTAGAGGATTGCTGTAACTGTCTCACTAGTACCTTCCTTTTCGCATTTAACCTCTCTGACTTCATACATTGACATCCTACATAAAACATCACTTTTTTTTTTTATACATAGGCTCTTTGTAGTTATCTCTGGACTATTTTTTAAAGCTTACCTGCAAGTGTGGCCTACTTTCTTAGTTTAAGCATTTGATTTTGGAAAATTTTATTCAGACACTCATCTTACAAATTCAGGGAATTTTATTACCTGTATGTGTACATCAATACTTATTACTCTTCCAGCCTTACTTCCAAGTGCAGATTTTCCTAATAACTGTTTATATTTTTATTATTAAAATATGTAACATCTTTAGACCAAAAAAAGATCTCCCATATCTGACCAGAAAATTTCTGGTGTGCAGAGGTTCTGCAGTCAAAATCACTTGTGTCTCAGTAAGCTAATTTTAATTTCACTAAATCTGGGAACCCCTTACTCTGGATGTCATTGTTTTCCATGTGTTTTCCAGAATATTTTACAATCCTGAGATCAAAAAAGAAACATATTTCTGCTGGAAAACTCCCTGTCCCTTAAGGGGTGTTGGAACTAAGATCCCTTGCACCCCTAATCATTTGATGATTCTGTGACAGTTTTTGTGTCACCATGCTTTCTCTTAACTGTACTTATGAAGATGCCATAAATGTCAATTTTATTTGATATTGCTTATTTTCCTGAAATAAGGATATTTATTTCAATTATATTGTTGTCCTTCATTTTGTCTCTAAGTTATCTTCAAATCTTGCTCTAATTGTTTTCTGGAAATATTGCCAAGATAAAAAATTTCAATTTCCAAGAGCCCTCTTATTGGGACTTTTAAAGTAGCAGTAAAATGTATATGTCTTCCCTTCAAACTTCTAAATATTTTATGTTATTCTAAGTTTTGTTATCATTAATATTAATTATCAGAGATGATTCAGACAATTATTTTCAAAACCTTGAATAAAGATTCCATGACTCCCAAGACTATAAAAGGTAGTAAATTGAATACTTTCCATTTAATGTTTTCTGCCACCCGAAGGAAATAGTATTTCATGATTACTGTATAAACAGTACTAATTCATAAATTGAAAGTAAAAATTGGACTTGCTTCTTTCGTTTCACAGTATTTTTAACAAATTCTTTAACAGGTACAGGGAAAAATAAGTTTTTATGTGTTTAAGATCATTTTGTTAAATGTCCATGTCTAAACCATTTTATTTTTCAGTATTTTGTTATTTTCACTGTTATCACCTTATTACTAATTTGATATTAATCTTAGTTGCATGTGTTTATAATTCAACCTAGACGAATTAAAAATGATCTATTAGTCAATTCTAAAGCAATAGACTTTTAGCATGATTCCTTGTATTTGTAGTGTCACAAGTAATACTATTTTGCTTATGCTCTCAAGACGTGGCACTATGTGGAAGAATGACCTTCAGTACTTCTAGTAAGTTGAGTTATGCTATAAACATCTGATGAGGAAAGATTTTGCTGAGATTTTAACAGACTGACAACATCTTATCTTATAGCTGCACACATGCTTCTTGAAAGCAGGAAAGGCAATTTACCCTCCACTGTGACTATTTACTGGCTTTTTAATTGTCTTGGACTACTTCTGTACCAGAAACCATTAAATCATTGCTGCAAAGAAAATGTGCATGGTGGGTGAGAGCATCTGTGTCATTAATTTCTAAGTAAATAAATATCACCTATTTGGACAAGATTTTGAACATCTGTTCAAGAGCCATTTAAGCTAATATTACATTCTTGGTCAGTTACTGTTTAAGCATTTCTTGATGGAATGGATTACTGAGAAGGAGAAAGCCGCAATTTCTAGTCACAGCTGCTCTCAAGTTTGTGGTAGGAGTACTTAGAAATGGGCATCTAGGTTTGATTCCTTACAAATAAATTTTGTCTTTGAATGAAAAAATAGACCTTTTGAGAAAAATAATTTCATTAAAAATAGTAGGGTCTTCTGTTTTGTTTCAGTAGGTGCAAAAACCCCTTTATAAAAAGCCTGATATGACAATCATACAGATGGAGTGGCTTCTCTCATAAGAGAGAAGTAACAATATGCTTATTGATATAAAACAGTAATTTAACCAAATTTGATAGTAAAAGTTACAGTGGTTCAACAAGATTCAGTGGCAAAGGTACACTTGATTATTTATTACATAGACAATAAAGTCAGACAAAATTATCAGGGAGATATCCACTTTGATTCAGGAAGGACACCCTCGAATTCTAAAATACTTCCTAAAGAGTAGTTTGGGTGCCGCTGGATCCTCTACTAATCCCAAACTTGTTTAATATTTATGTCTAAGGATTTATATGTGCATAAACAATCAATTATATCAGTTAAAATTTTAAATTTTAGCATGCTGTGAACCACTTACCAAGGATCTGTTGCAGCAAGGAGTGCCTCAAGGAGTAACCTTGAGAGGTGCCCCTATTAAAGGGGACATTCTGGTGTGCAGTCCGCTGTCATGCAAGAGATATCAACTGTTTATAGAGGAAAATAATTGCATGCTGACCACAGAAGTTAATTTCTACCACACTTGGTTTGAGCCAGATCTTGACCAGTGCTATTTCTGGGGAACAAGAGGAGCCTCAGATTAGCTCTTGGCTATTGTGCTGTTATCTGTCTCCATCAAATACACTATGAGTCTGATGGACTCATCACAACTTCTACTGGTGGTTACCACTTGAGCAGAGCTATGGGAAATAAAGGCCAGGTTGTGGGGCAGCACTTCGTCACCCACAAGAAAAGGTTATTGAAATGTATGTCTGAAAAGTAGGTTGAAATACATCCTCTTTGAAATAAAAATTAGGAACCAGAAATATAAAGTTTATGCCTGAACCAATGCTCATGGGAATCAGCAAAAGGGATGTCAGGGATTTGGTTTAAGTCCTTGTAAAATAAAGCTAAATTCTTACATCCTGTTAGACTATGGAAGTACAGAGGAACTGAAGCAGATCTCAGTATCTCATACAGGTTTTTCTACTTTATGTGTATAACAGAATGACGCTTCTCACACAGGTGTTAAGACGAACAGTGATAGGAAGTGAATTGTGGACCAAACCCGGTGAGAAAGATCCAGTAAATAAATTACCTGTTGGTAGGTCTCTTGGATTGGTCCCTTTTGGATGGGTTCTAGTTCCTGACATGATCTCAGATTTTATTCGTGTTATTAATGTTTCATTTATTTTCAAATACACCATAGTGGTAATTTTCAAAATAAATTTTTTAAAAGCATATAGGTAATAGACAGTAGTTCTATCCTGGGTAGCTGATCCTTGCTTTTTCCTATGGTGCTAATACTACATCTAACCATGTGAATTTACTTTACCAAAAATACTTAAGTAAAATCTTAAGTATGAGAAAATTCTCTTCGCATTTTTCTGTCTTCAAGGTGATAGTTTCCAAAGCACCTTAAGGCCATAAGTGCCTGATTTCCACTCACTGTTAATTGCAGTTAAACAGTTTCCCCTTACAAAGTAGATGAGGAAGAACCACTAGATTTTACTGAAAGTAACACCACAGGTCACATATCTAAATGCTTTTTAGTTTATGAATTGTATCCGAGATTTCTTCCATGTAAGGTTCTTTTATAAACATTTAATTTTTTTAGCATTTATCTGTAGCACACACCATTTTATCTAACAAATTCTCTGCTGTTGCTATATCTAAGATTTTAGTCAGCCTATTGACATTTAAATTCTGCTGTTCTCCCTCGCCCTGCAATTGAATTTTTTTGTCATGGGTCTTAATTTCATGACAGTGTACTGAAAATACTCTGAATGAAATGTGAAGAAAATGTTAGCTCTTCCAAAAGAAGCATTTATTTCACAGTCAGAAGGTTTCAGGAGTGAGAAAAAAGGTGACGACTAATTCAACAACTTTAGTAGTTCCTGAGAGTTACATGCTTCTGTGACTTATGGTGCTCCTGAAATTAGCTGATTCCTAAAACATTTCCATAAAGAAATACCTAGTCCCTTTCTAAGATGTTATTAGCTTCAGCCTGCTTTTAAATTGAAGCATATTATTAGTGTGATCATATTCAAAATTCATATAGGATATGTTCAGAAATCTTTAAGCGACTTACGGGAATCCATGTGCTGTTTGGACAGGCCAAAACTGGTTACAATTCAAAGATGTTTTTATTTGCATTGTGGACTACATATATATTTTTTACTAGTTCACCTAGAATGCTAAACTTAAAGTTAGTTGTAGGATGTGTGTGGACAACAATATGCTAAGTTTCATCTGTCACATCCCAAACCTACGTTAGCATTCAAGTGATCCTTTTCTCTTGTACTCTACCAGGGAGATATTTATTTCGCTTTCCTTCTTAATTTATTATGCCATGCTTTCCCACTAGGTAGTTTCAGTAATAAAATACAGCAGCTATTGGAAAATGAAATTTAATTTAACTTTCAAAGGAGATTCCTCCAAAGCCTGAATGAGTTGCATTGTTTAGGACACCTGTGGGATATCATTGTACTGGTTTTAAGTGCTTGTATTTCAGGACAATTCTTGTTTGATGTTTTCACCAGCACCAGGCTCACTTTTTAAATGAAAAAAATTCTAACTACATAACTAGGAAAATAAAGAAGTATTGGCTTTTCAAAATCTATTGCTTTCTGCCATATTCCCATGCCTATTGCGGAAAAACGAATCCTTGCGGACAATATCAGAAATTTAATTTGTTACCTGGCACAAGAGACATGAAACAATACTGAATGAGGCTTTAATGCTGTGTAAATTATCTTGAACAGACAGACTTCTTACCGTTTTCTTTATTGTTTGGTAAAAAAGGACATTCAGGCTAGTATTTCACTTAAGAGAAGACAGCAGAAAAAAATTGGCCAAATATGAATTTTGCAAAGACTTGAAATTAAAATGAAAAATAGAAAAGGACAGAGAAGTGATCAAGAAAGCCCACAATTTAGAAGTAGCATGAAGCATATTTTTAAATTGAAAGCCCTAGAAAAAATAGGTCTATTAATAAATTAACTACCTATAATGATGACTAAACACACTTTGAGTAATTCAGGCTATTATGAGAAAAAAGAAAATAACCTTTGAGTAAAGAATTAATGGTCCTTTAAATAAAATAACTGATCATGAAGGGAAAATAATGATATATTAGAAAATATGGGCATAAATACATATATTAGTACACCTGGAAGAGAAAGATTAAAATTATTTTCTTTAAGGAACTCCAAGTTGGAGATGTGTAAGAGTAACTGGATTGCAGAAAGCAAATGGAAATTTGAGTAAATGAGGAGCATGTACTCTATTGTTTAGATTATGGGGGCACAAATAATTGATTTCTAGTTACGTGGTTTTGTTTGTGTATCTTATCTGTACAAGGTGAATTTCTGTTGCTGGTAAATCTGCAAAGAAACATCTTGATTCAGCCTAAAGACAGAATTTTTATACTTAGAAATTAACTGAAGGTAAATCTGATAATTTATTTTATATCCAGTTCTCTTGCACTATGCGTAAATAAAAACTTTGGGGTAAGGCAGAGTTTTGTTCAGCAAACGTGGAAAAAAAAAAGGCTTGCATTTCAGTGGCTATATATCACTAGCTCATGCTAGAGCATCATTGTCATGCAGTACAAACTTGAATGATTTTTTTTTTCCCCATCATAATTTCACACTGTAGTGCCAGAATGATAGACTCATAATGGGCTCCCTATAGACACATACAGAAATCATTTTGTCATGGTTATCTCACCTTGTAACAGCACCGAGAGCGGTTGGTCTCCGTGGTCTTGCATTAAACTGTCACATCACTGTTAAAATCCTCTGTTTCAGGAAACGGTGACAGTACATCTTGAGTGCTGGGAAAAATAACTACTTCATTGCCCATACTCAGTGGCTCTGTAAAACCAGATTACTCCTTTATTCATGAATGGGAGGGGAAAACATTTTTCTATAGTAAGCAATTGTAGAGATTAACCATTTTCTTTGCTCTTTTAGCTGTCTCAAATTGATCATACCAACATTTTACCACCCCAGTACTAAATTTTGCAGCAATATTTATTTTTCTTTTGTATTTTAGCTTGCCCTGATTTTCAAGCCATTTTAAATATATTCTAAACATTAATGTTTTTTACTTATGATTATTTAATTTCTCATATTAAATACAGCTCAGCTACTCCCCTCAGAGGACACTTCCTTGATTTTTGAAAATTTTTGGATATTCCTTTTTCAATGGGTTTTTTTTCTGTATTTATCCTGACCATAGTTGCACACCAGTTCACTGAGATCCTCGATGGAAGATAAATTTATTATCTGACTGCTGTAAGAGAAAAAATTACACTGACTCAAATTGTTTTGCTCTAAGGTCAAAACTTTTTTTATTTTATAAAAGCTCCCATTTTAATCATGCAACTAGAAAGAAGCATCTCTCTGTACCAGAAAGGTATGATTATGAGCTGGACTATCTCTGAATACTTAGGAAACAAAATATATTTGGTATATTAATGAAACATCTAAGAGTGCTAAATATAAATGTATTATCTCGCATGCTCCTTTTTCATTCTAAGGAAAGGAACATTCTTTGTCGAGGAAAATCACATATTTTGAGTTTATTCAAAATGACATATTTGGTGCCAATCCAACCATGGTCATGGGCAACAATGCAAATGACTGTCCAGAATGAATCTGGATAATGGGGTTTATTTAAGAACAAACTAGATGAAGGCTCTTATTGTAACTGGTTATCTCACTTAGACCCTTTCAGGGCTATGTCTGCCATGGTTTGATTTTGTGGGAAGCTCAGGCAAAAAGACATACTGGTTCATCCTGAGCTGCTGCTCAAAGTGATCAGTCTTGAGCATTACCAACCACAGTGGCTGTGCATACCCTGGTTTGGTTTTTTTTTTTCCCACCATCTCTCTGATGTGGATCTTTCACTTTCGGGATCTTTCTTCAAGTCAAAATCTTTAACTTCATTCTTACCACCCTTCTTCTCTACAAACCACTACTAGTTTGCAGGAGCTACCGATTTTCAGCACCAACTCTCTCTGAAAACTTGGACTGCCCTCCCCTCCCCAATTCTCTCAGTCTAAACATGTGATTAAATGGATGATTCTCTCATGTCATCTTAACTGGAAGATTCAAGACATGCAACCTTTACTTGGTCATGGTGTTATCAAAGTTTACAATAAGGCCACACGATGAGTGTACCTAACAAGTTGCAGATTTCTGCTTGGGATGTTTACCCATATCCACATCCACAATTATCCACCATCTGCTAGCTTTTATGATTTAAGCTCTTTTTTTTCCCCTCTGAAATAATAATAATCATCATCATCATCATCATCATCATCTTAATAATCTTAGTTACACTAAGGATTTATATTTTGATGAATGGTTACCAAATTTCAGGCATGCCAATTCAAGCAGTTGTACAAGGATTCATAGTCAGAAACTTTGCCTCTATAAATTATGAAAAATTAGGGGGCTTCCATTGCTTCTTTATATGGTTGAATTTATGCAGAATTTACCAGCAAGAGGCTAAAATTAACATTCAACTTAGTTCAAATGCTACATGCATTTGTCATTTAGACAAACTATTTGTCCTTTAGATTTAAGGTTAATCGTCAGACTGTTTCTAAACTTATGTTTGGCTTTTTACTAGGGCAAAATTGTGTCCTGAATAGTTTGCTTATAAGGACAGCTAATTTAAATAGACTTAGGAATCTAAGGATATGTGAATTTTTTTAACTGTCTGTTGAATTATTTAAAATAAATTGACAGTGCTTCACGTCCCCTGAGATACTTATCTGGAAAAAATGACATCCGTGTTGGGCATCTGCTGGGCAACAAGAAAGTCACAGTTACTTGCATGAGAATTTTAGTCTCTCTGACAGAAAAGTGCCCATCTGGTTATTAGAGTCCAGATGTACAATTATTATTTCTAATACCATTTGTCCATTCTATTTCTTTTACAGTGAATTGATCAAGAATATTTTATAATGATGTCACTTTAAAATCTGTCAGAAAAATAGAGTAAGACATCTCTACAGAAAGCCAGAACAACCCCAATATGAAAGGAAAGCAGAAACCCAAATGAAAGAATGACAAGTAAAAACAGCTCCTTAAGTCCTTTTAAATATATTGCCATTAATGCATTTTCACCAAGGCAAATTTTGACTATATACATGTGTTTTATTTTCTTACAACTGCTTCCACAAATTCCACAAAATGCTTTTATTTGAGCTATAAATCTAGCTATTCTTTCCATTCAAACTGTTGGTCCTCTAAATCACAAACGTAAGCAGAGATTCCTCAGACCTAGAGATAAATGAAACAATGGCTGTCCCTGTGCTACCCAAGGTAACAGGTGTGTTCAGCATCTTTCTTGGAACGGAGCTCTTTGTCCTGTCATGGCAGCTTTCTATCTGTGGCAGGTACCCAGATGCTGTTCTTGTGCCCTTTGTTTTGATGCAGCTTTATAAATTTGTCTGTCATAAATACATCCTCTCAAAGAGAGAGGTACTAACGGTGGAAGAACCAAAAGAAAAAAAAAAAGAAAAAAGAAAAGTTTTTCTTACAGGAATGGAAGAAACCACTCTGATGCTTTTCATCTTTAAACAAAAATTTCATGGGGCATTGGAAAATTAGAAGAGGTTGAAAGAAAAGCTTGGGAGACGTCCTGCTGTAGCATAAGTATAATTAGCAAGCATCAGCTTGCGCAGTTTTTTTAAAATCATCCTGTCAGAGGACATGGTTTTCTATTCAGGCCCATGGTATGGTTTGTGTGACTAGCATCTCCCACCTGCAAGTCTGTCTTTATTTTTCTCAGCAAGGGAAAATCATACAGGGTTTGGGGTTTTTTTAAATAATGGAATACATGTACTCTCTGCTATGTGTTTGTTCTTAATTCCTATTGAAATTTGTTCAGTCTTCAACTGGCTGTCAATAAAGCTTTATCTCCTGTACAAATAATTTTAACGCTTGTGCAAGATAATTCTAATGTATCTGTTCTTTTCTTGTTGTGAAGTTTTCTGCTTTTTTTATACTAGGCTCAGACAACTGAGGGCTCAAAATATAAAAAATATTACATGAAACCTTATATAGATGCAGGATGGTCTGCAAAAGACAAGATAACTAAATTATGGATATCTCCCATCTCTTCTTCACCCCATGGAGATAGTAATGGCTTCACCTTGAATGGCCAGATGTAAAACAAATCATCTATATGAAGATTTGGAACACTGAAACATCTGGTAGATGAGATTTGTTCTTTAACTCTTCTAGATTAATCTAGGTCAATGGAATTTCATAAAAGCATAACAGTTTGCCTATATTGTATCCCTTGCATGACTTTATTATTTCCTTCTTAATTCTTCAATGCACCTATTATGTACATACCCACAAACTGTATTAAAAGAGTGATTAAGATTTCAATATCTGGATAACCCAGAATTAATGTTGCCAGTGTGATTTCCCATACCCTGTCTGTTCCTCTCTGTGTCAATGCATTATAATGTGAAGTTGAATAACTTTTTTTGCTTACATTATGCTGTTTCTATACATGTACTCCAATATTCTTACATGTCAGTTAAATTCCAGTATACTGGGTGTGTCTTCTGTTTACAGGATTATTTAAAATTTTAGATTAAAAGGTAATAACTCCTTTCTCTGCTTTTTGCTGAATTCTAACAGTTGAGGAGTCTTTATTGTTAACAATATTTGGTGCAGTGATAGTTCAATTATAAGTAACTGTGTAATCTTGATTTTTTGAGATTTTTTTGAATTACATTCAGGCTGCTAATATGTGTTCTTAATACAAATCTGGCATGTTATCATATGAAAATTGTTGTGTGAGGAATTTATATCCTCTCTATAATTATAAATGCTATCACAATTCATATATGCAAATTTAAGAAGCTCATGAGAATGATGAGTACTTCTATGACAACCTCTGATTAATGTGTGTACAAGTAAAATCTGTCTGTTGATAAGGTTTTCTACTATGTAATTTAAATTTGTTTGTGATGATATCACTTTTTACCTGCAATACTTATTCTTTAACCTAAATATTTGTTCACATTCTTTGGTGATTTTTCTCATTGACAAAGAGCAGAAGCACTCATACCTCTTTTCAGCCTGCATTTTGCTACATCAGACAAACTAAAATTTCTTAGTCCTTTTTTCTGTGATAGGCTTTCTCTTTCCCTGGTCATTCTACCAATCTGTGTTATAGGCTTGCTTTTTTTTTTGTTATAGAACCACTGAACAACCCAGGTAGAAAGGGATCTCAGAAGATCATTTTGTCCAACCTTTGATTAGAAAGGGAGCCTAGGACTAGCGCCCTGTCCAACTGTCTCCTGAAAACCTCCAGTGATGGCAAACCTACCACACCCCTTAGGAGGCTGTTCCAGTGAATGTTCTCACTGTAAAACTCCTTCATCTTCTTGAAAAAGCAGAGCTTTTCTCTAATGAGACCCTTCCTTTTGTTTTGCCAATAGGCATTCGAAATATAAAATACTGTGACATTTGTCTGCCTAAAATCCAACCAGCTCTGGGGATGGAGCTGCTGTTTGACCTCAGAGAAGGTTTTTTATAAAGTAATGATCTCCCTTTGGAACAAAAAACATAAAAAGATGTGCTCTCGACCAGGAGAGTTCACACACCACTACTTGAGGTGTAGATAGTTCAGTTTCCCAATGTGCCTTATTTTTCAGTGCATAACCTGTGTGCAAGAGATTCACATATAACCTACTTTAGTAACTGGCTTAACCTGACATTTTAAGAGTTGAGGCTTTAAAAGACTGTAACATAAAATATTTTTCAGTTTTATGCTTTCATCCCTGAAAAATGTCTAGGCGCCTTACCAATATATAGAACTATTACTTTGATGTAGAGTGTCTGAATTCAACCTCCTAGATGATCCTAGACCACATTTATATTGGTAAAATTTAGTAGAAGCTAATAGAGCCATATGGAAGTTAGACATATGTTGTCTCATTTTTACAAATACTGTATTATTAAAAATAAAATTTAATAGCAAAGGTTTCTTGCCATTAGTGAATAGGAATTAGATCTGGTAGATTTAAGCATCCAGGGAGGATGACTTTTCTGACATATTCATAATGCAGATTCCCTTTTCTTTGACTGAGAACTTTCTAGTAGGAGTGAGAATGTAGAATCATAATTCTCAGGCATCAAATATTAGAAACTTATATTTATTTCCTATTTCTACTGAAACAAATGATTCTTTTTCTTTTTAGATTTGACCTAGAGTTTCTTGGATTTTTTATGACACACAAAAAATATTTTTCCTTATATGATTTATTCCTTAATATTAGGCTACAGGAAAGAAAATAATGTTGAGGCTTTGACATATGAAATATGTTTATAAGTCAGATGTCGGCATATATATTTTAATAGAATATCTACAACTCTATGAAAATTACTCTAATTTTAAAACAACTTCTTATAGGTAAAAGAGTCCTGCAAACAATGTTGGTTTCACGAAATTACTTCCGAGTAAATTTTATTATTTTTCTTGACTCTTTATGCTTTATCTTACATTTATATTAGATAAGGAAACTACGGCTAGTGCCAGTGGTAATAAAGATCTCATCTTCATCTGAAGAGGAACTCCAAATAAAGAGCTATAAATCTTGAGAACTAAAAACATTTACTGCAGTGTAAGCATGTGTTGGCAAAAAAAATAATGAAATTATACCCTTAGTAAATAATTATGATATGTTTTTCCAGTTCTGACCCCAGAAACTATGAGTTATGAATTCCTTCCTTGCAATAATTGAAGCAAGATAACTTAATATTTCTAATTCATCTTTCAGATGTAGTTTTCCCTTGCATTTTCAGTGTAGAGAAAGTTGTATAACAGCTGCATCATCTATTATATGCTCTGATGATAGCTGTTTGCCACTCAGTGAAAGCAATATCAAAATCTTTTTGGAGATCATAATTTTTTTACCTACTTTTGATACTAATATAAACCCACTATCTTATTATAAACTTCAAATTACTTATGATGTGATATGATATGACAAAATACATACCATACTATTCCATAAATGTATATGTATATTATATCATTTTATATTACTTTTAAAAAGTACTCTAGATTAAACTACAAATGACATCAATATATTTTTACATAAAAGATTGCCATAAATGTTTTCTCAATGGTTTAAAAGAATTTATTTATGGGACACATGCCTTTTCACTTGACTGCATGGAAATATTTATTCAGGAGTAGGTGTCTCTCTGATATCCCTTATCATTGGCTAATGGAGAGAGGAGCTGGATGGATGAAGGAACAGAATTTTTTCCTGGTTCATAGAGCATACTGTTGGGTCTGCCAAAGTCATCTTATGAGATCAGAGGGTAGAGCACAACAGCTTGGAGCACTCATACAGAGAATTTTCTTTTTGTATTTTCAAATGTATAGAACTTATTAACTTGTATCATATAAAAAATGTAGAAATATTTATATTTTAATTGAATAATTTATTCTATTTTTTTGTCTAACTTAATGTCATTATATCACAAGTAGTTGAGTATGAATACATGGGTTGTATTGCATCTAAAAGCATTCCTCAACTCATTCTTGATTTTAAAATAATACAAATGAAGCTTTTTTCTCCTCATGTGCTTTCAGACTATTAAACGAGTTATTTAATGTTTGTTAAAGAAGTTTAATTTGTCAGTATGTTGATCAGCAAGAAATAAACATAATCAAAAATATTATAATCCTTGTATTATATTATATTGAAAATGAATAATTCTACTTTAAAAATAAATACAAACTGCATTTAAATTGTTTTCTCTCTGCAGGATATATTCTGTTAAAAATGTGACAAGAGGAAATAAAATTCTATCATGTTTTCTATTATGTTTTCCTTTCAGCTCTTTCAGAGTGGGTAATTCACACTGTATGCATCAGTTTCGATTAAAGACAGATTCTACTTATGCCTTTAATTTCTTCCCTTAAGTTTATAACATAGTAATGAAGTAAACGATATAAAGAAAACCTTTACCAATTAGCTTCTGCTACCTGCGGCTCTGTATTTGTCCCTATGATATTTCCCCTTGCCTCCTAGTCCTTCTCTAACAAGTCCTCAGAATGTCAGGATTCGATTGCTGGATATTTGCATCACTCCTGAGAAAGTGTGACCTGGTCATGGCTTGTCACAGGGAGTTGTTGTAACATCACAAGCAGACGTGTTGAGAGCTGGTAGCTCATGAGTCACTTCTGTTCTCAGATTTCATACTGTTTCACACGGTAGGACCAAAATGTGGGGATTTTTTCTGATCCTGAAATGGCAGCAGTAGTTCCTAAAACATTTTAACATTTTCAGCAAGACCTATAAAAACTCTAAGTATTTATTTCAATAATAACCTGATATACTTCCTAGTAACTCCTTTAAGAAGCTCTCTACAAGGTGATGTTTTCAATAAATAATTTATGAATATGGATAAATGCTAAAAAAAAAAAACCAAAAAACAACCGCTTGGAATTTTTTTTTTCCATTTTTAAGAATGAAGTGCTGTCCTTCTGTACTTGTTAATTTTCTGTCCCTTTAATGAAAAAAAAGAAACCCAAACAACCAGCTTATTTAGACCAGACTGCAGATGGTTAAGTTTTCAATCTGAATTAGTTTCCAACTATGTATCTAACTCTCAGTTATAGGTGTCAGATTATAGGTTATAGATGCTAACGTTTTCAAAAGAACATAACTTTCAGAATATAATTCTAACTTATTAAAGCTTAAAAACTCATATGTAACAGCTAAATTAAAGCAGGTTGTCAGCTATGCCTGACCACTTTTGTTTTCCTGAAAGTCAATATGCTCTAAAGCACAGGCCAAAGGAATATTTCCTGCAGTTTTTTTAACACACTCACATGTAAACCAGATTTTTACTCTTATTTTCTTCTCCTCTAAATTTTACATTTTAAATGTATAAAATATGAGCTAATTTCATTGATGTTAGTAATTTTCTTTCTCCTCCCACCCAAGTTTCTTCAATATTGAGTATCATCAAAACAAATTTAAATATATAGATCTTGATTCACCTTACATGCCCTTTAGAATAATTCTTCATTATACTTCAGATTAAATTTTGCACCTTTGGTTGCTATTTATGAAAATACTGATGCATCTATCCTTCACCTAGCACATGTAAGTTAGGTGCAAGTGGGTAACTCTGCCCTATTTCCACACAATGAAAGCTAATTTAAATTTTTTTGTTTTGTAGATCTACTAACAATTTCTAGCTCCTCTCCCGACAGGATGCCCTTGCAGCCCCTACTACTGGTACTGTGGCACCTGTGCCCTGTACAGTGTCTCAAAATACCTGTCAGAAATGAGAAAACTGAGTTACTCTTTCCTTATGCAAATTTAATTAGTCTTCAGATTTTTGTTTTAGTGCTGTGCACTTCTTTTAGAAACAAACCCAAGACTTACTCATGGACTGCAACAGGGCCGTGCGCTTTCCATGCCCGACTCACACAGCACATTTTTGCTATGCCTCAGTATATTTGCACTCTGTGTTTTGTTCCTCTCCACACTAATAAGGACAACACAGTGGATGAAAGATAATTGATGTACTCTTTCTTATACTGATGTGGCAAAATTTAAAAAAAAAGTATTGAGCAACCTGGTCTAGTGGAAGGTGTCCCTTCCCCTGGCAGAGGGCTTGGAACTAGTTAATCTTTAAGGTCAATCCAACCCAAAACAGTCTTATATCACAAAAATATTAAAATTATTAAAACCAAGAAAAACACTTGAAAATCCCTACCTTGTTTTCACATTGCTATGAATGTCTTCTTGCATTCTGGAAGCATTTCTTACTTCATTTATTGCTTTATTCCATCAGTAAAGATTGTAATATTGAGTAAGAAATGAGTAAAATTTAACTCTTCATAAATAAAATACAGAAGTTCTGACTTAAAGTTTCCTTTTCCAGAGGAATATGGATTGTAAGACATCTTGGTTTTAGTTAGAGAGCACTATTTGAAATACAAGTTTCATGCTAATAGCATACATAATGACAAAGAAAATCAAAGCTTATCTTACTTCATTTGCAGGTTTTTCAGGCCGGTATTGTGAAACAGAAATGAATGAGTGTGATTCAGCTCCCTGCTTGAATGGTGCTGTTTGTCAGAATGATGTCAACAGCTATGATTGCTTTTGCCCCGAAGGTAAGTTGTTCAAAATAATTTATTTTTATTATCTTTGACAATTTTCAAAACTGCCTGCAGTTTGCAAAACATCTTCTTGACAGGCTTCAAAGCCATTGTGAAAATTTCCTTTCTTTGAAAGTTATTAATTCCTTTCCAAAGTCTCATTTGCATTTTCGTCCACCATGTTGTGTCTACCAAAACAACCATGATGATCAAGAACGGAGACAGATTAAGAATGGAGAAAGATATACTTGTAACTGCTACCTTTTTTCAGACAGAACTTCATGGTTTTAGCAAAGTCTGAAGCAGTGGAGAAAATATAAATGAGTAGTACATTAATTCCATAAAAAATATCATCAAAAAGCTGAAAATAATATTTTTACCTTCATTAACAACCTGCAGATTTCTGGCTAATCACAGCAAATTACAATGGTCACAATGACTTTAGTAAGCTGTCAGTAAAAAAATCTATGAGAACTTTCACAGACAAAAATAATATGATTTTCAGCACCTGTAGTCTGTTTCTTTAAAAATGCACATTGCTCAATGTTATTGGTACTGTGTGAAAAAATGAACTATTTATATAAAAAAATTGTCAAAAAAACCCTAAAATGTTTTAAAACATTTGAAATAGCAGTTTCTTTCTGGAATGTTTTCACAAATAGCTTTTTTATGCATGTTTTTTAAATGGATTTTTAGTTAAAAATAAAGCCAAGGTTGTGATTTATAACCTGGTATATTCTATGTTTTAATTTTTTTAAAATTTTAATCGTCAAATTCTACAATTTTTTAAATATGGACCATGGTAGCTGATTTCATAGCTGACAATATTTCAGGTATATATATTAATACAGTCGTTCCAGGGGTGATAACTTCAGAAACTCATCACAAGAGATGAAATTGGCACAAATAATTTTCATAAGTACAGCCCCCGTCATTAGTTAGCTTAAATGAGAAGCCAAAACAGATATTGGAAGGTAACTGGAAATTAACCTTGGAAAAGATCGTTTTGCTGTTTAAGCCTGCCCAACCAGCCTATACAAGAATAAATCTTGGCATCCACATTGATAATATTGTGGCTTACGTGTTACCTGTGAGACATGGGTCTGATTAAACTCTAAATGCAAATAAGAACTGTTATTTTATACATTATTAATGAATTAAGGGTAATTCTAAAGTTTTATGACTTAAGGATCAGTGGAAATTGGTTCCATGGTCAGTTTGAGAAATTATGGGAATGTGCCTTGCACTAAGGGTGCCGATAGCTTAGCATTAGTCATGGTCTTCCTGCAGCCATGGCCTGTGACAGCACTAATGATACTCATTTTGTAGCATGACCATGAATTAGAATACATTTACAAGAGCATGAAATGTCAGACACTGGAGAGGAGATTCTCTAGCAATTTCATCTACAAAAAACCCACTATTAGACCTCTAAGTTTGCTAAAAGTCATTATGACACAAGAAACTGGGGTTGTTTCGTGTGAAGAAAAAGAGGCTGAGGGGAACCTTACTGCTCTCTACAACCACCTGAAAGGAGGTTTTATTGAGGTGGGGATCTGTCTCTTCTACCATGTCTCTAGAGAATGGATGAGAGAAAATGGCCCTAAATTGTGTCAGTGGAGGTTCAGATTAGATATTGATAACCAAGAAAAAAATCACTGTAAGAGTGGTTAGACATTGGAATAATTGCCCAGGGAGGTAGTGAAGTCACCATCTCTGGAAGTGTTTGAGAGGTGTCTGGATGTGGCATTTGGTGATACGGCTCAGGGGTGATTGCAGTGGTGCTGGGTTGTGGGTTGGACTGGATGATCTGGAAGGCCTCTGGCAACCTTAATAATTCTGGGATTCTGTAAAAGAAATAAAAAGTAGAGAAGCAATTATTTGAGAGCTTATTTTAAGAGAGATTTTAAGGGCTGATTTTTATTTTGAGTGCAGATGTCCAAATCCCAGCATTTCTTCATCTGTAATGGCATCAAAATGATAGCAGATACATAAATTCTTAAGTCTCTACTAAACTAGAAGTTCAACAAGATTAATGAACATACTGAATCCTAAAGTTGTGCTTTCATTTATTGACTCCTTTTAAAGTATATTTGACAAAAATACATGCATTTTCCTATTAATGACTGAGCAGAAAGAAACTTTTATAATTACCTATCCATAAGGATTCAAGATCACTTTTTGCAAGAGTAAATTGGAAACAAGGGAATTAAAGATATACTTTAAAAAAATAAGGCACAGATATAGCTGAATCATGCATAGCTCTTTGGTTTTATTTCCAAGGATTTGAAGGCCTGAACTGTGAAATCAACTTTGATGAGTGCACTTATGGCTTCTGTAAAAGCAATTCAACTTGTTTAGACCTGGTTGCAGACTACGGCTGTGTTTGTCCTCCAGGATTCACTGGTAAGATTTCTTTTAACCTGGAAAAGACATTAAATAGTTAAACTATTTATTCTCTTTTCTGAAATTAATAACAGTTTTTTTCAGTGCTTTGCATTAACAAAAATAAAATCAACTTAGTGTTCTGTGCAATCAATAATCTGCTTTACTTTCCCTCCCAATATGATAAAAATGAAAACAGTGTGTGTATGCTGCCGATTAATTAAAGGAAAGCAAAACAGTATTTTGCATAGAAGAAAAAAGTTGTTCAAAAAACACCTAGTCTATGAAACATAGGTGAGCAGGTAGCTGGTGCTATTTTTTTTCAGAAGATTTTATAGCAGTCATACTTGATTGAGATTATAACAAGAACAGAATTTTAGTAAGATGACACTTTGTTCTCTTTTAGAAAGGTGCCATCAGATCCTTATGATAAATTTCTTCTAAGTTGCACAATTATTTGTGTGTCTAACAGGTTTAAGAAAATAGCTCTTACATCAGGAAGAGTCTTTAAGGCTCTACTTTCTGCCAGAAGCAGCTAACAGGATCATGGGGAAATCAGTAAAACTGTCTCCAAAAATATACCATCTTAACAACAATGTCAATCACTGAACACTTTGACTTTCAGCTGCTGATTTCAGAGAGGCAAATGTAGCAGCCTTAGTCGTAAGGAGTAACAGAAAGGCAAGCAGTGATAGTCTAAGAAATCACACACATTTACTGGATCTTGTAATAAAAAGCCAGATAGATTTGTCCAGGGAGCTCAAAATGTTTGGGGATCAGTGGAGAGGAAAAAAAAAAAAAAAAAAAGGAAGAAATCTGTTATGGAGAAATGAAAGGCCAAAGAAGCAATTAGAAGAACAGTGAAGGATGAGGAGGCAAAATTAAGTTAGCTGTAAATAGAGCATTTCAGGTTGGTAGTAACACCAGTGATGTTCGGTTTAGAAGCTCTTCATTCATATTTTGTCGACGGTTAAAGGAAGGAAGATGGGACATAAGGAATGTAAGAGTATACAGAGACTTAGAATCTGTGAAAGTAATAGTAGTTGCAATTCCCATCGACATCTGTGAGTTTTCTTGATTCATGCAAACATATTCTTATATTATTCAGCCATACAAAACTGAGATGTGATCTATTTGCTATAAGATCTTACTCTCCTTTTTACTTTGGTAACTGGCTTTGCTCTCATGAGTTTGCATAGTATGTATATTTTGCACCAATTGTGAAAACAACAGAGGTGATTACAAAGTATTTGTTAATATAGAAGAACTTTCAATGAAATAATTTTAAAAGAAGAAGCTATCAGAACTTTCTCCTATACTGCTAGAATCAAAATGGAAAATGTCTAACTTTTCTGTAGTATGTTGCTAATAGTCAGTTTGAACTGGATTATGCAGGGAAAGCTGCTCATTTGAAAATACAGCTACACCATTTTGGGATGTGATGGAATCCACATTATAGAACCAGACCTAAAAATTAATGTGCATCACCAAGGAAGCCTGGGACAGAGTATGTCTTCCTTAGGAGGAACTCTTTATCCTAGATTCATACTGATGCCAACAGTTTGTCAATAACATCCTTGCTCATTCCAAGACAAGAAGGATTCAGGATCTGTCAACACTAAAACAGTTACAAGTGAATTATATGTAGGTTTTAATGGATACCTCGAGGTCTGCATTGAAGCCATAGAAGTTCACATGACTGCATAATAGGCTATTATGAAGAAAGCTCAATTTTCTTGTGCATTTCCTACATGAGAGGTCTCATCACGAATGTGCTATTTATCTCACTTCATATTGGCTTTTTCTATGAGACAGGACAGCTCCCACAAGAAAACAAATAAGTCAGCCTGGAATTAGAATGACTGGAATTAGAAATAGGGACAATGATCCTCCTGATTATACTGAATATTTTTGTCTGTGCTCATGCTGTTTGTAGAACTAATTCACAGAGAGTCATTGTGGATCTCATTAGGTCTGCTCTCTCCAAGCCTTCCAACAACTGCTTCAGTGTCTCTAGAAAGAGTCTTTGAAACAAAATACTGGATATTTAGGCTTCTATCTTCTACAAGATAGAAAAGGAAACAGTGGCAAAAGAGTGTTCCATGTTCTCCTGAGTTTAAAGATTTATCTAAATGGGGAACAAAGATATTGCTATAGTACCAGTGATACACTCGAAAGCTCTTTAAGGGCTAAATGAAATATAGTATATATGTATAAAATTTTTGTTTATCCACTTAATATTTAATATTTAAGCAATGTAGAAATTTCATAATTAGTGTAGAAAAGCAACATAAACTGCACAGTTAGCTCATAACAATTAGCTCCGATGAAGGCACATGTTAGAAAGTTCAGCAACAGATCTGTCTAATGCCCTGTCAAATCTCACCTTGTATTCTTCTGAGGAGACTTGATCAAGGAAGGAACATTTGAAAAAGTCCACTAAATGTATAAGACTGATTGTTACGTTTCATTTTCTTTTAAACACACTTTTGTTTTCCTATCATATTAAAAACAATTTCCAGTAAAATTTACCTTTAGCATCTGAGCTGTTCAGGTACAAAATTGTCTTAGGCCTGGTTGTTTGCTTATTTTCCTGCTTACTAGCTGTAAACAGGATGCCCGTGTGGCAGCATCAATCCTGATTGGGATCACATGCCTTGTGCACTTAAGCTCTGATGGAGCATTGGACAGGAGAGTGTCCTTGAATGATGCTGTCTGTGGTGCTCTGCTGGTGTTGGATCTTTGTCCTTTCCTGAGAACAGAGCTGGGAAGAGGCAGTGCTGGGTGTGCAGCAGGGAGCAAGGCTGCATAGTGGAAGTAGCTCTGGGACAGGAACATCCAAAACACCTGTGAGGGTGCAGAGAGGAGCAGGGAGCCGACTTGCAGCTTCTGCTGCCAGCTGAGTTGTTTGTTGCTGAAAGGGCGAGAACCAGAGTTCTGGCAGCCTTTGAAACTTTCTGCGTGGAGTTTCCTTTACTTTGTCCAAGATAGTCAGCTCCTGAGAAAGATCAGGAAAACACTTTCTTTTCAATCAAGGCTTGCTCTCAAATGCCCTCTCGTGGTAATCTGCATACACAGATGACAGTAATTATCCCATAGTAAAGACCTACTAGACAAATGGACAGATGGCAACACTGCTGCCTCCTTCCCTCTCTATATTTTATTTGATTTTGCCAGTTAGAAGGGTTTTGAGAACATCTGGCAGTTGAGATAGGCAAAGGCAGTCCAAGTCTTTTAACCTGACCAGCCTCAAAAATTAGAAAAAGTCTTGCTCTACACATCTGAACCTGAAGATAGGTGAAGTGGAAAATTTTAATATTGAACAGTAGGTCTCTTTCAGACCATTAAGTAGTAAGATATCTCCAATTAAAACATTAGTGGGATGGTGTTGAATTCTTCAGTGATACAGAAGGAGGGGGCAGTTTTATGAGGTGTGATTACTGACCATTTAAATTATTTGAGTGGATTTTCTCTGGTAATATTAATCACTGGAATTAGAGAACTTTGTAATTCAGTGTTTTGGGATAAGAAGGCATGAGTTTCTAATCTTAAATAAATGATGGGATTATATTTTGCCTATTGTGAACACTTTGCCTATTTTAAATGTTGGAAGAAATTGATTTAATGATTTATTTATTTAATTATTAATTAAAAGAATTTCAAAGCTGTGCATGTATGTGCACGATCCCTATGCTAGTCCTTACTGGTGACACCAGCAAATACTGTGTAGAAAAAAATATGATTCCAAAGTGATTTTTACTTCATCAATTAACACTAAACTTTGTAGTTGTAGTTTATATGCATGAGATTTTTAATGACTTCCTCACCTGTGTCAGGGTTCATATGAATTCTCTGTGTAAAATGATCCTCCCTCTAAGTTTTGCCTGTGTCTCATTAATGTTTACCATTATAATGAGACCGTATGAATCAACAATCAGAATCTACTATCAGTCACACATTGACTTAAGTTTACACAAGAGACTAAATAAATATGCAAGCCTTTTAATATGTTTTCTGAAGATCAGATCTCTATAGTTTCCTCTATCATGTCTCATACTATTGAGCTTTAGGAATTCTGTAGTAGATATTGTGGATAAGCAAGTGGGCACTGCAATACTGAACATTTGAAAACCAAAATTACACAAGGATGTGCAGCCCAGCTTGACCCATCGCAAGACATGAGGTAACACCTTTCTCTTGGCTTTCAAAAATCCTTCCTGTGTATTTTTTTTCTTTGTTATTCTAAACTTTGTTTTCTGTAAGCCTGCAAAAGCTGCTCTGTTTTAGACACATTTTGTCTGATACAGATGTTTTCAGTTAATATCAGGGCAATTGCACGGTACAAAATTTTTGAGTCACTACATCCTCTTTTCCATGCTAATCATAGAAAGTACTGTCCCAAACAATACAAAGGAAAAAACTGGCCTGAGAGATCTACCTCTGCCCAAAAGGAGGTTCCAGCAAGATGGGGTTTGGCCTGTTCTGTCAGGCAGCTAGGGACAAGAGGATGCAGCTGCCCCAGGGGAGGTTCAGGTTGGACATCAGGTAGAATTTCTTAATAGAAAGGGTTTTCAAGCATTGGAACAGGCTGACAGGGAGGTGGTGGAGTCATGAACCCCAGAGATGTTCAAGAAATGACTGGACATGGCCCTTAGTGCTATGGTTTATTTGACACGGTGGTGATTGGTCAAAGGCTAGACTCGATGGTCTTGGAGGTCTATTCCAACCTAATTGATTCTGTGATCTATGGATGCTCATCCATCCTTAGAATTAGTCACAGAAACTCAGTCTTGCTTGCATCTCATGCATCAGATTATGGTTCCACATCAATCATTTCTTATAGCCACCACAGAAGCAGCTCAAAAGCCAGGTATTTTCTGTGATGCCCCCTAATGAGCAAGTTCATTTAAACAGCGTGCCTCTGTCTGATTTCTAGTCAAAGCACTAAGGTTTTTCAAACCAAAAAAAAAGTGGAAGCTGAAGACTAGAGAGAGGGATGGTTGCCCAGGCTCCAGGCCAGCAGAGCTCTGACTCATAGCAGGCATGGAGGAGTGAAGGGCTGACTTCCTTTCCCCTGCTCAGCTGGAACAGTGCAGATGGGCTGCTGGTTGCCACAAACACTGTAAGTGGCAGGCTGCTGAGGGCAGGCTTCCCACAGTGGGGTGTGCAATGTTAACATACTGGAAAATAAACAACATTTATGCATACATGGCAATATATTCACTATGTATTTCAGAGTTATTAGAGAATATTGATTGTCATGTCATGTGTAAGAGTATCTGCTTTCCTTGGAACGAATTCAGGTTGGAACACTTGAATGGGAAAAAAAAATTGGTAGAGTGCAGGAAATTCTATTTAAGTTTCATCATGCTGCAAATTATATTTTGAATGATGAAATAAAAATTTTGATAAAATGATACATAAAAGTTAATAAATTGCACAAAAGAAAAGCAAATCAATTTTTTCCCCACTTTAAATATAAGCAAAGTTGCTTGGTTTTTTTATGTGAGAAATCAAATGGCACATTTTTCCAATAGTATTCCATCTGCAAATACTAAGCATGATTGGTTTGAATTAGAGGGTGAATAATAGTAGTTAGAACCACCTGACAAAATATAAGTTAATTCTTCAATCCAACTTTTAATTAGCTTGTATGGAATTTACTTTGCTCTTCTGAAGGTGTTATGTGGTTCTTTTTGTATTCCAGTTTGTCCCTTTTATTTGATATAATGGTTGGTTTTTTTAGTAGTGATTCCAACTGTCATGCATAACATAATGTATGTAGAACATCCATTAATATCTTTCTAGGTGTGACTACGTATTTAATTACTTTTAGATAAATTGGAAAATAATCACTTTATATGAATAGGCATGATTTTCAATACTAAAAATGTCAGTTGCCAGGAGGCTCTTATCAAATAAAAAAAAGAAAAATAATCATGTCTAGGAAAGCTCGTACACCAATTAAAACACGCACAGAAGACGCTGGAACACAAGGCTGAAATTTTTAGTATGAGTTAATGTGGGAAATCAACCTCATTTTTCCTTAACGCTGTATTTCTTCTGTGTTAATACCACAGAAGACACCATACAATGAACAGTAATATGACAGCACAGTGAGCATTGATTTTACTTTATACATCTGAGTGTACCTGGAAAATAACATATGAATATCAATACAGAATTTCTATCAAAATTTTGTTACAACTGCCTCAATAAACCTATTAGGACATAATTTTCTGTTATGACCTGAGCAATCAGTGAATAAATGCTGACATTAAAAAATCAGCCTCCAAGCAGCTTCCCCAGTGCACATTTTCCATCCCTCCCAGATATTCTGTTAATGAATTTGAGAAACACAAGTGGCATCTTAGATAAGAATGGTTTTAATTAGGGTTTGTTTAGTTTTTTTCTAGTATATGGTTCCTCTTCTGAAAATCATCCACTGAATCATCGATGTTGGAAGAAGTCTGTCATTCAACACTGCCTTTGCAATACCAACTAGCATAATACCAGAGGTTTTGATACTAAATTATATTTCCCAGTATATACTGGATTGTGTTTTTAGCCAATGAAACAATTATCTTTCGCTTTGATAGAGCTGTACTATAAAAGGTATGACGCCATCAGTTTTGCTACGACCACACTAAGTAGGACTCTTCTTCAGTGCCATCTTTAGTAACTTGTTGAATTTTTTTTTTGGAATTTTTTTTTTTTTTTGTTCTTTACTTTTTGACTTTTCTCTTTGTCATGAATGTTTTCTTTATTTTCTGTGGATGCCCCATCCCTGGCAATGTTCAAGGCCCTGTTGGATGGGGCATTATGCAAATTGGTCGCATGGAAAATGTCCCTGCCCATGGCGGGGGTGTTGGCACTAGATGATCTGTAAGGTCAATTCTAAAATAAACCCTCCTATGATTCTATGGATCTAACATCAGCCTTGCCAGTAGACAAGTCCTAAGGCCCCTGCTCTTAGCTTGGCTCCTGGGCAGTGGCCCAATGCCAGCAATGGCAGTGCCATGTGTAGTGGGCCTCAGGGCTGCCATGGTGATAGTGGGAATGTTACACCACAGCTCGACTCTCTTCACTTAAAACAGTAAGTTGACCAGAGACTACTGAGGAGTCTTGAGGCAGGAGAGGAAATGTGTTAAATGCAGAATGATGTTTTATTAAAGCTGTTTATACGGCTTTTTCTTTTTCTATTTTGTAGCCAGGCAGGAAATGGAATAGCACTGGCTATTTCCTCTGGTAACAATAGAACAGCACCACCTTGCACTTAGTTATCCTTATAACCTCCAAAACCTCCAAGAACAGGACATATGCCTTTTACATGATGGCAGTGATGATACAGAGCCCAGGTGCCTCTGGGTGGGCTATTGCTCTCACAGAAATACAGCTCTCACTAAGTTATTTAGATGTTTTACCAGGAAAGACACAGAAAGGGCTACAGGATGAGTGTATTTATTCTGCAAGTCTTCTAACAATCCATAGATTGCTGGTTGTATGCTCTATATTAGGTCTGTATACCAGAAGGCAGTTAATGCTGACCATTAAACACCTTGTACTGAACCTAATTGCTCTAGTTTTGATTAAAGCACACAATGAATCCAAAGGAATTCAATCCTGATTTGAATGCATGAAAAGAAGCCAGAATTTCACTGGATTTTTTTTTCTAGTGGCAATCACCATCCGATTTAGAAGTTTACATTAAATATTTTATTTAAATGTTTGTCTTCAACTTCAAGCTATTTCATCTCATTACCTTTTCTACACAAAATGTAAAAGCTCTTGCTACCCAAGTATTTTCTCTTTGTAAAGATACTTACACTCTTTAATCAAACCTTTTTGGTTTTGCTTCTTCTAAATGAAACAGATGGAGCTCTTTAAACCTTTGCCATACTTTAAGACAGCATGCTTTCTTCAGTTGTTGAATAAATTGTGTATATTTTCCTGAATCCTTCCCACTTATTTTTAAATATGGAACATTCTAATCAGTGTTTTATGCAGTGGTATTTTACACATCAGTGTTCCTTTTTTGTTTTATTTAAATACATCTGAGCATTTTTTTTCTCACAGCACTACAATAGGGCTCATATGCTGAGGTCTTCAACAGTCCTTTCAAATAGGACTTGACTAACTAGACTTCAAATAGGGATTTTGTTGTTTCCCCACGTACAGCTCAGCTACAGTTCAGTGGCTGTAATTTGCATGGTTTTTTCTGTGCTTTTATCTAAAAACTGCAAGTGACCAGGAGTGACCTGGAGTACATTTAAAAATGTACTGTTTAACTAAACAAAAGTTATCACAAGATTTCAGTTGGCACGTAGGCTTGGTCTCCTGTGGAAGGGAGATGCCGGAAAGGAAGCGAGAGTAGAAATGAAGTACCTGTTTGAAAGTCATTGTTGAAATAACAGAGTAAGGACTTTACACATTTTCCTGCAGAAAAAGAGACTCAGTGAAGTATAAAATGTCTCATTTGTCTCATTATGATTTTCTCATGAGAAAGATTTGTGGGGTGAGCTCAGATCGAATGTGCCAAAAGCTGTACTGCTTTCTTTGGAAGGGTAGGCCATAGAATCTGTCGCTCTGTTCAACCATGTGCATTTACGGAGTGCATGGAGAATGTGCTTGTCTCTTCCTGCTAGTGTTAACACTTTTATCCTGTTTCTCTTGTCTGCGGCAAGCCTGGACTCGCCTCTTTTTTATATGACTAATGTAGAAATGTTTTTTTAATGGAGAAATAGAGTAGAAACAGAGATTTGGATAGAAGCACTAGGTTCCAAAGTCAGAGCTCAGTTATCCCACGCCAGGTGACTTAAGACCTTTACCGTGAGACAAAGCAAGTTTCCAGACAATCCAACTCATTACACAAACATGGCTTTGGACCTCCTTCAGTGTTATAAGCTGAGTGTATGCCCTGTAAATTATATAATCACAACACTAGAACAAAATACTAACTATAATCTGTTTCATCCTTATCCCAGCCAAAAATGCATAACATACTATGTTGCTTTTGCACCAATATATCTTCGTAAAGAAGTCCAAGGATCCCTCTTATTCTTTGAGGAATCTTTCCAGTGTGATGTTGTATTAACTATTAGAAGGAGTTCCTTATTTTCTAATACTTCATTGCAGTTTAAATGCATTACTTCTCACCCTGTCTGCTATGAACACAGCAAACTGATGACTTTTGCAAAACTACTTTTTTATTTTATGATTGTCATCACATTTCTATTCAAAATTTAGGCTTTACAGGCCCAATCATTTTGTTCAGCGTAAGAGGTCACGCTTTTGAGCTGTTTGTCATTCCTAACATGCTCAGATGGTCTCTCATTTGGTCCAAAATTTTCTTGAGTGTACCTCACTACACAGTGCAAAGTGCTCCAAATGCAGCTTTACTCCAGTAAGATGAGAATGGAAGGATTATTTTATGCTTCTAACTGGGTATGTTCCTTTTTATGTATCCCAGCAAACAACTTGTATTAAAACAAAATTCTGGGGTTTTTTCTTAATTTGTGATTTTCTGTGTGGTGTTTTCCACATGTTCTGATTGGATTACACTTGTTATTTCAAACTCCATCTTCAATTTGTTAAAATTTATGAAGACTTCTAATCCTGTTCTTCAATGTATCTTTTTGTGTTGCCATCAGTAAGCTTTGCTGTCCATATGTAAATTGTTGAAAAAAGATGAGTGGAACTGAATGGGCAGTAGATTTCTCTCAAAATCTGTGCAATTCATTCATCCAGTCTGGTAGTAAAACCTCTGATAACTAATATATGAATATAGCTTTCCAAAAAGTTTGAATTATTTGATAATATTCTCTTGTAGTTGCAATGTAGACCAATTAGTAGGATTTCAAAAAATAGCAGAAACATCAGTGAACAGAAGGAGCATGACATATGCTACCAGCTTTTTCTATCCACAAGGTGTGTAAATTTAGTGTAGAAGGGAATCAATTTTTTTACATAAGGCCCATTTTTTAAAAAATTATTTTGTATTTATAGGTTCTAAAGTAAAGACTTCTCTGAGTAAAGACTTTAACAATTTTTCCCAATATTTTTTTCAGGAACTGAAGTTTCAACAAATGGATCTATAATTTCATGTCTCTGTATTTTATTCTTTTCCTAAAGGTTGATTTTATTGAGTCTTCAGGTACTTTTCCTATTTTTCACATGTTCACAAAGAAAACTGTTGAGCTTTTGTCCACTATTACCCAAGGGTGTACCTCATCAGACCAGCCTATCTGAATATTTATCTGACAATTCTACAGCTTTTCTTCCATATTCAACACAGAAGTTTTGCCCTTTAATCATAGGTATCAATTATGATAATGTCCTACTTTGCAGCTGGTCTTTTTACTGATGATTGAGACAAAAGAAGCGTGGAACAATTTTGCATGATTGCCATTAACAGTAACCATCTTTCTTCACTGTCTGGCAAACCACAGATTTCCTTCATCTTCAATACTGAAGTACATAGAGCATACTTTCCTTTTACCCTGACCATCCTATAATAGCTACATTCCTTTGCTGGTCTGATTTCACACCTGCATATTTATGTTGTACTTTGTAGGTCATCCTTAGCAACTGGACCTACTTTTTTGTCTGTTGGGCTTTTTCATACTTTGAACATTAGGTAGTGCCATATTGGTCTCCTAACAGCCAGTGCCTCTCTCCCACAAAAAGAAAGTTTGTGTTTGTGTACTTATAGAAAGTAGCGGCTTTCTTAATTACCTTTTAAAGGGATGTTCACTCTTTATCAGGTTTCAAATCAGAATTTTAAATTCTTTGCAGTTTTTCTGAATTCCTTTGTTATTATATTGTTCACCCTACTCTCCCTTTCCATGGCTTTTGACTGCTCTCAACCAAGTTTTTCACATTTCTTTCTTTGTAGTCAGAGAGTACTTTTCACTTTAACTTGAATCAAGTAACTTGCACTTACCTTTTCTACTACCAAGAGTGCATTCAAATATCTTTGAATTTTTTGAATGATTATTCCTTTTAAAAATTATGGTTTTGTAATTAAATACCCTGTCAGTCCAAGTCTTGTGTTCTTAAGGATTCTGCTAGTTCTTTTCTCTATTTCAAATATTAAAAACAACAGCAAAAGAAAACAGAAACAGAAAAACTCACTAGCTATAAAAAAATTAAGGCTTCTTTAAACTGATTCTACTGGAATTGTGATCTGTATTTAATCATTAAATACAGCATATTATATGCACAGTATTTTCCACATAATTTTATAACGTCTTACCTAGTTTCTGTATTTATCCTTGTCTATGAACTTCTGCTTCCATCTCCTTAAACCTTTATCTAAACAATTATTTTAGAAAAACACTACAAAAGGTGTTGGATTTTTTTCCTTCCTCTGTCTTCTCCTCATTCTCTACTGCCCATTTAATTTGATTTTTGTGTACATACTTTTTTACTTATGTTGGCTGAAAGTACATCATATAGTTAAGGAAGACAAAACTTCAGGGTGACATCGTCTTCCAGCCGTGCATTAATTTTTGCAATGAATCTATAATTGTCTAAGCTCTGTTTGTCTAAGAGGGACCCTAGAAAGCTGACATGACCCTTCAATTCATCTCCCCAGACTGAGGTCTCTGGGATGCATTGACTATCCGGTATATCTGATTTGAGTGATATGAGGAACCTTCCATCAGTTTTTAGGCAGAACACCAACAAAAGTTCTGCTTGTTCCCCCCAGCGACAGTTACAGTTTTCCCTCTCTGACACTGCCTTAACTTCTGGTATTCATGTGAGCTCCTAGTCCATATGGTTGTCCCATTAATTTTTGATCAATTTTTGTTCAGAAAGATCCCAGTATTATTTTAACAGCCTAGAGATTTCTCTAAATTTATACAGTGCACAATAGAGAAACAGGAGACTAGATTTTGTTTGGTATGTCCAATGAGTTAATAGCTTTCATAAGCCACCTATTCCACTGTCTTCTAAATTTTCCTCTCTATGTATCTTCTGTATATTCACCTACATTTTTTTTTGTTTCAGATGTTAATAAGTTTGAATTACAGCTCAATTAAATCTCTTTAAAAGCAGAAAAATGAAGAAACAGCTGAGTGAACATGTGGGTTTCTTTTTAGATCTGAGAAATGGCTTAATTCATCTGGAAATATGCATGAAACCTTGAGAAATATTTTTTCCTTGCTATTGTTAGTAAGGTTATTGAATCTCTAAAACAGTTTTTTCAAAGCGACATTTAGCCCTAATAATTATGGTGTTGAATTGTGATGCTAGAATATACAAATGATGTTTTTGCAAATGGTGTTCATATTTATTCCTTTAAAATATTTAATTTGCTAACCATCGGTTGTGATCTATTAATATCTCTAGTTTTAAAACCGTCAAGCAGAAATAAAATAATGTTTCCAGCCCAGAAAAGTTAAATTATGCAGTTGTCACTTGCACTGTGAAGCAGCTTTTCTGCTTTCCCAGCATGATTTATAGTTTTAATGTTTAATTTTCCTTTCTGTCAGACAAAAACTGTTCCACGGATATTGATGAATGTTCCTCCAAGCCCTGCAAAAATGGAGGCCATTGCCACAATTTGATTGGTGAATTTTACTGTAGCTGTTTGCCAGGTAAGAAGTCACATGATATTTAGTCTAGAAATGTTCTGTAGTATTCAAGGAAGAAATAGAGTTTTTCATAAGCACAGGACTAAGTAGCAATTTATTTTGCTTGAAAAGAGAGAAGGATGAACTTTAATGATGATTTTGATGATTCTCTAAGCATATGCTACAATTGTTATGCAGGTGGTGTCAGCAGAATTTGTCTACAGAGTATAACTTGTATACCTGAAGCCCTGCCTTCCAAACTGATGGACAGAGAGCCTTAGAAATCAACCAGCTCTGCCACTAGCATGATTTTCTTTCCATCTTTTCTGTTAGCAAAAGTCATTTTTAAAATTTCTGAAAGAAGATGTGGACAAGCTATACAGTAGTTGTCATAAGGGTTACCCAAGCCAGTGGGTTGACCCTGGCTGGAAGCTGGGTGCAGTCATACATCATTTCTGTTTCTCCTTCTTCCTCTGAGGGAGGACTCCTCACACTCTTCCCCAGTTCCAGTGTGGGGTGCCTCCCAGAGAGAGAGTCCTCCAAGAACTTCTCTAGTATAAGTTCCTTCCCACAGGCTGCAGTTCTTTACAAACTGCTCCAGCATGGATCCCTTCCACTGAGTGCAGCCCTTCAGGAACAGCCTGCTCCAGTGTGGGTCCCCCACAGAGTCACCACTCCTGCCAGGAAAGCTGCTCCAGGATGGGCTTCTCTCTCCATAGGGCCACAGGTGCTGCCAGAAGTTTATTGTAGTTCAGGCTTCCCACAGGAAGGGTCACAGCCTCCTTTGGAGATCCACCTGTTTTTCATGAGGTCCTCCATGAGCTGCAGGTGGATCTCAGTTCCACCATGGCCCTTCATGGGCTGCAGGGGCACAGCTGCCTCACCATGGGCTGCACCACAGGCTGCAGGGGAATGTCAGCTCTGGTGCCTGCAGCACCTCCTGCCCCTCCTTCTATACTGATTCTGGCGTCTACAGAGCTGTTTCTCTTGCTATCCTTGCACTCTTTTCTGGCTGCAGTTGCCCAGTTTGGTTTTTTGCCCCCTTGTCTTAACCATGTTATCCCAGAGGTGCTACTACAGTCACTGATGGACTCAGCCTTGGCCGGCAGCAGGTCATCCTGGAGCTGGCTGGCATTGACTCCATCGGACATGGAGAAGTTTCTGCAGCTTCTCAGAGAAGCCACCCCTGTATGTGCCCCCCACTGAAACATTGCCATGCAAGCCTAGTTCAGTTGCTTGCAGTGATGAGAGAAGGTAGAAATATCTGAATTTGTCAATAAGAGTAGATCAACTTTTCTGCATTTATGCGGCATATGTAATTTTATTCACAGAATCACAGAATCGATTAGGTTGGAAAAGCCCTCTGAGATCATAAAGTCCAACAAATCAGCAGTATCTTACTGAGATATGAACTTACATGCTTCAGTGTGGCTTTTCAGTGTGGATTGGTGCTATTTATATTTATGTAAATATTGGCCAATATTTACACATTGGAATGTAGTATCTTTTAACATAACCAGCTAGTTAAAATATGTGACACTTGTATAATATCACTTTTTTTTTTTTTATCCCATGATTTCTTCATTGTGCACCAGCTGGTTGTCAGCCAATCAGAAAGTAGTGAGCAAAACATGAAATGATAGTACACTTTCACTTGCAGTTTTTTAATACTCTTAAGTCAGTTACATTGTATTAAACCTTGTTCTAAAATGTCAAGTTAGCAACGTAAGGATAAAATGATCAAGCTTGTATTTAGACAGAAGTATTTATTTAAAGTGGATAGGAAAAAGGAGTGGTTTAAAATTTTTATGTCTCTAAAAGATCTATACATGTTTCAAAAATGTATACAAGGTATTTCAAGTCTAATGAAGAAATAGCTTGAAAATTATTGATGTGTGGAATACAGAAATTTACAGCCAGCACTGCCACTAAGTAATAGTATATGGGCATGAATATAATTTGAATATTTATGAAAAAATGTTTATGGATATTATTATACATAGAAGCATGTGTATCTGTGTATTATACATATGCATACATATACATCTGCATACTACTTTTTTTAGACATGAGAGTCTTACAATGGACTTTCAAGATGCAGAATATTGAAGGGTGTATTTGCATTAGTATTAGTATTAGTTTTAGTATTAGTATTAGTATTATTACTATTTCGGCTAATTTAATAAGGCTAAATTCTTACATGTTGATGTAATAAGTTAGTTTTACCTTTTCTTTTGCAAAGACTGTGACTATATTTCATTGCTCTTTCCATTGGGCATAAACCAAGTGTTGTGTCGCATTTTTTCAACTTTGTGAAACCACAAACACAGTACTTTTCTTTGAGAAATCACAAACACAGCACTAAGTATGAAAACATGCTCCTGTTATAATTAAAAAGTCAGATCACATACATGAAAATAATACTGAAATGCTCTAAGAAGTACACATATGAAATCTCAGACTATAAACATTTTCTATTACTATTTTGAACAGTTTTTAGATATAGTCTTGTGAAGAATTTACCCATCTGCAAAATGTAGGATGAAAATCAGTGGTTTATACAGTGGCAGTAGAACACCTGAAGGACAGCACAAAGGAATTTCAGCCAATAAATCAGCTTCCTCAAGAACCCAGTTTAAATGGAGCTCTGCAAATGCATGCAGCACGGGGAATATACAAAAGGAATTGGATATGTGTGCATGTCTTCATAGCTATGATATTACTGGCTGGCATCACACAGACACAGTGGAAAGACTCCTATGACTGAAGTGTTGGAATGGAAAGATACAGGCTTTTTAGGAAGGACAGGCAAGGCAGATGAGGAGGGAGTGTTTGCACTCTCTGTCAGTGTCCAGCTGGAGTGCATGGAGCTGTGCCTGAGGAGGGATGAAGAGTCAACCAAGAGCTTATGGGTCAACATTAAAGAAAGGGCAGGGACAGGTGACATTACAGTGAGAGTCTGCTACAGGGTGTACCGCCAGGGAGTCCAAGGGGTTGAGGCACTATGTAGAGACATGGGAGCAGCCTCACACTCACAAACCCTAGCCCTCATGGAGAGCTTCAACAATTCTGGGTTTGTATAGCCAGATTTTGGTATCTGAGGAACTACAGGGGTGACTTCTTTGGGAAGCTGCCAGAACCTTCCTCCATATTCAAGAAAGCCAATGCCAGCCAGCTCCAAGATGGAAGTGCTGCTGGCCAAGGCTGGGCCAATCAGAAATAGTGGCAATGCCTTCGTGATGACACATTTAAGATAAAAAGACAAAAAGTTGTTGCTCAGATGTAATTAGGGCCAGGAAAAAGCAGGATGAGAACATGTCAGAGGAACAGCTGGGCAGACACCAAGGTCAGTGCAGAAGGAGGGGTAGGAGGTGCTCCAGGTGCCAGAGCTGAAATTCCCCTGCAGCCCCTGGTGCAGCCCATGGTGAGGCAGCTGTGCTCCTGCAGCCCATGGAGGACCACGGGAATGCAGAGATCCACCTCCAGCCCAGGGAGTAGACCCATGCCAGAGCAGGTGGATGTCTGATAGGAGGCTGTGAACTTGTAGGATGCCCATGCTGGAACAGGCTCCTGGCAGGGACCGACAGACCCCTGGAGAGAGGAGCCCATGCTGGAGAAGGTTTCCTGGTAGAACTTTTCACCGTGTGGGGGACCCATGCTGGAGCAGGCTGTGTCTGAAGAACAGCATCCCATGGAAGATTAAAGCATGTTGAAGTAGTTTGTGGAAAACTGTTGCCCATGGGATGGAATCATGGTAGAGAAGTTTGTGGAGAAATGTCTCCCACGGGAAAGAACCCACATTGGAGCAGGGGAAGGAAGCAGTGATAGGAATCATCTATGATGAACTGACTATAACCCCTACTCCCTGTCTCTCTGTTCTGCTTGGGGTAGGAGATAGATCTGGGAAGGAGGGAAGGATGGGGGATGGTGTTTTTAAGGTCTTATTTTATTTCTCATCATTCTGCTCTGATTTTGTTAGTGATAAATTCAACTAATATTTCTAATTCTAGTCTGGTTTGCCTGTGACAGTATTTGGTGAGTGATCTCTCTCTGTTCTGGTCTCACGAATCCTTGGTTATATTTTTTCTTCCCCACCCATTTTTTGTGGGGATTGATAGGCTTTAGTGGGTGTCTGGCATCCAGCCAGGGTCGGCCCACTATAATATGCTGCAAGCTATTATTTATGTTCAGAGAGACTGCCAGGCTGGACAAACAGGCCTGTAGGAATTTCACAGAGCTCAACAAACAGAAATGCAAGTCCTTTAGCTTTGGAATAGTCCCATGCACCAGCAGAGCCTAGTGCCCAACTGGATGAAAGGTAGCTTTGCAAAAAATGACCTGAGAGTCCTGGTGTTCAACAAGTAAGACACGGTCCAGTCATGTGTCCTTGTGGGAAAGCATCCTGGGCTGAGTTAGGAAGAGTGTACCTAGCAAGTCCAGAGATTATTATTTTTCTACTCATGACTTGCGTCGTGGGATGACTGGAAGCATCTGACAAACCTCAGAATTTGGCAGCAATTTAAATTTAAAGAGTAACGCAGGCCCACAAGTTCTAATGATGGCAAATCAGATCTATTTATAAAAATTAATTACTTATTAAACAGACAAGAGACAACAGATGAAAGATCTTAATCAGAATTATTTACTACACAGTATGAAACTAAAGAACTACTATCAGATTCCAACGTAACATAAAACAGTGCACTGTATAAAGGAATAGACATTAAAGCTAGCAAAAGAAAGAGTATAGATTAGGAGTTGAATGTAACTTACCCCTGAAATGACAATAATGTGCACAGATTCCCTCACTTAACCCCTGGAGGGCAACTGTGAAGCATCTCTGCTCTTGGGAGAAACTCCACACAGTTCCAGAAAATGTGCAGGTTTCTGCTTTGTGAAAGTTTGGTGTTGCTTTTATAGTCATAGAGGGATATCACAAGGTCAGTCAGAAATCTGACTTATCTTCCCAGATCTCACTTCAACAGTAAGATGTTCACTGGCAGCTGGAAGATGCAAGCATTAACCCCATTGTGCCAAAATAACTCACTACAAGACAGCTTGTCCTGCTTGAGTTATCTGATCAGTTAACAAGCAACAGATAAATTCTTGTGGGGGGTGAGATGCCTTGCTACAGACTTGTGAAACTGCCTCTGAAGTACTGAATCTAAGTTTTGCATTCTCTGCTAAAAGAAGGACATTGCCCTACTGAGGCAAGTCTAGCAAAGTGCCATGAAAATGGAGACACTGAAGTAACTCGACCTGTTTATCCTGAAGAAGAGGCTATGAGATTTTATTGGGGTTTACTACTACCTTCTGGAAGGATAAAAGGAAGACAGAACAAGGTTTTTCTTAATGGTAAAAATTCTGTCAGGGCAAGAGTCAATTGGCACAAGTCAGAATAAAGGAAAATTCAACATTAAGGTGTAAAATTCCCCACAACCAACTGCACTATGAAGGTGGTTAACTATTGGAACATATTTTCTGGAAAGCTTGTGGTATCCCTGTCCATGGAATCATATTTAAATATTGACAGGACAGTTCCCTTAGCTACCTGATCTAGGTGGTGTTACCATGAGTGATTATTAGGCTGGATGTCCTCAAGACTTCATTTCCAGCTTAAGTTGTCCTCTGATTCTATTACTAAATAAGAAATATTTGCCCAATTTTACTGTATAAATGTAATACTTTAAGGTGAATTTGAATTGAACTACCTGTACCTGCACAAATTCTTTAAGATTGTAAGCATTTTGACCAGATCTAAAAATGTTCTGCACAATCTTAATTATAGTGTTACATTTTATCAAGTTTGTGGCTGAAAAGAATAAAAGAGTTTGTTTATATGCAATGTTTTTACAAGGCCAAATTTTTTTGAATATTCAAGAATTTTATGAATATTCAAGAATTTATCAACTGTCTTTTTTTCATGAGTATTAATTTATTCTTCCACTAGAAAATGGTTACCTATATATATTGAATTTTAAAAAGGGGGGAAACTAAATGAAAAAAAGGGCTATCGTTTATGACAGCAGTAGTCTATCATCTGGAAACTATGCCTTGAAATGGTCAAGTAGAGGAAGAAATGGAGAACCTCTTCCTAAAATTTATAACATGTCCACAGGCAATATTTACATAATATTTAAGGAAATTTTAATCTACAAGATGCTGCATTTTTACAACATATTCAGAATGGCATCAAAAGTGCTCAATGGAATATAGCCAGTTCCTTAGGGAAAAGTGAAGACCCTTTAAGTTTGTAGAAGACAAGCATGAGGGAAGCTTAGAAACATAAAATAACTTTTAACAGATGACATTACATTTCTCTATTTGTTACCACAGAATGTGATATAACTAGAGAATTTACTTGGAAGGTTTTGCTAAGGATTAGACAAATTCATAACCAAAAAGTCCATAAGTCAATACTAAAGAATTCTTTGACTTCTTTAATACACCTGAATGCTTGGAGGTTTCAAAGGGAACAGACTGCTGGAAGTTGTTAAACTAATAATCTCTCCCTAAACAGCCTCTCTTTTTCTGCTCTCAGACAGTTCTAGGCTGGACGCACAATTTTACTCTTTTATAAAACATTACATCTACTACACAGCTTCTTTCCCATCCCTGTTTGTGCCTCAGTGATGTATTCTCCCTGCTACACTTAACTGAATACATAAATATTTCTCCTTTTTTTTGATGGGCTTACTGGATGATTAGCATGATTGCTAAAGGAGACTGATTTTGAAGCAGAAAATCCTATCAGTTGATGGATTCAACCTAAAATCAATTTTTGTTCAACTTAATACACTGAATCAAAGGAGCAGTACTTCTGATTAAGAGTAAACACGCACACAGAGAAATTGTAAATCAAATTGTTCCTTTTTGGAAGGTGTTGCTGTTATTAAAGTTTAGTGTACCATGAAATAAGACTGTACTTTATTTCAAACCTTTCTGGCAACCCTTGCTATGAAGTAGATGCTTATACATGAAAGTTTTTACTCCAGGAAGAGACCTTAGAAAAACAGTTGCATGCTATGACTCAAAAAACAAAGTGAATCATCAAGATTACAGATGGAAAAAGTTTACAAAATAATTCAGTTCTTCACACTGCTGCTGCACAATGATTCTTAACGGAGAATTTTTAATGATATTTTTTGGCTTTGATTTCAAGGTTGCAGGATAAGAAAGTGCAGTATTTTTTACAGGAAGCTTTTGTTCTACTTGCTAAAAAGACTACCTGATGTGTAGCCTAAAATTCCAATTATCGATTTCTTGCTTCAAGTCACAATTCACTTATACAATTTGTATAAGATTTTCTTCTACCTGACATCCTGACTGATACTGGGATAGCCTTCTTTCTAAACAAATCCATGAAAGCTTGTTCAGCAGATTAACACAGAAGATACTTTGAGTGTTCATACAGCAAAAGAGTACAGAACTGATTGTAAGAGTTAGCGGAGTCAATATTTTAGGGAAATAGAGGTCAATATATTTGGAAAGTCTTAATACTGAGGCTTCAGTAGGCAGTCACATCCATTACACGTGTTGACTCTTAATCCAGGATGAAGTCTGAGTCCACATAAAGTCAGAGATGTTGGAGAAGCAAAGGTTATGCAGATGGGTCTCTAGGACTTGCTACTTTCACTGACCATTGCAAAAGCAGCATCTGGAAATAGTGAGTGACAGGGAACATTATTGGGGGTCCTTTCCAAGAGTTTCCCCTTAGATTTATAGCTCATCCATACAACTAGATCTTTTCTCTGGTATTTGTGAAATGTTAAATATATTTTTAGTCATCTCAGTAATTCTTCCATAGTTTTGAGAATCTTAGTGTATTAAGATATTTTTTCTAATAAAGATGTTCCTGATCATGTCCAGTCATTTGTTACCACTGAAGGTCTGATTGTTTGCTTCATTTTTTCATGGACCCCTTAACTTCAACTGTTTTTTACATTATGTGTAACAGTATACTCATAAATGACCTAGCAGAAAAAGGCAGCAATTCTAAAACCAGCACAAGTTGAGAGCTCTGTTTTATAAAGAAAAAGAATTCAGAGGCAATCCACAGTATTTTCAACATAAGGAAGCAGAAAAAAGAAATCTTCCAAGGACGTTTTTTTCACTCTGGAAAAAAAGTCCCTGATATTCTCATTACTAGAAGAGAAAGACTGGAAAATACACAAGAAAATGAATCTTTAATGGGTATTCCCCCAAACAAAGAATTTATTACATTGCAGAAGTTGTTACAGTGCTGTGTTTTAGATTTGCAACCAAAGCCATGTTACTAACTCAGGAAAGTTTTGGCTGTTGCTGAGCAGTGCTTGCACAGCATCATGGCCAACTCTGTTCCTCGTTTTGCCCTGACAGAGAGTAGGCTGGAGCTGACAAAAAGCTGGGAGTGTACAAAGCTGCGACAGCTCACCCCAATGGACCAAAGAGATTATCTTCCATATGCAATAATGTAGTAGCAATAAAAGCCTGGAAAGGCTTTTCCAAAGTAGCTCATGCTCAGAGACCATTTGGCCATTGGGGTGGAGGTGATGTGTGACTGCCTTTGCATTACTTGGTGGGGTTTTCTTAGTTTTTTTTAATAACTCACCAGTATCATGACTCACCTTTTTTTACAATTAAGCCTTTCCAATTCTTTATGTAAATCAAATTTTGAGATATACATACTTCTTTCTACTTTCATCTTTTTCACTAGAAAAGCAAGATGACAGTAAAGAGAAGTTTTAGGTTTCCTCACTCATAATTATCATACTTTTGAATTATAGCCATACATGTTTTAAGTTATAATGCTAACATTAATATACATGTTTCATGCAAACAAAAATCTTTGAGATTTTTGTAAATAAATATGCTGCTGAAAAAGTTCACAATAGATCATTCTTCCAGTGGTATGTAATTGCTCAGACATTGTTTATACAAAGTGTGTACTATGCTGTAACACACAATTGTGTATTCTGTAATACACTGGCATCTATACCTTCTATTTGTTCAAAATGCTCCCAGAAGAACAGTAAGATTTAAACTTGTAAACCTAATCTTTATTATCTGTTAAAAATTGTATGAAGGTATTAAGAGCAAATAAAACTCTGCAACTTCAATGAGATTTCATTGTATTATTCTTACAGAAATAAACAATTAGTGAGTTTTTGCGCTGAAAGACTGAAATATATAAAATATTGGTAAATTAAGAATATGTAAAAAAAGCACAAGGATTAAAAAAAATTCTTGAAATAGATATACCTTTTAATTGCAGTTTTAACAAATGAAAATAAGTAAGTGAAGAAGAAAGAAGAAAATTCACAGGATGGCACTGAAAATCATTATACATCAACACATACTATGTATTTATACTTGCAACCAAGTGTAGAAAACGGAAAAGGTGGAATTCAAAAGTATCACATGAAATTAGGAAACAGGAAAGGACAAATGAGAAGAGCAACACACTTTGCATAGTTCATTTGAAAACCCTCTTACAAGACTTTGCTGTTAAGGCAGGCTGTGGTGAAAGAAGAGAAAATAAACATGGTGAAGAGATCACATGGCAAATTTCTTGCTATTGTAAAAAGATACCTTATTAGTTGTAATAGCTTTATAAAGTTATTTTCTTTTTTATGATTCGAGTATTTTTTACCTGTGTTCCTATTTTTATCAGTATAGTGCTTCATGCCAGTGGCAAATGAAATTTTCCTGCAATAGAACAAGAAAAAATTGCTGACTTTCTCTCATTTTTTCAAAAAATGTCCTGTCATTTATGAGGCTAAAAATACAGGGAAAAAAATTGATTAATAGCTCATTTGTAATGTCAATTCAATCCACCAACCCTAGCAGATGACTTACAAATTTGACATTTTTCTAATAGAAACAACACTATTTATTTCAAAGTGTCTAATAAGACATTGAGTTAGTGTTACCAAAAGCAGACACAAAAGAATGATGTCTTGAGGAATAGTGCAATAAGCCATTACAAATCCCCCAGGTGAGGAAATATCTCTATGACAGCCCTTAACTTGAGTCTATTCATTTCTAAAAGTACTGCAATGGCAGTAACAGAATAGAAAGGAATGATTACTCAATACTAAACAGCTATTTTAAAGACCTGTTGAAACCATCATAGCGTATTCCATAACTCACCAAAGTTATACTCTTTTATAAGGGATTTAATTTGCCATTTCTGACTAATTCTTAATTTGCTGCTTCTTATGTTTGATATCTCTATATTTTTCTTATTTTCTGATACATTATTGGAATATGTTCCCATAGTTAAGTGCTTCATGGTTATAGAATGAGCTTATTCCCATTTAATAAGAAATTAATGAGATTTACAATGATGTAATCTCTAGCTCCTCTCTGTCTTTTTCCATTTCTGATACTGGAAATGCAAATAACATTTGTTTTCAGACATCAAATTCCAGAACACTGCTATTGACACCTAAAGGTTTGGTCAATAGGTCTAAAACCATACTTTTATTGAGAATTTAAAGTGATAATCAAACCATGGCCTTTTCTTGGTGTTAGTATGCTATGTCTACTAAACATACTTTTCATATGCTTGATTTATATGTTTAACAATTTTTTATTCCAAAAGTTGTATTTCTGAAAAGTAGAAAACTAATAGGTTATTTGTTCACCACATATCTAAATATATTCAAATTTCTAATAAAGGATCTAAAGGTTTTGGAATTATGATCTGTTATGTTGTTTGGCAATTTCTGATTTTAACAAAATAATAATTCAGAAGTATGTTTTTATAGCCAAAACTGAAACAATCTTTATTCTACTGCCATTTTTTAGGAGTGTTAACAGTTTTCATTTTGGATAACATTTGTTCTTTTTCCTTGAAATTTCCACTCATTTAATTCTTCATCTGTTTTTGTTCTGTCTATATAAAAAATAACTTCTCTAAAATAACTTCTTTTTTCAACAACTCACTTTCCAACTAATCTTCTAATCCTGCAATGTACTAAAAAATAAGTAACATTTTTTCCATTTTCATTTTCTATGGCTCTATTTGCATTAGTAAGGAGTAAAAATATTGTATAAAATTCCTGAGAGGTAAGAGAATTGCCTTACCAGACCTTCAGCAAAGTCTGCTGCTCTTGCTTTATGTGGTTTAATCACCATTTTTTCCCCTTTACTTATCTGTTATTAAAAACAACATTTTTTGCTTTTTTTTCAACCAGTTTTTCTAGCACCATATGGTGATCTAATCAGAAATGAAGGATCATATTTGGATCTCATATTATCTTTAAAATTTACAAAAGACAGACAATTTTTATACTAGAAAATAAATGATGGATGACAGGGAATGTCTATGTACTTTCTCTCTGTCCAACAGATTGCTTATCAGCAAATTCTAAGAAATAGTTCAACCTCAAAATTTTGTTTGTGTACTACCTGCCAGTCTTAATACCATAAATGACATGAACAGCAAGCTAAATAATGTTTGTTTTTACTTTCATATTTGTCTTCCTAACTTCTACTTAAGAAAACATTTACGCTCCTGAGGAAATGCATGCCTGAATTTATATGTCACTTCAGAAGTCATTCTCTTTTTAATAAAGTCATTGAAATTACTTTCTGTAACAAATTAATTCATCTCTAAAATAGGAATATTGAACTGAAGATCTCTTTGTTTAATCCAGTATTGTGTTACACAATGGGGGGCAGCTCATCCTCTTATCTCCTTATTCTTGACACATGAAATCTGAAAGCATGCGATACCTGCAAGATGTGAGGAAGAATAGCAACATTGCCCCATTGCTTGTGCTGATTTTCTGGGAGCTTCATATTTCACTGATCTTTTTTTCAGAGATATTAAGCTGAAAATCTGTGTAATTCAGAAGTAAGGTAATTCATATTAATTATTACTATTGTTGTTTATGTTTTTGTCATTGTTTTGTTGGTTGGGGTTTTTTCCCTACTGATCTGCTAGCAGTAATGCTTTTACCCCAATTCTTCCTGGGGTAAACTATTTCAATTAAGCAATTTCTTACTCTCATTTTTCATTATCCATGAGGGAATTCATAAATGCTACAGGATTTGCAGACAAATTAGAGGAAGATGTTATATAGGAAAGTGTGATAAATTCCCTATTCTTAGTAAACATCATGTTATACAATATGTATCACCTTCTCAGCAGATCTTGACATCATCCCAAAAGAAGCAGCAAACACTGACAACTTTGCACTCCTTAGGAGAAAATGAAAATGGATAACAGATTTTATTTCATAAGGTTTCTATTTTTTTTCTACTATTGTGGCTATTTTATTCTGCAGGTATAAAACAGTATTAGGAGCTGTTTTAATGCATCATACCACAAAATTATAAGATAGCCTGACACATTCCAAGCCAGCAAGCACAGTCAGAATAAAAACTTTTTCTATGTCTTCTTAGTGTAAATAATAGAGATTCTGAAACTGCCTGCTGTGGTACAGTAATCAAACTTCTGTTGTAATAGCTGTAAGTCTTCTGGTGTATTTCTGTAAGGTGTATAGAGTATGTCTCTGTTTTTCCTAAATCTTTTTTCTCTAGTTCTAATAATCTTTTAGCAGAACTGACAAAAATTTTCTTACAGTATGGGAAGATGTATCTAGCCTTTGTGGCCCTTTGCCTTGGTTTAAGATGTTTTGGGGTTTTTTTGAAGAAAAACAATGTCAAGCAATAGTTCTACATCTTCTCATTAAATTGCATGGCTTAAGGTCCAGCTTGTCCAAAGCTATAGAAATGGTCATTGAAGTCAAGCAGCTAAAAGAGACATGGTGCACTCATTAGCCCTCACTGGCAAAAAGAAATTCTAGACAGGAGGAGAATGAACAGAAAAAAGTTACAGAAAAATCAGATTCACTCCTTTTAAAAAAACTTTCTAGATCAGAACTTCTGTTCTGCTGTTTTGCTCTATATAAGAGAAGAACCCTTAAAAAGCAAAACGTTGAACAGACTAAATTACTTCAAGCACTCCTCATATGGCTCCTCCTCAAGGCCCTTCACCATTGTGTTGTCCTCCTTTGGACACTTTTTAATATTAGTTTTGTACTGTGGCACCCACAACTGAACACAGAACTTGAGGTGAGGCTGCCCCAGTGCAGAGCAGAGCAGGACAATCCCTGCCTTGCCTGCCTGGCAATGCTGTGCCTGATGCCCCCAGGACAGGGTTGGCCCTCCTGGCTGCCAAGAAACTCCTGTCTCATGTTCAACCTTCTGTCAGGACCTCCAGGACCCTTTCAAAGGCACTGCTTTCCAGCATCTCATTCCCCAGTCTGTACATTCATCCAGGGTTGCTCTAAGCCAGGTGCAGAATCTGGAACTTTCCCTTGTTGAACTTTATGTGGTCAGAGATTGCCCAGTCCCCTGATTTGTCTAAGTCTCTCTGCAGGGTCTCTCTGCCTTTGAGGGAGTCAGTAATTCCTTCCAATTTAATATTACTGGCATACTTACTTAGTATTCCTTTAAGTCTTGTGTCCAAGTAATTTATGAAGATGTTGAAGAGCACAGGGCCGAGGATGAAGCCCTGTGCAACCCCACCAGTGACAGGGAACCAATCTGATGTTAGCCCATTCACTATAATGCTTTGCATCCAACCCAGGAGCCAGTTGCTCACCCATCACATGATGTGCTTATCCAGCTGTGTGCTGGACATCCTGTCCAGAAGTATCCTGTGAGAGACGGTATTGAAAGGTTTACTGAAATCCAGAAAGATTACATCAATTGGCTTCACTTGATCAACACTGGATTACCTTGTCAGAAAAGGAAACCATGTTTGATAAGCAGGACTTTCCCCTCATGAAGCTGTGACCGATATTATGTTGTTTTTCTATAACTTCCAGAATAAGCTTCTTCAAAATTTGATCAGTCACAGAAGAATCTAGAATGCTGAAATGAAAAGGCATACTGTAAAATCTGTTTGTTTGGCTACAACATCAGCTGTGGTATTTAGAAAGGATTCAGAGCAAGTTCAGAGCTGTAGGCTTGTGGTTAGGCCAAGTAACACAAAGGTAGAAAAGACCAGAAGTGAACTATATAACTGTCAGGTCTAACTTGAATTCTTGAAAAAATACTAGAGAAAATGTGAAGATGAACTATTTATAGGCATCTGAAATCAACAAAAATATTACAGTCATTAGGTAACATGAATTCCTCAAGAGCAAGATGTGTGAAATCATTGCAATTTCTGTTGTGAGGTGGTAATAAGCTTTTGGGATAAGGAAGAAGGTTCTATATATCTTGAGTGCATCATCATTCTTATATGGAAACCAAAGGAACACTGCCTCAGTGAAACTACCACTGAACGACATGTAATTCACTGGAAAAAAGTACTAAAAGCTGATAGTGATTCAGAGTGGAAAAGAACATAAATGGAAGTATTTTGAGTCCACAAATGTTCTTCAATTATGTTCCTTATCAATGACCTGGATGATTGAATTAAGAATATTGTGGCTGAATGTGCAGAGGGCACCGCTTTGGGAGAGAGACAGGTAAAAACTCTATCAGTGTTCTGGAAAAGAAAGGAGGTTCAGCCGAGCAAAGATGAAACTTCTTTGGCAGTCATAAATAAATTCATAAAAAATTGGAAGCAAGCGGGCAGCAATTTGCAAATCTCATCCAGAGATTTCAGGCTGAAAGAGACTGAGCCATGATACTGGTGTTGTGGACAAAGAAATCTCCACCCTGAGATATTTGTCCAAGAGTTCTGCCTGTGCAAGAAGTGACACAGCTCCCTGCCATTCACCAGAGTGTACCAGCAGGCTCCAGACAGTCTGACCTTGCCTTGCTGGCTTTGACTTCCAGGCTTCTTCTCAGACCTACTTTGTCACTGCAGGTGGTCTGGTCATCACTGTGCTGTGCTAGAGCTGGTTATCAGCAATGGACCTGCTCAGCTTTTCTCATTTGGGTGCTGTGGGGCTGTACTGCTTGTCAGTGAGTTGTGTCCTGCATACTTTGCTGTCATATGATCCATATGACTAATAAAATTTGATTAATTTTTTTAAATTAAAGCTATCTGGACACAGTACTTGAAAATATGGTTATGAAGGAATGAGTCATCAGAGGATATGACTGGAATATTGCTGGTAACCATTACCTATCTCACAAAGGCTATTAATATTTATTGTTTCAAAAGGTTTGTGCCTCTATATGGAGCTGTAGGTATGCAGATTTCGATCATGACATACCAAAAAAATGTTATTATCCATAATGCTTCAGATCATTGGTGAATGAAGATTATTATTAGAAAAGCACTGGTGTTCAATAAGTTGTGACCAAACTGTTAGAGAACACCTTGTCTCTCTACTCTAAATAACTCAATTTAATCTGACAATTTGTAAATTTTTAAATATGTCAGATAATTTATATTTGGGTACACAGTGATTCCATGATAGACTGTATTCATGCAATGGAAATAACAATGCCCTTTAACTCACCTGTGTTGAAGCATAACTGAAGAATGTGTAGCTAAAAATTAATCTCCAGAGTTGAGCAGACCCTGCAAATATATCAGTGAAGGGAAATTAATGTGCCTGTGCCAAGAATTTCTGCTTTAGCACAGAGGTGACTAGGACAAATTGGCTAACAGTAATTGCTTAGTAAGAGCTCAGAAGGAGAGCCAGAAATGGGTGTGGATTCAGGCTCACACAGGGTATGCTTCTGGCTCTGTGAGCTCTGCCTTTGAGGTCTGTTCCCTGGGAACTGTCAGAATCAGAATTGATCTTAGAGTAAATCCATTGGTAGCTTATATGAAATCACCTTTTGTTGCCTGTGTCAGGTACATTGGCTTGCCATCGCTGTCATATTAGTTTTTACAGTAAACAACTTAATATGACTGAGGCAGAACTTCGGGGATATAAAAAATATTTTAAAATGTACATGTATTTGTTGATACCAAATCAAGTTAGTGGTAAGCAAAAGTGGACTGACTGCTATTTTAAGTTCCTCTCCAGGCTGAATTAAGCTTAAATGATGCACTGAAGTTTTTGCTGAAAAAATGTTTTTCCAGTCTTCTGCTCAGAAAGTTGTCATACAAAATTCAAAGCAACTTGTAATGATTACTTTTCAGCTTCCAGTAGAGCTTTTTGAGGAATATCCAATGCAACATTATTTATCAGAAACTGCTGACATGATGGGATAAAAACAGACTTTTGGCTTGGAAGCTTGATTTTTTTCACTTATTACTTAGTTGAAAAAACTTTGCAAAGTATCTAAACTCTTGAAATACTTCAAACCTGAAGGACAGAAAATTGAATTGCAAATCTTGAAATTACTCTACTTCTTAGAGTGTTTATGTATTTTTTATTTATTGCACAACTGACTATGTAAGAAAAAATCTGATGTACAAACACCCTAAATACATTCTTACAACTTGTTAACTTTATTTCAGACTATGCATACATAAACACAACTTTTGACTTGTCCCCAAGCTCAACTGGGAAATAAAACAGCTGATTTTTTCGCAAGAACAGAACAATCTGAATTTTTCAAATCACTGCTGTTGTTAGGTCAGAAAGTCTGCTTGTGAAAATGAGCAGTCTTCAGAGAACACAAAGACTTGCTTAAAGTTGAATTGCCATGATTTCTCAGTCTCTTACCTTTTGGAACATGAAGTTTTAAAGCTTCTGGAGGGCAACTGTTATTCTAATCAAATTGCTGAAGTTTGAATTGCCTTTACTGAGAATTAATAGGTTTTGTTCTCTGAGTTGCAGAAACCATATGTGTAAGAAGGATACAACAGAGAAAATTGCATCTTCTGCTGTGTTTCTTCTAGTTGTGACTGGTTACTTCAATAAACCTATCACATTAGAGGAGATGGTCAGAATAAAACAATTTCCTCTTGTATTGTCTGAGGCAAGAGCATTATTTTTCTTCCCTGCCTTTCAAGTTGTGGTGGGCTGAACATGGCTGGATGCCAGGTACTTCTCAAAGGCATTTTATAGCTCTCCTTGGCAACTATACAGTGAAAATATAAGGTAAGGCTCGTGAGTTCAAAAAAGGACTGGGAGAGATCACTTACACATTACTGTCATAGGAAAAACAGACCTGACTTGGAAAAATTAACTGAGTTTACTACTAATCCAGCCCAGTGCAGGAAAATGAGAAGTAAAACAAAACCCTAAAAACACCTTCTCCCCATCCCTCCCTCCTTCCCATGCTCTACCTGCTACCACCAGTGGTGCAGGAAGACAAGAATGGAGGTTATGGTCACATCACCCCTGGCTGTTTCTGCTGCTTCTCAAGGAGAGGAGTCCTTCCCCTGCTCCAGTGTAGGGTCCCTCCCATGGGAGACAGTTCTCCATGAACTCCAGCACGAGTTCTTTCTATGGGCTGCAGTTCTTCATGAACTGCTCAGACTTGGGTCCCTTTCCATGGAATGCAGTCCTTCAGGGACAGCCTACTCCAGTATGATCTTCCCCACTGGGTCACAAGTCCTACAAGGAAACCTGCTCCACATTGGGCTCCTCTCTCCAGGGCCCTGCTAGTCCTTGCCAGGAGCCAGCTCCAGCATGGATTTCTCACGGATGCCTCCTATCAGGCATCCACCTTGCTCTGGCCTGGAGGAGACCCATGGGCTGCAGGGGCACAGCTGCCTCACCATGGGCTGCACCAGGGGCTGCAGGGGAATGTCAGCTCTGGCACCTGGAGCACCTCCTGCCCCTCCTTCTGCACTGATTTTTGTGTCTGCAGAGCTGCTCCCCTCACATGTTCTCACTTCGCTTTACCCTGGCTGCAATTACATCCATGAAATCAATTTTTTCCTCCTTAAATATTATCACAGAAGGATTACTGCCATGGCTGATGGGCTTGGCTGTGGCCAGCAGTGGGTCCGCCCTAGCATTGACTCTGTTAGATATGGGGGAAGCTTCTGGCAACTTCTCCTAGAAGCCACCCCTGTAGTCCCTGCCCGGCTACCAAAACCTGGCCAAGAAAACCCCATGCACATGCAAAGGTGATGATTTTTTTCCTCCTTATTCCTCTTCCTCCATTTTTTTTCAACACTGCTATTGTTAATTGCATGTTTTTCTCAATTTTTACATTTTGTATCATTTTTGCAGTAAGTACAATTTCTATATTTTGAATTCCAGAGAACTCAATCAAAAGCAGANTTTCCTCAGACGTAATTTTAACAGGAACCATATAACTTTTCCCCCAGAAGTAGTATTTGTTCAATAAGAGTGAATGAATGCACATGGAATCCTGCTGGCTCTGACAATAACCCTTAATGTGAGGTTTCAGTTAATAGTTTCAGATGTACCTGCCATCCAGAATACAAGGAGCCATGTAGTGAAATTGCCATAAATCACTGTGTGGCTGGACTATGTCAGAATGGATCACAATTCAGTGATCTCCCTGGAGAGTTTAAGTGTCACAGTCTGACTAGTAAAAATCACTTTTGTCTTCAGGCATTAGTGTTTCTTGAAAAGAAATGTCTCAAGAATGTAAATGTGGCATTTTTGAAAAAAAAAATTAAATTTTCCTTACCTAAAATTATGAAGTATTTTTGGATATCTGTAACAGAAAAATAAATCAAAACTTGCTTATTTCTTTTTTTAGGAAATAGTGTATTCTTAATTACCGCAACTGTATCGGTTTTGATGAGAAACCTTATACATAATCAGATGTTTAAGAATAAAATTGAGCCCTGAAACCACCACCCTTTGTTCTTCAACTTAGTATAGTGACTTCTTTAAGTAGATGAGATTGCTCAAAACCCAATAATCCATGTCATAATACTTCAATAATTAATTCAAAACACAGAAATAAAAGGATACATAGGTTAAGACCTATATTTCCAATCTAAAAAGTTATTACGAATAATATTTTTATTTCATCAAGGGATAAAATGTCTCACCTTTTTTATATTCATTACTTAGATGAGAGTCACATAACCACATGCAACAGCTATCCATATATCTGTGTGTGATATTACCATCAAGGATCAAAGTTTCAATTTTATTTCTTTATCATAAGTTTTGTATTAGTTTTATGCAGTACTTTTTTATGCAGATGTTAAGAGCTACTTACAAAGGCAAAAATGAGAGACTTTAATTTTTAATGGCAATCAGCAAGGAGGGAAACTTCAGCTGTGCAAGAATGTTGCACAGCTGGTGTTTAGGATGGAATTGAAACATGGCTTAAAGAGATCTTTCTGCGTCTACTGATTTAGAAATGAAAATGACTGCATGTGTGGTAGTTTTAATATGCATTGCCTTGTATTTATGCCTCAAAGGGTTGTTCAACAAGCCAGAATTTGTAAGGTGCAGCATGTTCCAGCAATTTACCCTGATGGTCAGAAGTTGCTGTTTACCCTCATGTAACAAGATGTTCAAAAGTTAAAAAATCTTCCAGATCAGGAGCTCTTCAGTCATGTCTTAAGAACATGGTTTACATTTCCTTTAGTTTGAGGACTATGTCCAAGCAGGACTGATCTTTTGAAATTTTGTAATTATTTCTTATACTCCATCTACACATAATAAACACTATTAAAACTCTTTAGTTTTTGAAGTTATCACGGTATACTGTAGGAATACAGATTTATGAACATCTTTGACCAAAGACTCTTCCTTTTTGTCTAAAAATTTGACTACCACAGTGTCAAATATTGGGTAACTCAATGGCACTCTGGAAACTACCGTCACAGTACCTGTGCTGCAGATGCATGGCATTACTTTGTAAATATATTTTTAAATTTAATGTGAAGTTCAGATCTCCATCCAGACTTGGTATGTAAGTTTGTAAGACATTGGAATTAATTATATTTAACTCACTGAATCAAATCTCTGGTTTAAGTCTTTAGTGACTTTTCATGTTGCACTTCTTAAATTATAATAAATTGGTCCAGCCTATTTTGATTTTTGTTGGACTAAAAATATTTAGAAAAAATTTAAGTACTCAGCTAATAGGAGACCAGAAAACTGCACTTCTTATGCCTTAGCTCACTAAGTTTTTATGACCAAACCAAAATCTCTAAAATTTTAAACTTTGCATTTATATTCAGCATTTGGATATGAGCTCCCCACACATGGATTGATTTTTCAACTTCTTTATATCACTTAGTTAAATATATTTATTTGGTTTGAAAAAAAAAGTCATCAAAGAATATTTACTTACAACTATTTATTGTGTATGTTCAAAAATAAAAGTGCTGTCATCAATCAAAATTATTATTTCCTTGATGCATGGTGTCTTAAGAAACTATGTCATGGCCAATAAACCTGAAATGTAAAATGTAGGTTAATATTTTATCTTTGAAATTTATTTTTTAATTTTGTGCATGTGTACCACTCAATAGGAAAGAGACACTTAGTTTCCACAGGATTTGATTTCTTATTAACTATAAGTTAACTGGTTCAAAAACTCAGTACCAATATGCTGCCAAACCTATCCTTGTAATACCTGCTTTATAACAGAATGTATTGGACAATTTTTTGGTTTGTTTAGAAATACAGGATACTTTCTTGGTGTAGTGATAGAACACCACACTAAAAATATAAAGGCTTTTATCAACAGTCTGCTGACTGATATATCTATGAGTAGAAATAGGAATATTTCCATAAAATCACTTGAAGAATTTGACATTCTGACACATTTTTTTGAAGAACCATTGTATTTCAAGTGTTTTTTATTATAATTGCAAGTACAGCTTTATCATTGACTTTATCATTATGACTGTTTTCCTTTTAGGGTTACTTTTTATATGAAACTGTAACGTTCAAGGAAACTGAAATATTTTGCCCTGTCTTAAATAAGACTTTAAACCTTTAGAAAAGTACATGTTAAACTGGTCTATCACTTGTCTGTTTTCTCAGACTAAATGTACTAAGTGTCTTAAGTCGTCTGTTACTCTATTTTTCATCAGGTTTTACTGGTGAGTTATGTGAAGCAGATGTTGCTGCCTGCCTATCACAACCATGTGGAGCCTCCAGCATCTGTAAAGACATAGAGGGTGGCTATCTTTGTTTCTGTGCACCTGGCTTTATAGGTGAGTTCATAGAAGTGTTGTTTAACATGTTTCAGTCAGTCCTAAACCAGAGATAAGAAGTTTGTTCAGAAGTAGCAATACATAATTTAGCAGTGTTCCTCTGATTCAGGCAGAAACAATTTTTTCTTCCTGGCACACAAAAGTACTTGGCTGAGTAAGAGTATGCAGCTGGAAAAAATACTGACTACAAGGGACTATTTCCACTCCAATTACGATTTGTACTATTTTAGACATGGTGTCTGTCTTACACTTATGTGATTTGAACTCCCAGCCATATGCAAGTTGGCCTTAATTTATCTCCTTTGTGCTCTCTGTAATAATAAGGCCGCAGTAACAAGGGTTTCAACTGCCAAACAAACATCTAAGATCTTGGGCAGGTTTAACTACTCATGTTTGCATCTACCCTTCAGACCATTGTCATCAGATTGACTGAATTAAAATTAGTTTGGCTTTATCAGCATACTGACATGGTATTTTCAGACTAGAGTGTAAAAAAAAATCTTTCTAGATACATATACAGGTATTTTTGATCAACTATATGATGAAATAATGAAAGGCAGCAGGAGTTCTCTGAGTGGCAGATCAGCTCTGCTAACTCAGATCCATCCTGTCTAACTCCAGGGACTTTGACAGGGCTCCTAAAGCAGGAATAAGAATACACTAAAATCTCTCTCAATAGTCAAGGACTGAGATCTTGAGAAGATTGCATCTCTTAACTTACTGTTCTACATCCTTATACAGGCATCCATTTAGATGAAATAATCCGTAATTTAATAGATGTAGTATTTTTTTCTTTAATGCAATCAAATGCTATATCCTGTTTCTAGGCTGAGTTTATTTTAGTAATATTATAAAAATATAAAGTAATATTAAAAAAA
>VZRF01002589.1:135443-362598 GCA_013396875.1 Vireo altiloquus
AATGAAAACATTCACCAATATTTCCCATAGAGATCTTTAAAACAAACCCATAAATTAATAAAGTAATGAAAAAATAATCTTATAGAGAAAGATTGTGTTATTTTAATATTTTTTTCTTAGAAACTGTACTTACACTTTTGTGATGTTTTAGGAAAACTCAAGACTTTATTGCCCTTAAAATAGGAAAATATGCAAGTTTTTGAGTACATCTGTAAAGGAATCTATAAAATCTTTGTTGAACATTATATTCTGAACATTATATTTTTCCTTTAATCACCGAGAAATGAATTCGGCAAAGGCAATTTGTGGCTCATTGGCAAGGCCTCCCTGTACCTAAGCTCAGCTATTTCANTAACAGTAGACTAATATTTTTGTACTTTTTCTGCGGTCAATTAAAACCCTCAAAATCCCTTGGAAGCAAGCAGGAGCTTTATCTCTCTTTAAGAATTAGCAATAATGAATTTGATGCCACAAAAAAATATCATATGCACTATTCACAACTAGAAATCAGAATCAATATTTTTTCCTCTGCATATTTACAAACACATGTCAATATCTTTCTAATAATTATTTTTTTAAAAATAAGAAGATATTTGTCCACAATGAAAACATTCACCAATATTTCCCATAGAGATCTTTAAAACAAACCCATAAATTAATAAAGTAATGAAAAAATAATCTTNTAATAAATTAATGAAAAAATAATGTTATAGAGAAAGATTGTGTTATTATAATATTTTTTTCTTAGAAACTGCACTTACACTCTTGTGATGTTTTAGGAAAACTCAAGACTTTATTGCCCTTAAAATAGGAAAATATGCAAATTTTTGAGTACATTTGTATAGGAATCTATAAAATCCTTGTTGAACATTATATTCTGAACATTATATTTTTCCTTTAATCACCGAGAAATGAATTCGGCAAAGGCAATTTGTGGCTCATTGGCAAGGCCTCCCTGTACCTAAGCTCAGCTATTTCATTTTGTTGTTGCTGCCTGCACTGATGGTTCACCAGTCGTGTGTTCCTAATGAAATGAATCCTTCACTTGTTTCCAGGTCATAACTGTGAGATTGAAGTGGATGAGTGTCTTAGTGACCCTTGTCACAATGGAGCTACTTGTCTTGATCACCTGAATGCCTTCAGTTGCATCTGTCAGGATGGATTTGAAGGTATAAAATAACCCACAAAATGATAACTTTATAAACCGACTCAGAGTTTTACACCAATTTTTTTTAACATATCAGATGAGATGCATGTATTCATATATGGGTGTCATGTGAAGTCATAAACACTTCAGTTAGAAAAAGTGTATCTCGACTAAATTACCTCTTCTGTTTTCATGACAGCATGGAACTAGGTGTTTTCTGCTAACTGGTGTCTTGGTTGTTGAAAATGGATCTGTGGGATTCTGTGAAATTCTGAAAACAGAAGATACTGTTTTCTGAGAGCTTTTTAAATATTTGAAAACTTTAATATCCTCGAATTGAGGAAAAAAACCCCAACTGTGTGGTAAAGATTTTGTTCTTGTCATATTTGGAATATTTATATGAAAAATTTAATTGCTTTGGTAAGTGGATGCATTAATAGCTGCAGTTATGTTTTCAGCTTAGATCAGGAATTTAAAGTGTATCCATTTTCTTTTTAAAGCAACATTTTTTAAACATCATAGATATTTAATCATTAAAATACAAATCAATCCCTAATTCAAATGTCCCAGTGCAAAGTATTATATTTCTACCACTCATATATTCAGAACAATTATCGCTTCCATTTTTATTTCTTTAAATGCTTTTAACTTCATCCAATTGATGTAATTTTTCATTTATTCTTCAAATGATAAAAAATTAGGTTAACTGAAAAATATTAGCAATAAAGTATTTTTATACTTTGAGTAGTTATGTGGGGTTTTTATAGTCTAGATTGGAATAAATTTTCTTCTTGTCTATAACAGATTTTTTTTTTCAGTTTTTTGGGAATTCATCTTTTGCCTTATCATGAACACAAGAAATATTTCCTCTCATGCCACTGCAGTGCAGTGTATTATACTTAATGTCATTTGGTTTCTGTTCTACATTTCTGTAATAAGAAAGTTGTCTGCTTTCTTACTAAAAAAAAATTCTTATTTCCTTAGTAAACTATTTGGTGGCTGTGCTTCTAATATTTTTGAAAAATTAGTGAACAACTTAAACAATGAGAAGATGAACATCTGTCGCAGATACCCGGATTTGAATATAAAAAGGGTGTCGAATGGATTCTGGTATGTGAGTTATATGCAGTTAAAATAAATGTTGATCTTTAACTAAAGGTGCCATGGAATAACTTCTTTCCCCTTTCCCTGATTCTATATTCATAGGTACAACTTGTGAAGCAAATATAAATGAATGTCTCTCCTCTCCGTGTCTTCATAATGCATCATGTGCAGACCTTATTGGGGGATATAAATGCATCTGTCTACCTGGTTATACTGGTGAGTTGTTTTCATAGCAAACCTTGTTTTCCACAGCCAGATAGTCCACAAAGCACCCAATAAGACATTATTGACTAATTTACTTGTGGTTTATTCTCATTTCTCTTTATCTGCCCTGGTCTAATGTTTAATTTGCGTTCCAACAAACTGGAACACTGACTGCATCTGTAAACTACATAGCACAAGATAAATTATTCTGCATATAAAAGGGCCTTCAAAGCTTACACACACAAGGAAGACTAGTTACTGTTTAGCAACTCAGGAATAAGTTGGTATGTATTTGTGCTGATAAGAACTAAACAGATGCTAATATTAGTAATGTGGCTGTTTATTTGGCTGATGAATGTTAGCTTATCTTTGCAAGTTGCTTGAGATTTTTGTGGTGCAAATGAATTAGAAACTGGCACCTGTTTTTTTTAGTAAGTGTCCAAATATTTCATCTTTTCAAAGGTGCAAGATGTGAAAAAGATATAGATGAGTGTGCTTCATTTCCCTGCAAGAATGGAGCCACCTGCATTGACCAACCTGGTAATTATTTCTGCCAATGTGTGGCTCCCTTTAAAGGTAATGAACACCAAGGGAGGGGGGAAAGCAAACATAATTAACTTTAGAAGGCATTTCTGTCAATTGTCTAAATGCATTTCACTCTTCCTACAGCATTAATAGTCCTTCACTTTCTCAAGCAAAGCTTTCAAAGTGACCAGCCATATACGCCTTAGGCTGCGAGTAAGGTGAAGGGAATACTGTTTATACATCTGCTAGGTGTATTTCTTTATTAAAAAAAATTGATTCTTTAAAATCAGTTTGTTAACAGAATAAAACTGCTTGCAAAATAAGAAGTATATACCTATTAAGCTACCATCACAAAGATTGGTTGATTTTCTACAGTTTTCTCTCTAATTTTACTGGTCATGGCATTCTCTAAATTATTTTATCATTTTTAAAAAAACAATTTATAGCTATTTTGAAATCCAGAAACTCTGTATGTTTATTTCTCTTGATGCTTTTAAAGGAAATACATTTAAATTTCAAGGGTTATTGTGACCGTTTTCATAGAAATTTTGGGGTTAAATTTTAAACATTTACTGCTAAAATAATTTAAAGGAACAAATTGTGTGGTGTTCTTGAGCAAATCTAGTTCAAGTGATAGTTCAATTAAAAGCACCTATTGATTTATAAATTAAATATAAACACATTTTTCCTCCAGCAGTTCAATATAGTGATACGTAGGATTCCAGAGCAATCATTAAAAGGCAATTTTCCTGGTATGTTGAGACAGCAGGACTTTTCCCCTTTGGGGAAGATGGTTGAATAAAATTCATTATTCATGAGCTCATGAACAAATAATAATGTTTATTATTATTATTTTAATTAATGGTCAAAATTTAGTTTGTCATTTTTATTAGTTTTAATTTATGTTCTGCTGAATAAAATCCAGTACAATATATATTGAATAAAATCCAGTAAATGACTACTGCAGTATCAGAATTGCCTCTGTGCAGGAAAACATAAAACAATTTTCAGAACATGGTTAGAAATGCTAGTCTCTTGAGAACGTCTTACAGAAGGAGCCAGATTTCCAGAAGACTTTGGTATTCATTTAGATACTTAAGTAAGTAATTAAAAATTCAGAAAGTCAACCTTTCTGTAGTCATCCTTCAAGAGACTAGCAGCATCTCATACACTCAATGGAAAAGGTATGCTGCAAGATTCTTAAAATGTAACTGAGATCCTCTGAGAACATTATAGGAGAAAGTAGTGAGTGGCCTGCTGTGCCAGCCAGACACTCACAAGTCTACGGGGCCACATGGGATCCACCTGAGGGTACTGAGGAACTGCCAGAAGAGCTCACCAAGGACACTCTCCATCATTTGTCATCAGTTCTGGCTAACTGGGAAGGTCCCAGATGACTGGATGTTGACTGGAGTGTGATGCCCATTCTCAGGAAGGGTTGGAAGCAGGATTCAGGGAACTACAGGCTCGTCAGCCTGGCCTCGGCACCTGGCAAGGTGATGGAACAGATTATCTTGAATGTGATCACATGACACATACAGGACAAGCAGGGGATCAGACCCAGCCAGCATGGGTTTAGGATAGACAGGCCTTGCTTGACCAACCTGATCTCCGTTTATGATGAGGTGATACGTCTGGTGGATGATGGGAGGTCTGTGGGTGTTGTCTACCTGAACTTCATCAAAGCCTTTGATACTGTCTCCAAGAGCATACCACTGGAGAAGCTAGTAATCCATGGCTAATACGGGTGCACTCTGCACTGGGTTAAGAACAGGCCCAGAGAGTGGTGCTGAATAGAGCTACATCCATGTGATGGCCAGTCACTGGTGGGGTTCCACAGGGCTCACTATTGGAGCCTGTCCTGTTTAATGTCTTTGCCAATGATCTCCGTGAAGGGCCCAAGTGCGTCTTCAATCAGTTTGCAGATGACACCAAACTGGGTGGGATTGTTGATCTGTTGGAAGTTAGGGAGGCTCTGCAGAGGGGTCTGGACAGGCTGGTTCAGTGGGTCAAGGTCAATGGTATGAGGTTCAATAACATGAAGTAAAGGGTCCTAGACATCGGTCGCAGCAACCTTATTCATCCTCACAGGCTGGGGGCAGAGTGGCTGGAAAGCTGCCCAGCAGAAAAGGACCTGGGGTTGACAGCGGTTGAACATGATCCAGTGTGTGCTCAGGCGGCCAAGAAGGCCAATGGCATCCTGGTCTGTATCAGCAATAGTGTGGCCAGCAGGTCCAGGGCAGGGATTGTTCCCCTGCACTCACCACTGATGAGGCTACACCTGGAGTGCTGTGTGGAGTTCTGGGCCCCTCACTGCAAGAAAGACACTGAGGGGCTGCAGCATGTGCAGATAAGGGCAAGGGAGCAGGTGAAGGTTCTGGAGTGTAAATCTATCAGGAGCGGCTGAGGGAGCTGGGGTTGCTTAGCCTGGAGTGAAGAGGGCTCAGGGGAGACCTTATTGATTTCTAGAACCTCCTGAAAGGAGATTGAAGCAAGGTGGGGGTGTGTTCTCAGCTCCCAGGCAGCCAGCAAGCTGAACCAGGGAAGTTTCAGGTTGAATATCAGGAAAAATTTCTTCACTGAAATTCTGGTTAAGTACTGGGATGGGCTATCCAGGGAAGTACCATCCCAGCAGGTGTTCCAGAAAAGACTGGCACTGAATGCTGTGGGTTAGTTGACAGGATGGTGATTGGTCAAAGGTTGGACTAGATGATCTTGGAGGTCTTTTCCAACCTAAATGATTCTATGATTCTATTCTATTTGATGATAATATTTTTGGTACAGGGTGTCTGAGGCTGTTTGCTTCTTTACAGCTTTATTCAACACCTTCCAAGGTCACATTTTTATATGATTTTACCTAGATTTATATAGGTATAAATAAAAGTAGATTTTGTTTCATATGAAAACACTACCTCTGTCTCACACCATCTCTTTATTTATTATTGAACATCTGTAAATGTAACCTTAACAGATTCATTGTAAGCCAACATAATGATTACTTAAACTATGTTTTCTAATTATCTGGATATATTCAGGTTATTTTAATGAACATCTTTGTATGCACTAATTACAGATTACAGAATTACTTTGTTAAGAAAGTACACACATGATGTTAATGGCAAAAATTATATAGGAACACCTGTTTTGGTTTTGAGTATTTTCATTATTTTCTTGCTTCAGATATTTTCAGTGGAAAACCATAAATGCTGTATGATGAATGCTGTCATTTACCTGGAAAGCAATCTGAAGTTGTATTTCCATAGTGTACTGCAATGAATTGATTGTTCCATCACAAAATCTGACTTGAAGGGCATGCACTACTGCTAGGAACATATAATATATCAGGAACATATACCAGCTGATCAGGAGATGTACAGCAGACCTCTACTATACAGAATGTGAAAATAAGGAATTCAGAGCATGATTTGGACATTCAGGTGCATTCATACAAAAAATAACCTGTCAGATTAAGGTAGAAATTGATTCTATATATAGAAACAGTTTTACATACATTTATCTTGTTTTTGTGTTTATTTCCTTGACTATTTTTATTTATTTTGACAAGAAGTATAAGGATGATTATGACCAGAAAGTTTTAATTTTTCTTTTTTTTCTTCCCCTTCAATTCCTCATGTTTTTTCAAAAAGGAAACAGCAAATTTTTGCTTTCTTCACATTTCAAATCTTCTGAGAGAAAGTAAAGATGCTATTCATTTTTATGTGCTGCAAACTTTATAACATCCTGAATGGGTATTTTTATATTTAAAAACTTTTATATTAGTTGTATATAAATATGAAAGTCAGAATTTTAATTCAAGTATTACTCTGTACTCAGAGATTTTTGTATTTTTCTTGCAGGGTTCAGTGAGTTTGGTTGTTTGGGTTTTTTAAAGCACAGATTTGTCCACTTAGAAAAAATGTTTTAACTCATTCCATGGGCTTTCATAGAATAATGGAAGACATCAAAGGCTTTTAAGAAAAATGATGCTTGGGCAGTGATATATATTTATCTAGATTTTTCTTCAAATGTCTCTAGTCCAGATTGTGAAAATTAACTCTACAAGTCTGATATGTGAATGAAGTTTTACTTCTCTTGTGTGCACCAAATCTTTTTTAGAAAATCCAATGTTCATTAAGTGGATAGAGAATACTGGAGAACTATATCTCCTGAAGCTGCTGGTGTAACCCTAACAAAACGAATATATTCCTCTCCATCAGTGTTCCCCTGAGAGTAGATTTTCCCACATGTAGTGTAGATCACGGTCTTTCTATAAATTCTAGTATTTCACTGGAATATTTGTGACTGAAATTACTACCTTTGACTTTTCCCAAATGTTCATACGAGCAGTCCACCTATGCATAATTCAAGAGAAAACTGAATAAACCTATAAGACTTTCAGATATAAAACAACATCCTTCTCAACATCTAATAATGTTCTAATTACTAAATATGATAGCTGAAATATTTTCATCCTATTTCAGCCAAGTTCATTGTCCTTGTGGAGTTGAAAATTGATTTTCTGTTTTCCAAAATCATTGAGTTTTTCCTGTAGCCACAATAAGGTACAAAAAAATGAACTGCTAAATCCCGATACTTTTATATCATAACTCTTTTGACCTTGGTTAGGAGACGCTCAAGATTTGATTAATGGAAGAAAATCTATACCATAGTGTGTTGTTAATCTGGTTAGAGAAGGAGGTTCCTGCGCAAACCCACAAAAATCCTAGAAGTTACCGAGCCCCACTGAGCCTGTGTATGACTGAGGCTAAATAGGGAAAAAAAATTGCATCTAGGTCTGTATGACAGCCTCTTGCCATTTATAATAGTTATCTATGCCAGAAGTACTGTATGTGTTTGTGAATATGTTATAATTAATCAAACATGAAAATCCACTTATAAAAGTCCAGTTCTCTGTTTCTGTCAGCTTTCAGTAGTGTTCTGCCACTACCCTGTATGGTACAAACCATTATCACACCTCATGCTTTAAAGGTGAAATGGCCATGCTGCCCCCTGCATATACTGCAGCGTGATGTCCTTCATATATAGGATTCAATCTAGTATGTCTGGTACAGTTGCTTCTGCTAGGTCATAAAATATTTGTACCTGCAAATATGCATTTTAGAAATGTCTCCACTTCCACATGTTTTCTATCATAACTGAGGTACAACAGAAATAGTGAGTATATAGGACATTTTGTAAATTCTTCAGAAACAGAGAAGAGAGAAGCTGTTGCATTCCCTGCTGACAAAGCAACTGGAACTGGGAGAAGGAAGGAAGATAAACTTGATTTGGGTGCAAGACAAATGAAATATTTTAATATTCTTATTATTAAGAGTTTGATTGCATTACAGTACCCTAGCTGAGAAGTTATTATAATAACCTTTCTATTATGATATTGATTCTAAAATTGAAGCCTTTCTATAATAGAATCAGAGTTATTACAGAATTGATGTTAAGTCCTTTGGCAGAAAGCAGAATGAGTGAGAAGCATATGGCGAGGCTGTATCTCATTTAGGGGCCCTAACAGCTTCATGGAAAGTAGAATGAAAGGTCCCATGGCTCTATCAGAAAATACTGTGTTGTGCCATTAAAAATTCAAACGTATTCAAAAGCACTGCAGTTAGTAAATGTTATAATTTTATCTATATTTATATCCATGCTATTTGTATAGGTAGTTTTAGTGTTTTGTAAGAGCATTGAGGTATATCCAAATACTCTTTTAACAGCCAGGTTCATAGTAATAAATGGAACCTTACTGTTGACAGCTTTGAAATGCCAACATTTTCATGTATCACATAGCCACATCAATGAAGTTACTCACAACTAATAGACAGCAGTCATTGCTGAGAATGTCACAGAGTGAGTTTGTCCCTGTATGAGGTGAGCTCCTTCTCAGTATTCTTAGCATGTAAAAGGTGAATAATCTCACTACAATTCCTAGACCAGCTCATTTTTACAGAAGATAAAGTAGGAATTATAAGGCTGCTTTTTTCTTATTTGTTACTATTGATAGCTAAGAACAGATCTTGCACTACAACACCACAACTGCAAATTGTCCCCATTTTCTACACTGGTATTTAGGGCAAAGGTGAAATTAACTAACAGAATTTCTGTGACACACAGACTGAGCCAGTAATCTGCTGTTTCCAAAGAAAGCTCAGGAAGGAAGCAAGCATTAAAATTCTTGTTTCAATTAAAGACTGTATCTTCGATATATGATAGTCCTATGAGAGTTGGCATGATTTTTCCATAAAAAAAAAGGAAAAAGCCACCTATTTTTTAGTAACTTGTTTTTAATAAATGAAGCAAAGATTTTTATCCTTTGATCCAAATTATTTGCATTACTCATTTCTAAAAATGCCCTGTGTGTGTTTTCTCTAGATGTTGCTAATATGTATGACCTTTTAAATCAAATATATGCAATTGTAGAGGAAATTTGAAATTCAGTTCTGAGGAAATGTCTACTTATATCTTGCAGCCTTAATGACATATGTCTCCAAATGTGTTCCAATTAAGATTAAAGCAAAAATGGTAATTGACCATCAAACACGTTGAAAAAGAAAGTAAACTAATAAGAAAGGCAACTCAGCAGAAAAATAATGCTTAAGTCTGTTGAAAAACAAGAGTAATAATGGAGTTTTCATCACAGGACGCTCTATTATGGGAACAGCTAATTACAAAACAGATAATAAGTAAGAAATGTAAGTGCTCATGAAGGCAAAAAGCTAGAGTAGAGATAATGGAGCAATTACTTTTCCAGAGCTCACAGGCCAAATCTCAGTCTTTCCTGTGCCAAGCCCCCTGCAAAAAGGCAGGTTTGCAATTCCTGTGGCTCTTTCTAGCATATCTCTGAGTTAGACCATAAACCACTATATTCTGTTCAACACCAGGTTTTATCTTATTTTGCCACTCTCTTGACACCGAACAGCCAAATAAAATTTTATTTAGGGGAAAAATGAAACTTCTGCATAGATATATGATGGGCACTGCATCACATAGGAGCATTTTGAGGGAAGAGAAGAAGAGTGGCCATGTTTGGGTTACAGCACCTAGAAAACATGCATTGCCTCTGGACAATAAAGGATATGTAATGCCTAAATGGAAATCAGTATGAGCTGGGACCTGCTGTTGGCTCATGAGTGAAGTCACTGCAGTACTTTGGAAATTTTTCTGATATTTTTATTGGGTTTTGTATTGTTCCTGAAAGCTGTCATCTAGATGAATAAACTCAGCTGCTTCTGTCTCCAAAATGAAACAATTTAGAGAGGAAGCCTTTTTCCTAGACATTTCTAGTGTCTATTTAGGTGCTTTTCATTATAGTAGATATCCACAAGGGTCTGGCAGATATGCCAATGTCTGTAGGAGAGCTGTGGCCTTCCAGAACAGCACTGAGAACACAAAGGCATTTCTAAAAGCCATGTTTGCTGAACTCTACCCACACAAATTCAGTGAGGTGAGTGCTGCTGTTTCAACTCTGCTTTTAGAGTTTGCACCTTGGGACACATCCTGATCCACAAGAAAAATTTTCTAAGCCTTTACAGCCATAAGTAATCTGGGAATAGTTCATGTGTAAATCCAGTGAAGGATAGCTGATAAGGGGTTTGAATTTCACCAGTTATTCTGTGACAATGTTGTACAGGATCCTCTGTTCAGGAAGCATATTTAAGTTATGGAGATGATACAAGTTATATTCATTGCAAATGGAAATCTGGCCCTTAGTTTTCCAGAAAGCATGTTCAAACCACCATTTTTAAAAGGCTTAAAACATAGTTACCTTTTCCAGGGCTGCCCTACAAATTATGAAGGCATTGCTACTGCTCAAAAAAAAGTTTACCAAATATCAGAGGTGTTTTTTTGACTACTAATGCAAATGTTTTAACTTTATTTTTCTACATAGTGAGCCTATTTATGGCATAGGGTCATCTGCCAATATGAAAAATAAAAGCAATAAAATTATAATCTTGGTATCAGTTTCTATAAATAACATCTCTCAAATCACTCAAATTTTAAGAAAATGAAAATATGATCTTGGAACACAGAAGAGTTTGACCACCAAAACTAAAGGTAGCCATTATTGCAACTGAAACTGACACCCACAGGTCTTGACCACAAGGAAAACCTGAGTTTGATACAAGTTTTCTGTAAGTTTTCCACATGAACTATTAATTTCAGGTGAATGCTGAAGCAGATAAAATAAAGAATGAGAAGAAAAGCATTCCCATATATTTCAGTGAGAAATAAAGTTTTGTTAATTGTTTTCCTTAGTGTAATTCTTCTTTTGGTTTCCGAGAAAGAATGAAGCATGTTTTTATGTTGAAATGTGAAATTCACAGATGAGGATACAGATATATCTTCATTGTTTATCCATTACAAACTTGTATATTTTGAAGAAAAAAAAATGCATCTAAATAATATATTCAACTTCGGCTTTTTTCTATTTTTACAGAAAATCTGTGATGAAGATCTGTGTGATCTTCATTTCAAAATTTGTGATGTGGGTCTTTCTCACACTCTATTTCTGCACTGTTGCATGCTCTGCATTATCAAATTTAATGAAGGAAATGTATTTTTACTTGAAAAATGCTAAGTATTGTTTTTCAAATATCCTTCCTTTAAAAAAAAACCAAGTATATAATTTTCAAATAATAGGGATTTCAGAGAAAATGCCTTTCCACTGTTTATATACAGAATCTCAAAGCAATTCCCTTAATGGAAAGTAGAATTTGGATTCCAAAGAAAAGAATGAATTTGCTATAAATTTGAAGTGTAAGGAAACACTTGTTATGTTTTTAAACTGTTATTATAATACTAAGCTTAATTTCAAGTAATATGAAAATATGTGTGCTTCAGTTATTTTTCTATTTCCTACCCACTTCCAGGGTGCTTCTGGTTTTTTGTTTACTTTTACTGGTCTTTAATCATCTCAGCTCTGGAGATATTTTCTTTTCTTATGCCCCATAGCAGACCAAGAAAAGCAGGCAGTTTTTAAAATAATTGCAAGCTTAGAGGTACATCTAAGCTTCTCAAAGTTTTGAACTTTCAATAGAGACAATTTTATTTTTAGCATTAAGACATTTAATATTTACAGTTCCAAGGTACTCACATTTTAGGTATCTAACTTCTTGCTCATTAGTGTTCCTGGCATTTTATGGTAAGTCTATGAAAGCCTTTGGGAGTAAGAGGTACTGAGCTGTGTAAAGTTGGTGGAAAAACCCCACATTTCTCTAATGTGATCAAACAACTTTTGAAGTAAAATTGTTGTATCCACTCATTTCAAAAAGGTACTCTTGGGAGAAACAGTAAGCTGCATATAAATTGGGGGCCAGGTTAGAGGGGTGGGGAGGTATGTTTTGATATAGGTTTATAGTGCCTTTGTACACTGGGTATCTCCCATAACTAATTACATTTTTATTTTTATTGTAAAGAATTCAGTTTACTTAATTTATCTTGGAAAATGGTAGAGTGTTAGAAGTGCCATTTAGCTCTGTTGTTAAAAGGTAATGAAAAAAGACCAAAGCAATGCTGTTGCAGTGATGTTATGATCACAGAATCACAGTGCTGGTGCTGCTACCTGCTTGGTAGTTCTTGAAAGTTTCTTGTCCTCATGAGTGCTTATTTAACACCATTACCAGACTACTTGCTATAATTTAGGAAATTGCCATCCAAGTGACACAGTTGTTTTTCTGGTAGATATTTTATTTTCACAATATTGACATAATTGTGCCAGCAGTCTGCAATGAGATATATTTTTCAGTCCATACTTTTACAGAAAAATGCTCAATTTGAAAACTATTGTCATATTTAATTGCTTAAAATGTTAGTAGCAAGTATTTTATTTATTAAATTATTTTCCTAAAGAATAACAACACTGAAGAGATGTCACTTTTGATTATAAGAGAATTCTGTTCTATACATCAAAACATTTCATGTACACATTTATGCTGAGCAAAGAAAACAAATAAATATCAATAGTTTCACATAAAGAAATGGAAATTTATCTCAGGCAATTTATTTTCTAAGTCATTTTTATTAATTAGGCTTTTGACCTTTAGTAATAGCCTAGAGAGGACAGTCTTTTTCAGCAAAGTAAAATCTATTTTTAGTGTTCATTTATGGTCCTTATAAATTCTACCCTAGAAGTATTATAAGCCAATACAGTAGAAAAAGGAAACTCATAAATATCATCAGAATGAAATTTCTGAATATGCAATATGCTTCTCACTCCTTAAAAAAAAATGTGTTTTCCAAATAAATATTCATTATTTGATATATAGTATGCTAACAGAGAAGCATACTATATGCTATGAGTATATGGTTATATATAGATAAAGAAGTATAATACTTAATGCAACATATTGTGCAACTGTAAAGGAAATTGTCCTTCAGCTGACATTAATTTAATAATTTTTGTGTATACTTTTGGGGTTTGTTCAGGTTTATTCTAATAAAGAGGCCTTTAGTTGCCTATTAAAGACAATCTATTATTGTAATTAATAAAATGTAGCCAAGAATTAAACAAGCAAAAAGGTTAAATCCGTCTAATGGAAATAAGCACAGTTGTAAAGATGAGCTGAACTTAATAATTAATTAATTAAGTTCTGTGCTAGACTCTTTCACATTTCATCTGTTGGACATCCTCTTTTTTGTCAGCTAACTGTGTAGTAAACATTACGTTTTTACTCTGTGATGACAAATTTAAAAATTTGTCAGTGAGAGAAGACAGTTTATAAGCTTTTCCTTGCACAGCATTCCTTTCTGTCAACAATCACAGACTTGCTATTTCAGAAATTTTTCAGATCAACTGAGAAGTTTCATATGTTAGTACAAAATAGACGTATTTAAATCAATCTGCTATAGTAAAACATTTGTACAAAAATATTTCTACAGAAATTCTCTAACAAATATTTAGAAGAGAGAGAAAATGCTGAAAACATAAAAATTGGTTTCTGATTAAGTTACTTTTATAGAAAAAAATTCAACCTATAACCTGTTTGTTACTGGATTTATCCTTATTCATTCATCTTTTTTTCAGCTTTGTAAAGCTGAAAAATGTAATGTGCAATGGAATGTGTAATGTGTAAATGTAAAATGAAAAATGTAAAAATGTGCTGATATGAGAGCAACAGCAGCAAATGAACTTGTTTTGCTAATGTGTAACCACGAGTTCCTTCTACTATCCAACCTTAATCTTTGTGTGGATAAGCTAGAATGTTGTTATTATGTTATTATGTTAGAATTTTTTAGAAAAGTCTACATTAACTCATTCAATATTACTTTCTTATTTTCCTCCTATTTATTGGTTATCATTAATAATTATTACTTAACAGTGAAAGATTTTCAGAAATGTATTAAAATGATATAAACAGTTGTGATTCTCTGAGTAATGAAATAGTCTTTTTACTTATTCTTAACACCGATAGTTAAAATTAATTGATTCAGGGGAAGGGACTGAGTGGGATGGACACAGTCTTATTATTTTATTATCTTTTAGTTTTAGTAATCTTCCAGTTAGTATAGGAACGAAACCTTCGCCATTTCTGACAGTAGCAGAAGAAAATATTTTTTGTTCAATGATATGCATGAAAGCTGGGTGAGAGGAAAGGGATGCAGCAGGGATGAAAGCTGTGGGGGCCCAGATAGAGTTTTCCCAGCAATGTTGGTAGGAAGAGAAGCCTCCTGGGGGTTATTATCTGATTAATGTCACAGGCAAGGCTTCACTCATGCATCACCCAAGTAAATCAGGCAGAATGGAATGGCAACCGTTTAAAGATATATTGTGGTGGATGTCTGCTACAGATAGCTTGATCCAGAAAAGTCTATGAAGTCATCTTTAGGAAACTGAAAAAGTCTTAGGGTTCCCCTTTAGATATTACCACATTGATTTTACTGGAAAGACAACACGGTAAGACACAAATAGTTGACCATGTTGACAAAATTTTAAGAAATTGCAGGGTGAGACAGGGGAGATGGTTAACTGTATTCTATATTTGTGAATAGGCAAGAGGAAGTTTGGGATGTAGAGGTGAAAAACAACTCTGGCAACAACAGCAGTGAGATGATAGCATTTATAATCTTAAAAGAAAATAAAATTCAAGTAGTGCAATAATGATTCCAAACTTCAGTGAGATGGTTTTCATTTGCTCAGAAATCTGTTTGGCAAGCTCCCATTAGAGATTGCACTGAAGGGAAAAAGGATTCGTCTTGAGCCCACTGATTTATCTTAAAAGACAATTTCCTCAAAGCACAGTTCTTTCCAATGTGCACAAACTCAAGCAAGTGTGGCAGAAAAACAGATAAATGGGGCACTCCTGAGTAAATGTAAAGAGAAAAGGAAGTGCACAGAAGGTAGATGCAAAGGTAAAGCTACCTCTCCAGGTAAAGAAAATTAAGTATTGCATTACTGGATCATCTGACAGTTCCATTTAGGATTGTGAGCCATGTGTTAAGCTTATTTATGTTATTCCACTCAGGAATCAGCAGGGTTTTCATTCATGTCAAGCTGTTGTGATATAAATATGAAAACTTCAGGGCAAAATCTCAATGAGCCATATGGCTTCTTTTGCGGTGCAATTTCATGAATTCCAGATCTGAGAGTGTTGGCTGTCTTTAGCAGGATCATCCTGCATCTGAGAGATCATAAGCATAAAGACAGGGAACAACTTGTGTTTTTTCCTCTTTTGTCAGCATCATTACTGGGGTCAAAGGGTTGCTGGATTTTTTTTTTTTAACCTCAGTTCTGTTCCTACTTGTTGTTCTTGTTATTAAAAGCCTTTAGAATTCAGTCCTTAGGTGATTGTCTTACAGTAAGATCACCTACAATCCTGCTGACATCTTGGACAGTATTTGTTTCATTATTATGACGGCTCCTGGCAGGATCTGTGGCCCATGGGGGGTCTGCACTGAAGCAGGGCATAAGTGTGAGGGTCAGAGAAGAGCTGTCATGGACTGACCACAGTTCCCATTCCCCATCCCTGGGTGCTATTCATGGGTGAGGAGGAGGTAAAGGAGTCTGGAGTCAAGGAGTGATGTTGTGGTTTGCCAGCTTTTCAGTGGTTCAACAAGCAGTGCCAAAGAGTGTTTCTGCCCAGCCCAGGTTGGCCTCTCATGCTCCAAACCTTCCCTCTGAAGGCATGGCCACAGCACCCTCACCAGCCAGGGAGCCACAGGGCAGCTCTGACACCTTTGCTCTTCACAACAAGGCAGCAGCAAAGGAGATGAGAAGAGGCCTCTGCATGGGGAGCACAGAAGATCTTTATTCACATGGTAGCATGCAGATCCCCAAAGGCAAAGACTGAGGAAGGCAAAGGGTCTGAAGTTTTATGGGGATAAGGGGGGGTGGAGTTGGGGTCCCTCAGAGACCTATAGGAGAAGCCCTAGCAGGGAACTGGCAAAAAGGGGAGAGGCGAACACCACATGGTGAGGTTGAGTCTGGGAAGAAAAGAGGGCTGGAGAAAGGTGGTTTTTAGCTTTGTGTTTGTTTTTTTACCATCCTATGCTATTTTTAATTGGCAATGAATTCAATCAGTTTTCCTCAAGTTGACTCTATTTTGTCCATGACAATAATTTGTAAATAATGTTCCTATCTTTATCACAGTCCACAAAGTTTTCTTATTTTTTTAACCTGCCTTTTGAGGGGGAGTGAGAGAATGGCTGGATGGGCATCTGTCAGCTGCCAAGATCAACCCACTATAGCGTAACTGTGTGGATTATATTTTCCATATGACTACCCAGGTGTTTAATCTTGTAGTGTCACATTGCCCATCACTGAGTTCAGGTTACAGCCTCCCTGAGGAACAGAGAGGTTTTTGGGACAGGGGGAAACTGCTGCAGAAAGGAATGGCTGGGCAACCAGGGCTGGGGCAAGGGCACTGGTGAAGGGTGCAGAAGGCCTGGAGTAGGGAAAGCCCTAGGAAGCTCCACCAAAAAGCATGACATAGACACAGCCCAGCTTCAGTAGCCATGGAAAGGCTTCAAAGGGGTTCAGAGGGGCTTGTGTACTGCTTGTTACAGCCTGGAGGGCCACTGAGCTCTGTCTGAAACTAAGCCTGAAAGAGCAGACTTGCCTCCAGCAACTCTGAGTGAAAAAGGCAGGAAGATTTACAAACCCAAACCCATTTGATCTCAGTTGTCTTTGCCCTCCTCATTTCCAGTTTCAGTACTGGAAAACATGAAACAGTCTAGTTTATGTTCTAACAAATTAAGGTTCATTTTATAGGGCTTTTAAATATCTTTTTATCTAATTATTATAAATTAGAGATTTAGATGAGGGCATCTGTTACCCAAGATCCACACCATCCACGACAAGATCACACAGTCCCTTGGATAGCCCAAATAAATGTACATAATCTGCTAAATGAGAGAATGTTAGTAAGGAAAGAGTACAATGGGACTGTGTGAGATTTTCTACTGTATGGATTTTTTATAAATAATGGAGGCATTCACTCATGATTTAATAAATACATATTTTCAGTAAAATAATTTGAGTTCAGTCACTGATGGTAAGAAGAAAAATTATACAGTGTTACATATATTTAATTCATGTTCAGTACTATTAGTTAATGTGTGAACAATTCACATCGTAGTTGTGACAACAGGTTATCAGGAAGAAATAGCAGGAAGATTCAATCAAAATGCGTTAATAATTTTTAAAAACATTTTTAAAAAATCCATTTTTGTGCCATTAAAAGCACAAGGGTAAAGAGAAAAGCTGTAAGATATATCTATCTATCAAAATCTATGAGATAGCTATTAAGATTTTAAAATATATTTTATCACAGAAAGCAATATAAACAAAACATAAACTGTCTTTTTTTTTTTAATTCTATCAAGCAAATAAATGTTTCTGCGTCGTAATATACATATATGTACCTCTAAGGCCCTCCAACTCAATTTTAACCAGGGTTATAAAGAAAATAAAGCTCATAATAGGCAGCAGCTGCAGGGATATATTCATTATTTTAACACTGACAGCTTTGCCGTTTTCTTTTTCAGGTTTGAACTGTGAGTTTAGGCCTTGTGAGGCCAGCAATCCCTGTGAGAACGGAGCTGTGTGCATAGAAGAAATGAATTTGGACGTTTTTCCCCTTGGATTCCACTGCCAGTGTGTGAAGGGCTTTGCAGGTCCACGCTGTGAGATCAATGTCAATGAGTGCAGCTCTAACCCTTGCCTCCACGGATACTGCTATGACAGTGAGTTCAGTCTGGCTACTCACTCTAATGCAGAGTAGTCTTTCTCTTGAAGCGTCTGTAGCTGCTGAGCTGCTCTGGGGAGAACAGTGGATAATTTACTGAAATTTAGTTTGTCTGAAGCTCCACAGCCTGTACCAGAAGGATTATTTTTGTCAAAATGCCTCAACTCCTGGCACTGGGGTTTTTGTGTTCAGGGAGTCAGAATTGTAGCTAATGAGAAATTTTAATGAGATTTGTGCTGTCTCCTTTGATACCTAAATTAGCCAAAAAAATCTTACATTGTGCATTTGATGAGAGAATATTCAGGTGCAGAAAAAGAGCTCATGGAGCATTTAGGCATTATATGCCATAATTCTTATAAGTCAAGAAATTCTGTTTAATTTCATACTGATGTAAAAGAGTGTGTCTGTCTACTATAAAGAGCCTTCCGCTGTGTAACTGTGTAACATACTCTTTCACTGGAATATATACTTAGAGGTTTTAGAAGCAACTTGATTACCCTACTATATCCTGTCTGGATTGGCAGGCTAAGTTTAGTAGCAATCTAGGTATGGAGTGCTTACTTGAAAGTTTTATGGTGCTCTTACCACCTATAAGACACCTTCTACACTTGGTAAAAAAAAAAAAAAAAAAAAAGAAAGGGAAGAATTTTCAGAGAATTTTAAAATGCTGACAGGCAAGCTGAAAGACATCTGGAGGTCATGTATTCAACCCTGCATGAAGCTAGGCTATTAACAATGTTAGAACAGGTCAGTCAGGGATTTTTCTAGTTGAGTTTTGAAAGCCTCCAGAGAGGGACAGAAATTTCACAAACTCTTTCGTACAGCACATTCCTCCAGTTAACTACTCTGGTAGTGCTCACCCTCTTCCAATCCCATCCAAATGTCCTGAGCTCTAACTTTTGGCCCTTGCCTCATAATACCTCCTTGCACTACTAAGAGGATTTCAGTTCTGTCATTTGTACAACTATCCTTGAAGTTATTGTTGTATAGCCCTCTCACTATTATCACTTCCCTGAAGGTCTAATACAAAGCAAGCTTGGTTGACAACTTTTCCTCGTAGGGTCCACACATTAAGCACTAAGTAACTGTGTTTGTCTTCTTCTACATCTCTCTCCTGTTTCTTCAAATCCCTTTTCAAAAAAGAATGATGATTTAAAAACTTACATGAAATGAATTTTTTTTAGAAAAAATTGCAGAAGATCTAATCAACTTACTGGTTTCAGATGAGATCTTAAAGAACTGATGCCAAATTACTAAATAAATCATTGTCTAAAAAACTCTCCTGTTAAAATAAAAATAAAAATCATTTTCAATAAAATATCTTAAAAAGTATGTCTTTCTTTATCTGGGAATAAGGTGAGTGACTTCGTCTTCTATATAGTAAAGACTATTTCCTACTACATTTACAGATGTTTTCTATGTGGTCTACATTGGTTTAGAGGTTTTTTTGAACTGGAATTTGGATGAGATGTATTAAAGTTACAAAGTGCCAATTTTTTGGGGAACAGCTTGTATTTGTGATGCCTTTGGCTTGAGTTTTATCATGTGGACATTTGAGTTCCCCTACCCTATTTGCACTGACTGCAGAAAGTTGGAATCCTAAGGAAGCTGGGAAACTTTTAGCACATGAATAATGCTCCTGTGCTGAAGGACTTAAAGCATTTAATGTACACAGTGGTGGCTGTGTGTACAGACACAATGGCAGAACAGACCTATGGTAAATCTCAGTGATAATGAAGAATCCAGGGACCCCTTTGAGGTTAAAATAAATGCAGGCATGCAGGAAGTGCAATTACTGCTGTCATGAACTCCATATATGGATGGAGCACTCTACAGATTCCTCTCCATCTGGATCACTAATGATGAAAAACAGACAGGATTCTTATTATTATCTTGTTAAGAAATACATCATGAAAAAGTTTAACTCAAGTAAGTTTTTCCTTAATATAATGGTATAATATGAGACATTCCTTACAACAACAACATTCAAAACAACCTGTTTAACTGACACATCTCATTTAGGCATAATTCAAAGATAGACTTTTATGTATTTTGTGACTGTTTTGTGATGGAAAATTACTCATTTCTTGTAAGATAACATCACTTTTTAACTCATTGATTTATAACTCTTGAATCAAAATATTTCCATTGTTAAAGTAAAATGCAGTACATTAATATGCTTTCATATTTAAAAGATATTTTGAGGCTACATTTAATTGATTTCAATTTTTTAACGTGCCCAGAAATTTAAGTAAAGCTGGTCCTAATATTTTCCAGATAGTGTTCATAACTGTAACTTACTATTTTACTACATTTGTTGCTATGACTCTTAGTTCTAAAGCACCATCTCTGTTGCAGTTGTCGATGGCTTCTATTGTTTGTGCAACCCAGGATATGCAGGACTGAAATGTGACCAAGACATTGATGACTGCATAGTCAACTCATGTGAACACAATTCTACATGTGTTGATCTACACCTGGTCAGTAGTAAATTTTTTTTAATTAAAATGATTGTTAAGCTTTATTTCTGAAATCTAAAGCAATGCTTTTCTGAGTTCTAAACTTTCTCTTGATCCACATATCAAGGGCTTTATGGCTTTATCATGGTTTTCAGCCACTGGTATTTTTGTTTATTTGCAATTTTATAGGCAATGGGAAAGAGGAATGATTTTACTAATTAAAAGCAGCTATTGGGTCAATGTGATTATACAGGGAATTCAAAAGGCACAGAAAATTCTCTACTAGATGTGTTTATGACCTCGTTGTAAGTGACATGACTACTCATTTACACCAATTGCACTGGCTTCAAAGGGACTTGAAAATTATCTTACCAAAAGAAATTGATTTACTTCAAGTACTTCAGCATTAATTTTCAAAATTCTTCAGGTATATTAGTTCCTGAGATATGAAATGTGTTAAAAATAACTTATGTCTACTCAGAAATAAAATCATTCTATCACCTGATTCCTCCATGAGAGGAAAGAAGACAGAGTTTCACATTGTGTAATCTTCAACATCAGAGGTGGTGCATGTTCTCTGTCACTCCTTCCAGGAATCTGCCAGGAAGCAATTTGTTTTCAACATATTCAACAGAGACACTAAGAACATGCAGTAGGAATATTTCCCTTAAGAAACCTTCAGGCTGTCAGAGAAATTATCAGTTAAAAAAGAAAGTGGAAGAAAGGACAGGTTTTTCATTTTTATTCCAGTTTCTATGAGAACGTTTGTGAGAATACTAAACTGATAAATGTAGAATTCAAATTATATTACAAAGCCTAAATGTATGTGTCTATATATGATATGAGCTAAGCATCTAAGCACCAACCAAATATCATTTAGGATGTAGGCAGCACAATCCGCAATACAGGTGCTCATCATTTGAATCTCCACTTTGGGAGAACTGAACAACCCTGTAGGTACCAGTGACTGCTGCATTATTCCTGAAGGTGTTTGCAGCTCCAGAAAACCTGAAGTGTATGAGAGGTGTGGGTTTTGGGGGGCTTGCTTAGTTGGTTTGTTTGGTTTATTTGCCTTTTTCACGGTTGTTTGTTTGGTTTTGCTTGCTTGTTTGTTTTAGTACATGCATAAAGAAATTGCATTTCTTTCTGAAAAATCCTGAGGGTAAACTGCAATTGTCAGTATTTCCTACACTTGAATCAAACTTAGCTGCTTCACAAGAATTTTCTCAAATTCCCTACTCTAATTTCCAGAATTGTTTCTTCTTTTCACAGTTAGAACACTTTCTGTATTGTGTAATATTCTGAGAATTTTTTAACATGTTTCAAGAACTAGTCAACACCTTGGACAAAATCAAATGCTTGATATGGAGACTACAGAGTTTGTGACACTTTTGTTATTGTCTTTGGGTGCTATTGTAAATGCATATTTTTCTACCGGTAGACTGCAATTAATATTTCAAAATCTCATACTAGACATATACTGCCATCTTAAAATCAAGTTAGAGACAATTCCACAAATAAATTTTATGCCTCCAACACAGGTTCTATTCCTAATTGCCAGTATAATCTAACATATAACCTAACATATAAGTATATATGCAACACAGTGCAGCTGATACTTTCATTGAGACTGACAAAATGGAGTTGTAGATGCAGTTTGAACAACATTCTCCCCCCCAAAAAAGGGTATTGGAAATGGAGAAATATATGAATTTTTAATAAAGTGAGTATATTGTTCCCCTGAAAATTTTGGCTATACTTCACCAAATGAGTTGCAATATCTATTTAATAATTTGAGCAAAATTTAACATGACAAAGATTGGTAGCTTACTGCAATTTCAAACACTAGTTTTTTCTTCACATGTGTTTCATCCTTTTTTTTTTTCTTGATTTATTTGTGTTTATTTTTGTCCTGTAGTTCCTATATATTTCTCACTTTGTCACAAACCTATGCCATTTTGGAAGACAGTACAGCAAATCAGTGAGCTCCATACAAACTTACTGTTTCTGAGAAATTACATTATGATGATGATGAAAAAACATCTATGTGGATATAGTTAGTATCTACAGAAAACAAATACTGTAGAAACTTAATGGCAAGGTGTCATATCAGACTCTGTATTTGATCCGTTTCAGGCTTTTTCAAAATTGTTCACCTATGTTATTGATATTACAGCAGTCATTTATGTGAAAGGATTCATTTTGATGTTGGCTAATGCACAGAAAAAAATCTTCAGTATTTTTTTCATTACAAGATGGTTCTTTGGCACTTTTGAGAGCACCATAATTTCACTATTTCACTAAAAAAACGCCAAGCCAGAACAGGTTCTGCTAAGTGGAAATGATATTTTGAAAAGAAATAAGGAATTTCTAGAATTATTTTGATATAGTAATAATAATGTGTTTCTATTCAATATTTATATTTCTCCTTCTCTATTCTTCTCCAGAGTATATTTATTTAAACTAACATTTATTATATAAGTTTCTGAAATAACTTTCATGGGGAACATCTTTTAAGTTGAATCTAGAAAGGGACCTGAAAGACTTGTTCCCCAAGTGATTGCATTATTCAGTTTATATGTGACTGTATTATTCCACATACTGTTTCCTTCTTATTGTATTCATTATCAAAGAGTACCGAAATTTTTCCACATCATATTATCTGTTTTATAAAGATTCCTCAGTGATCATCAAATGATGAATTAACATATATTCCTAAAAATGGAAGAAGACCCATTCCTTCTTCTTCAGCCACAGCGTCTGTAAAAGAACAGATATTGAATTAACAATCCCCATGAATATTAATTTTAACAATACAGGCTGTCTTCATCCTCTTCTAAAAGGTAAAAAAACTAGAGGATAGGAAGCTCCTGAAGCATAATGAAGGAAGATTCAACAACAGATGGATATCACAGGAGTTTCATAAATTCTGCATCAAATACCATTTTCTTCCAAAGGTATATTACAACAACCTTATTACACAAGTCAAAGACCAAAGATCTGAATGTGAGAAAGAATTCCAATATATGCTCCAGTTTCAACATATACTTCACAGACTTTACCTTGGCTCTACAGGCAGTGGGTGGCATTAAACAACTGGACTGTGGGATGAATCATAGAATAATTTACATTGAAAAAGGTGTTTAAGGTCATTGCCTCTAACAGCAAGCCTAATGCTGCCAAGTTCACCACTCAGCCATGTCCCTGATGCCACGTATACACATCTGTTAAATACCTCCAAGGATGGTGACTGAATCACTTCCCTGGACAGCCTGTTCTAATGCTTGACACCAGTTTAGTGAAGATATTTTTCCCAATATCCAATTTAAACCTCTGGTAGGAGACAAGGATAGGTGAAATACAAAGTTGAATGACAACTACTTCAGCATAAGGAGATTCTGATTTCCTACTGCATCTGAAAATTCCAGTTACCCCAGAGCTGTATATCAGTGAGTTATTATATAACAGCACAAGCCACTGTCAGTCCTACTGGACCCTCTGCTGGCTCATGAATAATTAATCAGCTACCCTTATGCTAATAAAAGCTCCATTCTGCAGTCCAGCAGCTCAAGTAGCTTTGATGCATTTTTCTAGGTAAGAAAAAATTAGCATTTTCAGTATGACACTTGCAATATGTATCCTTCATCTTTTGTGTTGGTAATGTGGTATAATACGGAGCCTTAAAATTAGATAACAATGATGTCTTTAAAATGCATCTGAAAGAACAGGCACAAGAAATGACATTCCTGATGGGTTGATGCAGCTGCCAGCTAAGGACCACACAGCCACTTACTTGCTCTATCCTCTCCATGGGATGGTAAAGACAATAGAAAAGAGCAAACTGAAGAAAACTTGCTGGTTGAGATAGTTTAACAAGCAAAGGAAAGTGGAGGAAGAAAGAATAAAACAGATCACGTGATTCAAAGGGAATCACTCACATCTTCCATGTGTACACTGATGCCCAGCCTTTTGAATAATGGCTACCTTACAGTAGGGTTTCATCAGAGTAATTTGAAAATTCTTTAAAAAGTTAAAATAATTAATTCAAAGTATTGTTGGGGGAAAATACAGAAAGATAAGTTGTCCCTAATGATTTATATGAGATCAGATCACATATATAGTCTATATAATACAAAACATTACTTTGGGCTTTGAATTTTAAAAAAAGAAAAGGTAATAATATCTTCACAGCAGCTCTGACTTCAGTTTTTGCTTGTGCTGTTCTGTATGTCAAAGTATAATGTAAATCCTGTCACTTTAGTGTATGTGAATATCCATGCAGAAAATTATAATAGATGTTTCCTTCAGAGATTTTTTTCTGGAAGCTATTATTTGTCTGTACTTACCACATAATAAAATGAAAAATATAAACCCTAGGTAAAGTTACAGTTGTGTGATAATGCTTGTATTGCAGTCCCATGTCCTCCTTACAGTTAACTCTTTATCTCTACTTGTTTTAAAAGACAATTATTTCCCTTTCAATAAAATTTAATGTTATGGAAATGAGCTCTCCAATAAAATAACAGACAATAATGCCAGCTTGAACTAGAAGAAGGAGAAATATTTTCTTGTTTGGTTTCTGTTTTTCAATTGGTAGGAAAAAAAGAGCACTTATAACAAGATGAAATGCTCTAATTCAGGTCTTTTAGTAACTAATACTCTGAGTTGTAGGGAAGGCTTATGTGGAGGACGGAGAGAGACTATAACTAATTTATTTATAACCAAAAAAATAGTATTATAGTATAATAAACCTCCGGACAGGAGGTTTATTCCATGGTTTAAATTTGAAGAACATAACACACAAGTAGGTTAGCTCATTGCATAAATTGTGAAAAGATTTGAAAGGAACGCTGGCATTGAGGACTAAAGTACATAGTAGCTAACTGTTAACAGCTTATGTTACCCAAAAAGAAATTAGTCATGTCTTTGGACTAACTTAAAACAATTTCCTAAATTGGTAATTTACACTTAAGTTCCTCATAAAACAGAATTTTCTGTACTTTATGCTAAATAGAGAAAAGAAAAAGAATGATCTCCCAAACCTATAATTTATTTTAAAACATTGAGAAGAACTCAAGGTGCTTTAGGAGGATCTTTTTCCTAGGTGATGACAGAAGGTGGTCTGACACTTGAAAGGAAATAAAAGGCTAGATAAGTCTTCATCAATGAAGTTTCTAGATCTATGGGAGTGGGAATTCTCTTAGCTCTCAATAAAGCAACCAAGCGCTGCCACTGAAGTTGGTCTGAAACCTCAGCTTAACTAAAAGTCAGACCACATACCATGAATGTCATGCTGGGTACATAACAACTGATAAGTTCTTAATGGTTCCCACATCAAATAAATTCAAGTTGACTTGTAAGTGGCTTGAACTTATTCATTGACTTCATTGAGAGTGCTATGATGTGAAACTGTGAATGTGCTGTTGGACAAACAAGTTTCATATTGCCAATTACACATCCCAGGAAAGAGCTATACAGCAGGTGTAGTTCACCTAAAAAACTAGCAACTGCAGCAGTGCTTCTGCAAAGTTTTTCTGCTAATACAACTCACTGTGGTGCCCTGAAGATTCGACTTGCCATCCCTGAAATATACCATCATCCACTTATATTTAGTTTAAAAAAAAAAAGGAACAGTGTCTTCATAGTCCTTCAACAAAAGGTTTTTTAAGATTTATTGAAATGGCTCCCTCCTCTGTCTTGTACTATAGTGACTATAACAGTAAAAAGACTGAAAACTCAGTCATTATTGTGTGTACTCCTTTATGCTCTAATAAGTCCAGTTGAGCCAAAGACATTGGAATATACAAAATTAACTGTCAATGTACTGACTTAGGATAATGTCCTTAGTATTGATCTGTGATATTGTACATTATTTGGATAGAGTGATTATGAAATCTTATGCCTTACTCTTCTAATTGAAAGTTGTTTCTGGCAAACAAGTATCATACTTCCACTTATTTGTTTTATTTATGACATTATCTTAACATGCTTTAAAAATTTTGATTTTTTTGAAAGAAAGTGCAAACATATATAAAAAATTTGTAGCTTCAACCACTAATGTCAGTAAATACCATAGGAGTGAAAGCCTTCTATTTCCTTTTTCATAAACTGAATATTAAATATGCTACAGAACTGAATAAAATTGTCACAAAGTGAAGGAAATGGAGATTAAGAGGAAGTTAAAGATTGGCTTTTCAATGAGACTTGTGAACAGAAGGCAAATCAATGTGGTAAAGATACAGGAAGGTAGTCCCAGATGGTGTGCTTTAAGTTTTGCCTGCATTGAGGAGGCTGGACAGAGAAAATCAGTGACAGCAGGGAAAGAAGTGAAGAACTTCACAACATAAGGAAGAAGCTGGAGAACTGTGGCCTACTTGTGGGAAGCATAACCCTAAATTTGATTTGTGCACTATATGGAGACTAACATTATGTTTGAGGTGGGAAATGAAGAGTTTGTTCCTTTGAAGGCATTAAAAGACTGGCAGTGGTATTACAGAGACTTGGAACTACAAAAATGTCATTAATTCATAAGGAAGAGAATTCCACAAAAGGACATTTAGCTGCAGAGAAGTACATAATTGTATGTACTTAGCAGATTTATAGAGCAGAAAGTCATGGAAAGGCATGGGTCCACAAGGAAATTATTCTGAAATAAGTTAAATGGTGAAATTCATAGGTCATCAGTCACTCCCTGAAAGCTTCCCACGTATATGTCCTTGCCACATAACACACAAAAATTAATTGGAAGAATTAATTAGATATGGAATAAATTCTCTGTACAGTAAGACAGGTGGTTTTGTTTGCTTAAAGTATATGAAATAGTTTTGCATCTGACTTTGCTTTTCTAGAGAAAATGTGAATGTTACTCCCACTCCATCAATTATGAATTACACTATGTTGTCTCTTTCATAACAAAATAAGCTGTGCAGGAATAAAGAACAGACCCTTTTTTCTGTTTTTATAAAACAATGTGAAATAATTCACATAAAATGTGTACAACTGGTAAGTTATTAATTAATGTTTGTCATCCAAAGGCTAGGAGGTCATTTGCTACTTTCAGTAGGTCTCTCCAGCTGCTAACCTCTCCTTAGAGCTACCTTCAGGCTTGGGAAAATTACATAGCACTTGGAAGAAAAAATAGCCCAGAGAAAGAATTGTTATCTCATTTCTTTTAGTTACTTTAGCATTCTGCAGTCTGTCCTCCTTCAAATTTTAAAATTCTGTTCCAAGGATTCTGACTAAAAACTTTTTGCTGTGAGTGTGATAAGGCACAGGAACAGGTTACTCAGAGAGGTTATAGATGCCCCATACTGGGAAACAACCTAATCTAGTGGAAGGTGACCCTGCCCTGGATCCATATCTTGCAGCATTTTTTGTTTATTTATTTTTTTGTTATCATTTGACCCTTATCCTATTTTGTTTATGACAATGGAAAGGAGGAAGCTAGAAAACACCCATGGCAATTTACCAGGTCCTGCACTGAGTTACTTGTGTTAAGAGTCATTTGCTCTTATTTCTGTTGCTGAGGTATCCTCTTTCAGAGAAAAAAATTAAAAAACAAATTTTGTTAAAGATATACTGTAGTAGTATAAAATCTGTTTTATTTCCATAATGTAAAAATCTGAAATATGCTGAGATATTTCCCAGAAAAGTAATTTTCAAGATTAATTGGAATAGCTTATCCTTTTACAGAAGAATTGACTCTGAAAGCACTGGGAAAACATTTAATTCATTCAGTGAGTAATTATTAATTGATTTCTGCAGTACTGTTAAGGAATTGTGGAAAAACAAAATTATACCAGATGTGGGTTTGATTGAAATCAAACTCTTGACCAAAATTTCCTTTCAAAATAATCATGATAGCCCTTGATTACTTCATCATTACTCTCCCACATTACTTCAAGATCTGCCTTCATATTTGTTTTTTAAGGGCTGTTTAAGCCCTATGCAGGGACACACTTGCACAAACCAGAACCTGGAGTTAACCAGAAGCTTTCTGAAGCAGTAATTATATTGATGCCTTTTCAGGCTACCTAGAAACAGAGACTAGACAGGAGTAAAGGAAAAAAAAGGTGGTATTTTATTTGAAAGGCCTTCAGGTGCACAATTCAGGTTCCAGAGGGTCCTGCCTCAGTGGATCCCAAAATGGGTGACAGGTCACGAGTTCTTCACACTTTTATACCAACATAAATTCACCAACCAGAACCCAGCCAATGATGTGATTTCCCCCAAGCTTGCCTCCCTCTCCCCAAGATGATGGTTTACAATTCTTGTTCTGAGTGTCCTTAGAGAGCAAGTTACAGAGGTTTGTTATGTCTATCTTGGCATAAGAGAACAGCACTTAACAAGCTACAGAAAACTTCAGAGCTAAACTAGCAGTACAGGATTTGAAAAATATAAAAGTTAAAACCTAAGGCATCAATATACACATTTGCATCTTTGAGAAATGATACCAAGACTTTAAAAATCGTTAAGCATCTTCATCGTCTTTTGGATCTGTTATAAAAAAAGAAAACTTATTTTGAATTCTTTACTAACATATTCTTAATAACATATGATTTTTTTGATGCTAAGGCAAGGACTTGATATATTGCACAAATGCATTACTCTGTTTGTTTCAGTACAGCTTTAACACCAGCCAGCAATTCCCTGAATGTCTCAATAAGATGTGTTTCCATCCAGATTAATGCTGTTCTAGTCAGATACTGTATCTCTCATATTTCAGTCTAGTACTTTTTCCAGTTAATTTGTATAGCAATATGTTTCTGTTTATAGGCAAAGTAGATTATTTGAAGCAAAAGCTTCACCATATTAATGTAGACTCACTTTCTTAACAAATATATATAATGTAGTCTGAAGTATAAATTCCACTGCAAGTTCCCTGGGAAAAATACTGAATTTCATGTTTAGTTTTCACTCATTCACACATGCTCAGTGGCACCATTAAGTGTCTGAAGAACAAGAATGACTGAGATACAGAGGTGATATGATGTAATTCTTTGTATTCCACCTATTTTTTTTCCTTTTTTTTTTCCCTTTTTTTTAATTGAGGAAATGACAGTTAATACCACAATTTTTATTCAGGAATTACTATACCTCCTGTAGTGGGAATAATAAAAATAAAAACCCGAAAAAAAGAACCAAACCCAAAACCAAACCAATAAATAAATATAAGGGAATTCCATCAGAACTCCCCCTGAGGTGAAACCAAGAAGCAACAAAACTTGAAAAGAATATATGAATTTTATCATATTTTTTTTATTTAATGAATATGCAAAACAGGTTCACTGTCCTTCTAGCAGATGAGGGACTGGGAGTTATGCCAAAAAAGTGTCCAAACCAGCTGAGCCTGAGGCACTCAGCAACACAACAAAGAACAGCAAGTGACAGTACCAGGGGACTCCATGCTGAGGATGAAGGCACCCATCTGCCAGTACTAGCTGTTGTTTAAGTAGGATTGCTGCTTCCCAAGGGCTTGAATTTGGGATGCCGTGGTGAGATTACCAAGGCTTTTCCAGCCCTGGGACTATCATCTCTTGCCGCTCTTCCAAGTTGGTACCAGTGACATGTCCGGGGCAGACCTGGAACACAGCACAGGTGACTCCATGCCTCCAGGAGCATGATAAAGGACATGGGTGCTCCAATGTTGTCCTCTACAATCCTGAAAACAAGAGGAAGTGCTTGAGAGGGTGTAGATAAATTCTGCTGGTCAAAAACTGTTTACATAACTGGTATTGATTACAGAATTTCGTCTTTCAGGACCATGGGACCCTCTCACAGGATTGAGGCTAGGAAGATGTGGGATTGACTTGATCAAAAGGGACAGAAGTATCTTTGACAACAGATTGACCAACCAAAATCAAGCGAAGAAGTGATAGACTCAGTTGTCAAGCAAAGGCTCCAACAGATTCAGATTAGAAAGACCTTTTGATAAACACATTAGGGCTGCAGAGGGCCCTCTCCAGTCTATACACAAAAATAAGGAGGTGCCAAGAGGGCAGTCATGGAGAAAACGATCACACTTTTTCTGAGAAATTAGTCCATCTGAGGTGCCAGCACATTAACCTCTGCAGCACCCCAGCAAGTAAAGACAGAGCCAGAATTTTCTCAGTACACAGTGGCCCCCAGTCAAAGAGGCAAAGGCTACAAACTAAAATAAAGCCAACTCCATTAAAGTGTAAAGAAAATCTTTTTAACTCTAAAGGTAACTCCGGAATAAGTTGCCTGGATGTGAAGTATCCATCCTTGGATTTATCAAAAACTGAACTGAATGAGGTTCTGAGCAGCCTGCTATAGTTGACTCTGCTGTAAGCAGCGTAGGGGGAACTAACCAATCTCCAGAGATCCCTCCCAGTGAGGGATTCGCCTACCTATGTACGATTTTGCAATACAGATACCTGTAACTGATCAAAACACGTACAGTTTAATAGATGCCTTTGCCTACAGTGATATAAATCTTTATGGGAATGGTTTACAGGTATAGAAAAAACAAAAATAGAGTCCTAGAATTGCATTGCAGAAATATTATACATTGAGAATTGATGAAAAGGTAGTTCACACTTGTTGAAATCACTTAGGTGGAGCAAATTACATCAGAAGAAAGTGACACTAAAATATCTCCACTAGAAAATGCAGCAGTAGTTTATTTAATAACCATTTTACTTGAGTGCAAATGAGTATACAAGGATAGGAAGCTCAGGTTCTTTCAATCCAACCTTGGAGTAAAAACATTTAAGATTGACTTGTGCCAGGATAAAATCAGACTTTTAGTTACAAGTGACAGATTACACATGACTGTAGGTCACATTTCAATGCTTCTCTTATTTAAACAAAAAATATTCTGTAAATGGATCTGTAAATTTAGTTATGTAGGTACTTACACTGAAAGTCAGAAGTAGTCACAGTGGGGCATTCCATGTAAGTATACTATGTGTTGATCAGAGTGCAAGACTTCAGAAATCCAAATCCACCTCAGATTCTAAAACTGAAAAAGGAAAATTTCTGTCTTTTTCACTCGTATTTTATAGCACATCTGAGCTAAGTTTAATGCTACATTAGCAAGATACACAGATCTGAAACAATGGGTGAAACAATGGGTGCTGAGACCTGGTTGCAAACTATATACTTGTTTGGAGGGAGAGGGTTGCTATTTTTTGGACTTATGGAGAGCATTAGGTGGGCACATTTTCTATTTCAAAAGGGATCAGATTTGTGTGCACCGAGACCACTGTATGTCAAAGCACAATTAAGTGAGGACTGTTGTGATACGAAGCAACGCAGATTCCTCAAGCAGGTGCAAAGGAGAGCCCTTTATTGCAAAAACCAGGCCTTTTTAAGCAGTTAGTTGGTTATCAGTTTACATAGTTTTAAAGCATAACAAACATAATTCAACCAACCACCACCAATACACCATGATGTGAGCACATGATGGTCACGCAGCATGTTTTTCTACCCCTAATTCAGCTGTGTCTCTTTCTCAAAGTCCTTTTCTGCTTAGCCAAAGTAACAGGCCTTAGCCATGATTTTACAGAGGCAACAAGGCCTTCATGCAACAGAGGACGACTGAGAAATTCATGTCCAGAGCTTAGTCCTAGGCTAAACTAAAACACTAATGAGTCTGAACCATAAGAACGATGACAACAAGAAACATATGAACACATGGTTGGTTTTCAATTGCTTTGGCCAACAGATTCGTAAAGAACAAGTCTTCTGAAACAGCAGTTTGTGATCTCAGTATGGACAACAGCTTGGAAATCTCTGGCTTTAAGTCTGCCCCTCATTAGTCAGCTGAGATACTCAAATTAAGTGTAAATGTACTGATTGCCTATAAATGTTGTCCATATGTTTGTCTGGTTTTGTGCCCACTAGAAAATCAGTGATCCATTTAACAGAGCCAGACAAAATGTGCCAAGTAATTGAAATAGTTTAACTCTTACTGATCTATAACAGTGTGTGTCGTACCACTTCAATGAAACTCAGAATTTTTGCTTTGAAAATATTCTGCATATTGTCCCAAGCCCTAAAATTCATCAGAAACTAAATTTAGACTGTTCTTACTGACCATCTGCCTGTTGGCAGGGGTAAACTATTGAACTGAATTGAACCATGAAGGAACCAGCTAGTTGTTAGCTCTGCACTGAACCATGAGGGAGCCAGCTAGCTGTTAGCACTGTGCTGGCAGATACCATAGAAAGTACATTTTCTTGGAGAGGTGAGTGCCTAGGTGCTTTACGTTGCTTCACTGTGTGATGAGTTTGACTTATATCTCAGTATAACATCTGTCTTGATGTAGCTCAGTTAGTGATAGGGAATAAAAGCCTAGTAAGGAGTTATTTTCAGTTCCTTGATTCTGAGTACTAAGGACAAAGATATTTTCTTTCTTGAAACATGTTCCTTGATGCATCAGGTGCTAAGTAGTGTTCAAGAACCTTGCTCAAATGCAATCACTGAGATATAGAAACAGTGAAGATAAAAGAAAGAAAGAAAAACACCACTGGTGAGGAGTGCAAGTTTTCAATTGGTCTGGCTTCTTTCAGTTTATGACTGCATAGGCTATATCTGGAATGTCCTTTGAAACAAGTATCTGCACTTTACAAACTTTGTAAACAATTTTAGGATCTGCAAAACTGTTAGCGATTTCTCATGTAAGATTAATAAGATGATTTCTGATTTTAATATTTGCAGACTCTAATAAAATATATGCAGTATTTTTTAAAATAAGTTCAGAAATATCAAACTTCTTATTCCTAAAATACAAATATAGTGTAAAAATGAGTTTCAAATATTGACCTGATTTGGGGGAGGAGGGGCAGGTCGAGAGGATGTTTGGTCTTTTTTGTTGCGTTTAGGTTTTTGGGTTTTTTTTTTGAGGAGGGGGATTTGTCTTTTGTTAGGATAAACAATGTTATATTTTTTACAGCAGAGAAAAACACAATGCACTTTTTGATTTACTCTGTTGCCACTTGCTGGTTAGTTATACATCTGGGATGACTGTCACTAAATGATTTCTGAATAAGTCCAAAACTGAAAAGCATCTGCAAGAAAAAGTCCCAGTGCTATAGAGAACAATAATGCACATTCTGCATGTGTGCCCACGGGGGAAAGACACAAAAGGCATATCAAAGAGTCTGGCATTCTCATTTTATTACCTAGGCAACATTCCCAGTCTTCTCTGGCTGTGGACATATGCTTTTTAGTCATGTTGTGATAGTTGTTTCATGCTTGAGGAATGAACAATAATTGAGACACTGTTTTTTACATGCTTTAAATATGTCAACTTCATTAATAACTGTAATTCCAAACAGTAGGCCAAGTGCACCTTCTCACAGTACCTGCTACCATGTAGAAACTCAGATTTTTCTCCTCAGCCTTCATTATGTACACCTGTCGCTCCCAAGTTCCCAACTTTATATTACTTCTGTTGGTTTTGGCTGTATTCCCAGTTTATTTTTCAACCTTCCACCTTTGTGTCAGTTTTTCTCCACTAAACCTTTCTCAGTTAAAAAATCTGTACTATTTCTATTAGTACCTGCATGCATTTCATTAAGAGAGATTAAAAAATCTTGGGTTTGTTCGATTTAACACTGAATTGTTACTGAACAAAGGGACAGAAAGGAACTCTGTGTAAGAAACAAGCTTTTAAGTGTGATCTTTTAGCAATAAAAACATCCCTTTTCCAAAAAAAGAGAAAGAGATTGGGGAGAAATTGTAATACTAATTGCAGCTTTCAGTATTATGAAGAATGAATCAAGAAGTGTACCAAAACCACCACCAGTTTAGGAGGGGTTTCTGGAGTCTTCATTCCCAACTGCTTAGCATGATACAAATGTAGACTAAATTTTGGGTTAGACAAAAAAAGCTCAAAAAAAATGCATATCAGGAAAAAAAAAATCAGAAATTTATTTTTAAACTGGGTAATTAATACACAATAATTGTTTGATATTATACTAGTTTTGATCCAGCTGAAGTGTACTGAATGTCATGCTAAGAAAACCCAGATTTTTAGAAAATCTTAGGCTTTTCTCCCCTGTCATTACTGAGTATGTTTCCTCCTTACAATAGTTGTCTAAATCTTCACTTATTTTTTTTAATTGCCCCAATTATTTCACTGCTATTGCCAGATGTATAACTTTTTTCTTTTGATGCTCTTGATTTTCAATCCCAAAATTTCCTTCAGTTTCTAAACTGTCGGATGAGCAGAACACACATCATACACAGCCTTTATTTAGTAAAGGTATATCTTTGTTATCTCTTTTTGTCTCTAACATGTAGTTGAGAGAAAAATGCACTGCAGATTTAATTTCTGTGTCAAGGTTTAACCCCAAAGAGCAACTAAGCAACACAGAGTTCCTTGCTCACTCCACACCCTGGTGGAGTGGGGGAGAGAATTGGAAGGCTTAAAGTAAGAAAACCTGGAGGCTGAGAAAAGTTTAATGATTGAAATGAAATTATTAGAGAGAGAGATATTAAATCCAAGGTGATGCAAATGAATCCAATTGCTCAGCACCAACCAACTGATGCCCACCCAGCCTGTTCCCAAGCAGTAGACCCCTGGCCACTTTTTCCCCAAGTTTGTATGCTGTGCACAGCATGACAATTGCCCTTTGGTCAATCAGGGTCAGCTGTATCCTTTTACAGCCTTGTGCCCCCCAGCCTACTCAGTAGCAGGAGAGCATGAGAAGATGAAAAGTTCTTGACTTAATGTCAGCCCTGCTCAGCAGCAACTAAAACATCAGTGAGTCATCAACATTATTCTTACCCTAAATCCAAAACACAGCACTGTACCAGTTACTAGGAAGAAAATTAACTCCATCCCATCCAAAACTAGGATACTTTGGAAAAATAATTTTCTAGAAATGTAAAAGTCACAGCAATGCTTACATGGTTATAGCTGAGAAATTGTATATTGGGAATGTCTCCAGTCCATGGTTAGAATCATAGAATTCAGTACAAAAATATACAGAAATACAGTACAAAACACCTCCAAGTTCAAGTCCAGCTGTTGACTCAGCAGTGCCAAGTCCTGAGGGACTAAGCCATGTCCCTCATTGCCACATCTACACAACTTTTAAATACCTCCAGGGATGGCGAATCAACAACTTCTCTGGACAGCTTGTTCCAGGGCTTGATAACCCTTTCCATGATAATTATTTTTTCCCTAAAATCCCATCTAAAACTTCCTTGATGCAACTTGAGGCCATTTCCTCATTTCCTGTCACATCTTATTTAGGAGAAGACACCAATCCCCACATTGCTACTGTGCTTTCAGGTAGTTGCAGAAGTGATAAGGTCCCCCCAAGCCTTAATTTCTCCAGGGTAACCAACCAGTCCTCATAAGACTTGTGCTCCAGACCTTTCACCAGCTTCATTACTCAAGTGTTTTATTATTCTGTAGTTTCTTACTAACAGAATGGTCATTCCAAACATTTTCTTACTTTTTTTTTTTTTAATTAATAAAGTCAAAGTCCCAGCTTGCTTCTCATCTTCATGTTTTAGAAGAAGGGACTATTCATTATGAATTAAGGGTTAGTATTCTAAATAAGCACCATCCTGTTTGTCTTAGAAAACTGAAACCTCCTTCTTCATCTATTTCTGAATGCAATTGTGGCAGCTAATCCAGAATAGTGCTTATACTGTTTTTTTCCATGCATATCAGTAAACAAATATTCTTTATTCTTGTTCAGAGTATGCATGCTTAATGAAATACTAAAAGAGCAGGATGTTATGGTGCACTTCTTATCAATTATCTCATGATTCCTTGATGTATAGAATGTTACAGAGCTCTGCTGAGGTTTTTTCTGCTGTATTATGTATCTTTCAAACATGCACACATTATGTGAATGAAAGAGGAACAATTCCTGAAATAATTTCTATTTTTAAAGTTACTTTTAATGTTCAGTGTTTTAAAGCAATTATATTTTCTCATACACTTTTCAGAAACAATCAATTAATTGGAGATAAATAACTTATTTACATTTGTATTTTAACAATTATGCTACTATACACTTCCTTTTTAATACACCTATTTCAAAGAAACTGGTCCAAATTTTTCCCCCTAAGTTAACCCTGATACTACTCTTTTAAAAATTATATACTAAAGTTTTCAGTTCAAGTTAAGAAAAAAAACCAAACAAAAAAACCAAAAAACCTACACCCAGAATAGTATTCATATCAAAAATTAAATTATATGCTATTGCATTAAATACTATATCCAGTTTTACATTCTTCTGGACATATGGTCAAAGTGAAATATGCAAATCTGTAATTTAGTGAGATATATAGAAAATAAAAATAAATTGAAAAATTATTTATTTAGAAGACAGTTAAGGGTTTGCCCTTTTGTATCTCAATATCCTTAATAAAATATTATAAGAAAAGTTATGCTGTACATGCAAAAAGGTCGTCCCTGTCTCATTCTTCCTCTGGTTTAAAACATTAATTTGAAACTATATAGTTGCGAACAAGTGGAATGAGTTTTGGCAAGCACTGTAAATCAAAGTTTTGTAAAAAGAGAACGCTGGCATCGATTATTATGTTTGCAAATGGTGAAGCAGAAAATGCTGGGGAACTCCTGAAAAAGAAGTAATTTGTGAGACTAATATTTAATGGCAATGTATTCTTTGGATAACTTCTATTTGAGACTGTATTGGGAGAATTAATGTCCTGCTTTATTAAATCAAATGGAGTTGTACATCACAGAATCACAGAATATGCTGAGTTGAAAGGGCTCACAAGGGTCACCGAGTCCAGCTCCTGGCATTGCAGAGCACCATCCCAAAGAGACCCACCACGTGCCCAAGAGCATTGTCCAAATGCTTCTTGAATTCTTAAACTCTGTCCGGCTGGTGCTGTGACCGCTTCCCAGGGGAGCCTGTTCCAGTGCCCAGCCACCCTCTGGGTGAAGAACTTCTCCCTAATATCCAACCTAAACCTCCCCTGACACAACTTCAGGCCATTCCCTCGGGTTCTGTCACTGTCACCACAGAGAAGAGATCAGTGCCTGCCCCTCCTCTTCCCCTCACAAGGAAGTTGTAACTGCAGTGAGGTCTCCCCTCAGCCTCCTCTTCTCCAGGCTGAACAGCCCAAGTGACCTTAGACACTTCTTACATGACTTCCCCTAAAGGTCCTTCACCATCTTCATTGCCCGCTGTGGACTCTCTGTAATAGTTTAATACGAGTATGTGTTTTTATTTTCCAGATACTAGCATTTTAAAATTATTTAACATAGAATTACTGTACCTCAGGACAAAAATAAAAGATGACACCATAGGTGAAAAAGGAAGAGTAGGGATCCTCTATGTGTGTATTGAAAAACCATGGTCATATATTTATCTGACTGAGATAGCTTGTGGAAAATACACTGTGGTGATTCACATCTAGTTCTCACAGTGGTCTTGCAGTCTGTCTTTCCGCCTGCAGGAAACACATTTCTCCACAGCATTCCTCAACTCTTAATTTAACCAATTAACAGAAGATGATCAAAATCAGATTTGATAAAGATCTACAGATGCTAATAAAGATTGCTTAGTCAGAGGTTATGTCCTTTCATGCTCTTGTTGCTCTAATCTTCAATTCCCTATCTGTCTTGCCTATCCTATTTTTCTAATGCTTTCCCCTATTTAAATCTCTCTGATTCAGTGCATCCCTCCAGGATCCACTGTCTCCTCACGATCCTATCAGATTTGCACTTCAAATCTGGGTTTTGTTTTTTGTTGGTTTGTTTTTGTTTTTTTTTTCCTGTTGGCTTAGGGTATCCTTCAGAATCATCCTGTTAGCTGCAACTGCTGCACAAATACAACTCTTCATCCTGTTCCTGCCAGGGCCTGGGGAGAATTCCATCCGTAGAACAGGCTACACTTTTAGTGGTGCAGAGAAGGAGGAGGAAGAGGCAGAGAAGAGAGAAGTGAAAGAAAAGAGAGAAAGAAAGAGAGGGTTAGTGGCCTAATGATAAGGCAATTGCAATCACATCGATAGGAACAGAAAAATAATTTATCATATTTGTATAAAAATTTCAGTCACAAATGATCTTTTTGTGTGGCTCATTGGTTAGTTGCTGGTCTCATCAATATGCTGCTGAAATCCAAAGCATGAAGAAAAGCCCTAGCTATGCACCAGCATCATAAATTGTAATAGATTTAATAAATAGGGCTAGCGGGTACAGTGTTTGCAATACCATTAAAAGGTGCGAGCCTCCTGAAGTCCTGTAGGCAAGCACCTTCAATATACAGAAATAGAACTTCATTAAAGTAATAAGAGGCAAACTCCAGGAAGGCCAGCAAAATGCAAATTGCTAAAGATTGCCCTTAATAAGATCAAGCTCTCCCAGGGAGTGGAAATGAGAAAGAAAAAGTTATAGCTAAGATTAAATATTTTTACAGCCTTACAAGATTAGAATGAAAGTGTTTAAATTTCCTTCTATCAGAGAGAAAAGCTTTTTATTTCTCTCATATGAAATATGAGCTAACAGGTAAAGAGTGGTTAACCTCTACCATACCAAATACAGATAGAACCATAAAATCCAAAGTCGTAATTTCTTAAAGTATTGCTTCCCTAAGCTCACAGCATAGTCAACTTACAGCACAAGTGATTGATATTTTATTACCTCATCCTAAATAATACTAAAATTCATTTTAACTATGTGTTAGGAAAATAGAGAAAGAGGAGAAGAGAGTTCTTAACAATTGAATGTGAAGTATTAAGTTCAGATTTTATTGTAAGAATACTATTCCCTTTTCTCTTATCTGTATAAATGTTTCATAATGGAAATCCCTTCTTAACAGTCCTTTAGTATGCTCAAAAATCTATAACTAACCTGCACTTTTCAGGAAAAGGAGAAACCTGTTACTAAAATCTGGAACTGGTGCTCTTAAAATCATGATCTGATTCTCAAGACAAAGTAAGACAAAGACATTCAAAAGCAGAGGGGAAAAACCTGAGACTGGAATAATTTTATAAAAATGGGGAGGGCTGGTCATGCACTTATTCCTCAGTTTATCTACTCTGTCTCCATTTTTACAGTTTCCTTTTCTCTCTCTCACTTCCTTCTACTAAACTGCATCTTTAAAATTATGGAAACCCTTGGCAAATTAAAATTTATCTTTTATTTCTTGTCCTACAACCTCATTATTAATTTTTTAAGTGACATAGAGTTTTAAGAAAAAAACCTCAAAAGTAAACTCTCATTGATTTTTCAATTAAATAATTTGGATTTCAAAGGAGTGCTTGTACTTGACTTTTGGTGACTTATTTCTAAATTGTGTTATGCAACAAGTGGATTAGACTGTTGGACACAATTTGTGCTTTTCCCAGAAAGTATTGATTCTTATAACAAGGCATTCTGAGACCATAAGCATTACAGAAATTCTCTTGTAATCAGAAGCTGCCATGAATTTTTCATTTGTGGATGCAGCTATCCCTAGGTGACCCTGATAAACAGACAGATCCAAGTTTTTAGTGTACGAACCAACTTCAGTTATGCATTAGCAAGCAGTTGCATACTCTTAGTTTTGGTAATGGAAAGCTGTAGTGAAGAAAAGGTGAAAAGAGCACTGAGATTTAATTTCCAATACAGAGGACATGTATCAAGCACAAACATCTGAAACACTGCATTTTTTCCTTTTGTCTTGGGATATGTTCTAGAAAAGTGTGCTGTGTTTAGTGAGTCAGAATCTGGGGACACTGGAATCCCTGTTTTGGGGAACCCAACCTGCCTGGTTCCAGGCACACACTATCCTTCAGGAGCTGTGACACTGGGTTCTGAATGACAAAACTCTTGACAGAAAAGATGCTGAAATTTCTTGCAAAGACATGGACAGTGCTACCTGGGCATTAGCAACTGTCTAGCTGCATGAGATAAACACATGGGAAAGTTTCCACTATATTTTAAACTTCTGTGCATATTATTCTTATTAAAAAAGTGAAGAATGATGGCATATCTCTGAAAATGAGCACAGTCAAGCCCCAAGAGTTGCAAATTCAGGTGAGTGTGGATCCGTGTTCTCATTCTTCAAAATGATTTCCTGTAATGTGCTTTATTATACTGAGATGTTCTATAAATTTAAAGTAGGGATGAGTGAAAGTTCAAAAGAGGAGACTTGACATCAAACAATATTTTGAATGTCTGGGTCCTTCTAAGGATATTTAGTTTGAAGTATTTTTGGAACAGCCTGTTCCTTTAACTTTCCCCTACTTTTGAGCTGGAGATTGTCAAAAATGGCACTTTGTGGTGACTGAAGTATACTGATGTGATAATGGTTGTATGCTTAAGATCTAAATTTGAAAGGGCTGTTATGTTAAGGCAGGAGATAGCTTTGTTTTATGGAAATCAATAGTTGTTCTGCATTTTCTTACTTTATTTAAAATGTTACCAGCTGTAACACCAGGTTTGTAATTCAAAAGCAAGATGGTATTTCTGTCTGTCAGTATCTAGACTATTCCTTTGGACTATCACAGTTAATTCCCACAGCTCTCCTGTTACCTGAGGTCTAGGGGCAAACTGAAAGCTTTGGACAAGCTTTTAGGGGAGTCGAGTTCCTGTCAGTACTTTGGTTTAACAGGAATGTGTTCATGACCTTTCACTAGCCATTGAACAATTGAGCTAAACATCAAACCTAATGCACCATCAAAGGCTGATACTCAAATGTCTGTCACTAGCTGGATTAGTTATTTGGTTTATTTTGCACAAACATCTTAAGGCTGCTGTTTTTCATTAGTTTTCCTGTACTGTTCATCACCTGTCATGTTGAAGATGATTTGATTGGCATACTTCCTAGTAAGCTCTCTAGGAGAGGAACAAAAGAAAGGTATGAACAGAATAAATGGCAGAAGTCAGGAAGTAGAGATAAAAAAAGACCCATCACCAATTATTAATTATGTAAGAGGTCTCAAACTGACTTTGGTTTGTTGTCATAAAATTATTGCTGGATTGGGATAGTATCCAATCTTATTTTTACTCATAAATCCTTCATCTTTCCTAAGAAAAATCTTTCCTTATTCACATCAACAACTTTTAAAATGACTGTAACATTTGTTTATATAAATGTTTGTTCTTAAATACCTCTTAGGATCTTCTAATGTTCAATTTTCTTGTAGCATCTCATAAAATAACATTTTGAATTTACTAAAAAATATTAATTCACAGAGGTTTGGACTTTTTGTTGAGTATTTTTTCCTTTTTTCTGCAAGTGTAATACATACATAAGTTTCAATATTGGCCATGCTCAAATGAAATATCTGTGTCATTACTAGTAACAGCCATGTTACATAAACATGCAAGCCTCAGCATGTTATGGATGAATCTCCACACAGAAAACTAGCCCCAACAAGATTTACATTGGACTGTGAGAACCGTCATGTCTGAGCAGTGATGGAAATAATTGATTAAATTGTGAAGGCATAGGCCAGAATTTATTTGCACATTAAATGTAACATGAAATCTAAAATAATTTTTAGAGAAGTCTGTTGCTAGCATTAGTTGTGATTCAATTTTAAGAGAACTAAACTTTCACCAAAATATACTTTTACAAAAAGTGTCATTTTAAAATTATCAATGTCAAATACAGTAATAAGTATGATTTTTTAGCAAAGCACCATTCTTTGAAATGCTTGTGTATAGAGACCTGCAGTACAAATAACAAGTACCCATTTAAGATAATTTTCTTTGTGGTTACAAATTAAGATATTTATATCTATACATACAAAGGACAGGAGTTCATTTAGAGTTATAAATATGCAGCATGTCTAGATACCAGCCATATTTTAAGCTGGAACTTGCACTGAATGAAAATGTAAGTTTTTCCTTACTACTGGTGTGCTATTCAAATATGATAAAAATCTTACTTTTTTGTGTATACTTATTAAATGCTTTTAATATACACAGAATTATTAACATTTAAGATAAAACTCATAAAAACTTACCAAATTTTCTTTGTACCAGCTCTTTTAAATATAAACTAATTTAACTTAAACATTATTTTAAATGTCAGAGAGATAAGCAAATTAAAAATATTTTTGTTTCTCCTGTAGGCCTTGCTTAAATTTAAATTTAAAAAAATCCTGGTTTATCATTTATATCAAGTGATATACACTTTATAATAACTTAGGGTTCAAAAGAATGTATGTAGCTTTGGAAGAACAAATAAATATACTGGTCAGCAGTTTTAGGATATAACTGTATAGGAAAAGATATATAAATGAAAATAGAGAATTTAGAAGTGTTTAAAAATACCTAATGCTACTTAATGCTACCTCAGCTTCTGTAGATAGCTAGCACTTAGTATTAAGGTATTTATCCTAGTATTTTACATTTTTAAGTGCTTAACACAAAAAAACACTTAGGCTTTGTAACTTATATAGGAAGAGTAAAATAGAAAAAAGCCTTTTTTTAATAATACATAAGAATACAACAGTTAGTGTTTCTAATAATAAGATTCAGTAACTAATTTTGGTGATTTTTAAATAGTAGTCTTATCAAAGCCAATCTGTACTGTTTGGAAATTAGATTTTTAATTCTTATTTTTCAACACTTCTGAATCCATGTTTCATATTTTTTTCACCTTATTCTTTTATGTCACTTCTTATAATTGTTCTCCTAATTAACATCAGTATTAATAACCATATAGCAAACCTCATGACAGTTGGCCCCAAAGGTGTTCCTTTGCTGTGAGTTAGGCAATCTAATTATTACAGAGTTACTAATACTTGTCCAAGCCATGTATCTCTTTTAGAGAAGCAACTACAGAGCTAATTGTAGATTTTCTTCATGTCAGAAGTCAAATTTCCTTAATTTGAGGAGCAGCACTGTTAATACATTCACTCTTCCTACAACCTGTGAAGAACAGGTAAATAATTCATTATCAGAAGAGAGAAAAGTAGTGTATTTGCTGGGACTTCACTCTGCATGGTCTTGTTTTAGCTTGGACTGCTCTAGTAAAACTGAAAGTAAATGTTAAACCAAATGAAGATGAACAGGTATCTTGGTTTTGTTTTGTTCTGCTTTATTTTGTTTTGGTTTTAAACAATCTTGTTTACTTAGGATATAAATGCAAACAGACTTGAACAATGAAAACAATGCCATAATGACAAATGGGAATCTAATTTTGTTAGTGACTATGTATGATTATGCAAATGGTTAAATCAATAATAACTTAATAGTAAATCCCTAAAGCAGCAACTCAGAAAAGACCTTTAAATTAACAAAAAAGGCTGCATAAATAATGTTAGGATCTCAATATGGTGCAGAGTAATTTCAAATATGATTTCACAGATGCTTACATTTTTATGGTCACATTTATTTCACAAGGTTAAATGAACTGCTGTTAGCACTAACAAAATGAAGCTGCATGAAGGTTTTTCTGTAGGAAAAAAAGCCCTGCTTCCAACAAACAAGGGTTTTGTGATGAAGTTTTCTATTGAGGCTGGAGTACCTCTCCCATTATGTGGCAATGATAAGTAGTATGTTTATTCATATGTTCATCCTTTTTGGCATGAATGGCAAAAGATTTGCACCTCACAAAATACGGTCTTGCAGAAGAACTTCAAACACATAGACTAAAGGGGTGTTTCTGCGTTTCCTTTTGTGTGTTTCTGTTTACAGGTGAAGTATTTTTTGTTCTTTCTGTGAATTAAAAACTTTAAGATCCCCCCCAAATATGTTCCAACTCCATGGTATCTTTAAAAATTAAATTGCTTCCATTTTTTCTCTAGGCATGGAAAACATATGTGGAGTATATATCTGCATGATAAAAATTCTGCTCAACATATCTATACATACAAAGGACAGGTCCGAAGACTTGCCTTGTTCATAATTCAGATCTTTGTTGCGTGTGATGAACATTTTTCATTACAGTTTCTGCTTACTGGGAGTTTAGCTACCACTTCCTAGTAAAGTAACGTTAACTAGGGCTTAAGGAAATGATGAATTCTTTATTTACAGTGTTGGAGAGGGGAAAATATGCAAATGCTCTTAAATGGCACTTTTTTACAACACACACAGTTAAATTGGATAAAGACTTGCTCATGTGCATATATGGTTCTGGGTATGTGTGCAAGGCATCATCAGAAATTTTGATCCTGTTATAGCTGGTAAGATCCACTCTTCTTAAGCACACTGTGCTATATATTGTACAAGGGAAAGCTATGTACAAGGAATGACTGTAGTGTCATTTATGCATGTATTATATTCTTTAGAGGACAATCAAAAGACCATTTGCAGGAACTCAAAGGTACCATTTATTTTAACCTGTCTCCAATGGGTAGTTACCGTAAATAAAGGGGAACAACATATAAATAGGTGTCAGCTCTGTTCCTTCAGTCTCTTTCTTGATCCACTGCATGCTTTCTACTGCAGCTTCTTGTCATTTTATGTTGTTCAGTGCATGCTGTGCCCTGACTGACAATCCCAGCTCTCTCAGCCTTTCCTCACCTGAGAGATGTGTCAATCTCTTAATAATGTTTCTGGCTGGACTCTTTCCAGCAGTTCCATATCTCCCTTGTACTGGGCAGCCCCGAATTGACACAGCACTTCAGATGTGGCCTCCCCAGGGCTGAGTAGAGGGGAAGGATCACCTCCCTCAGCCTGCTGGCAGCATTCCTCCTAGTGCAGCCTGGGGTGCTCTTGACCTCTTTGGCCACAAGGGTTTATGTCTGACTCTTGTTCAATTTGGTCTCCACCAGGACTCCCAGGTCCTCTGCAAAGACTTGTATCTATCAAAACCCATTTTATCTGCTAAAATTACATATAGTTTATTGCAACATTGCACTCTTAGTTACCGTAAAACTACACAGAGATGAAATAATGTGTAAGAATTTGTAGTTTATTCTGCACATATGCATGATATACATAAATGTGAGTAATATTTTGCGCTTGATGTGACAATCTTCATGTAATGAAAAATCTGCCAAAACCAGAATTTCAGCATTTGATTGACAGATAATTTTAGGGAGACTAGAAAAATACTGCTGCTTTCTGAACAAAACTGTTGGCAAGCCTCCTTTCACTTCTCATTTTGAAATCCATTTCCTGAAGAGTTTTTTGGAAACAAGTTGTTATCTCACATTCCTAGTATATCTGAAAAACTAACCTGATGATAGAACAGTTTTTAAGAGGTGTCTGATTGTTATTTATGGCTATGGATTAGTAGTGCCAATTTTTTCCATTTGATACTGATAAATATGCAGAGAACTGAGATATTTGGGTGTGGCTATTATCACAGATCACGGAATATTCTGAGTTGAAAGGGACAAACAAGGCAAACTGCAAAGTGAATAGCCCATATGGGGATTGAACATTGATATTATTAGCACTACACTGTAACCAACTGAGCTAAACTCAGGGTCAATATGAAGTAGGAAACACTAACATGAGGGCTAGTAATGTAATTTGTCTCAAATGTATTTTCTTTTTTCTTTCTTTGGCACAACACACAGGAAATTATTTTCTCTTTCCAAGTTCACCTCTCTGTATTACATTTTAAAAGAATAAAGTATTTTAACAAAATCTTTCTGTCTCCTATGGAATCATAGAATTATTAATTTTGAAAAAGACTCTAAGATCATCAGCTGTTAATATAGCACCACCATGTTCACCATCAAATCATGTCCCCAAGTGCCACACCCACATGTTTTTTTCAATGCTTACAAGGATGGTGACTCAGCCACTTCGCTGAGCACCCTGTTCCAAAGCCTGACTATTCTTTCAGTGAAGAAATTTTTTTAATATGCAACCTAAACCTCCCTTGGTGAAACTTGAGGCCATTTCTTCTTGTCTTGTCACTACTTACCTGAAAGAAGAGACTGATCCCCATCTAGCTACAACCCCCTTTCAGGAAGCTGTAGAGATGCATAAGGACTCCCCCAAGCCTCCTTTCCTGCAGACCAAACAATCCCTGCTCCCTCAGCCACTCCCTCTAGGACTCATTTTCCAGACCCTCACCAGCTCCCTTGCCTTTCTCTGGACTCAGTCCAGCACTTCAACATCCTTCATGTCGCGAAGAATAGTGGCCCAGAACTGCACACAGCACTCGAGGTGTGGCCTCACCAGGGCTGAGTACAGAGGGACAATCCCTGCCCTGGACCTGCTGGCCACACTACTGCTGATACAGGCCAGGATGCCATCGGGCTTCTTGGCCACTTGGACACACTGGCACATGTTCAGCTGGCTGTTGAACAGCACCCCAAGGCTTTTCTGCTGGGCAGCTTTCCAGCCACTCTGCCCCTGTGGTACTGCCTAAGGTTGATGTGACTCAAGGGCAGGAACCAACACTTGGCCTTGTTGAACCTCACACAACTGGCCTTGGCCCATTGATCCAACCTGTCCAGATCCCTCTACGAGCCTTCCTACCCTCCAGCAGACCAACATTCCTACCCAAATTGGTTCCATGTGCCCATGTTCCATGCCCTATCTTAACTCAGAAAGATACCCTTCAATTTTATTTCCTGGCTTTTAAAGCTATCTCAGTAGATTTAGAAAATCCATGTCACAGAAATCATGGGTGTGTCCCAAGCAAGCACAGCAATGATGTTCATCAAAGTGAGCTCAAAACAAGCTGAATGCGGTTGAAAAAATACAAATCACAAATACACTATGTAAGTTTGTTGATGCAAATGTTAATTTAACCAGATATAGTAGAATACACATGCAAATAATTTCATTTGAAGTAATGGTGGAGCTATTCCACACTCCAGGACAATCCTACTTAGTGTGAATTTAAATTGTTAACTTTCTTTTTTGTTATCTTTGCTTCAATAAAATATTCTAAGCTTTTAATTTGGTAGGAGAGGGTAAGAGTATCATTATAGAAAGGTCTGGGTCAACTGCTCAATCTGGACTCCCTTCAGAGTTCTGACTCTTAATTTATTATAATGTGTATTAGGAAATTAAATCATTTTTCTTTGCTGTTTAAAAGAAGCTCATAGCCCATCTTTGAAACATAATTGTCTCTGTCTTGAAATTTTAATAACAAAAACCCTAAAATGCAGCAATGCTATTTTCAGACTCTAAACACCAGTAGATGCCACATTACACATTTGTCTATCACTCTGTAACAATTTATTTATGCACTCAGCTTTCAAAAAACTCCTAAAGTTGTTTTGCTGTCTGTTGATATCTTCCAACAATTAGCAATAATACTTTTGTAATTGCATTAAAATACAAAGAGTAACAGATTGTTTATTTTTCTTAATGTATTACAGAGATACCAGTGTGATTGCTTGCCTGGATGGGAAGGAAAATTTTGTGAAAAGGAATCAAATGAATGTAATTCAGACCCTTGTAGAAACAATGGCACCTGCATGGACCTTTTCAACAGCTATCGGTAAGCACTGCACCTTCTCACTATATGGTCGTGTTCCAGGAAGGCCAGCCTTATGTATCCAGCTACTGTTTCGCTTCTCATCTTGGCAAGGAAATGTTATTACACAAATGGGCAAAGAGCTTGTCTTCTTCACTGTGCTTTCATGTGAAGCCAGCAGATACAATAAACTGTGTATGTAGAATTTTTTAAAAAAGGAAAAGAGAAAAGCATGATTTAAAAAAATTTAGCAAGTAAGCTAATTTGGAGCTGTTCTTTCTCAAAGAAAATATAGTTTCTCTCTCTGTCATATTTGCCCCATAAACACAAGAGATGCTCTAAAGAGTAATAGTAGCGGTAGTGGGCTGTAGGATGATGAGCTCATATCACTGCTGCCACCTTGTGGCTTAAAATACCAAGAAAATAGTAATTTAACTAAAGTTTATATCTCCTCTGACAAAGCACGAGGATTTGATGCTAACCATATCATTTTTAACTTAAACCCCAATCTTTTATTTCATTCATGCACTTATGGTTTAAAAATGATTTTATTTCAGTACCATGAAGATTAGGATTCCATACACAATCTAGTAATCAGCTTCTGCTCCATCAAGCCAGGGTTTGTCTGTATCATGCTGTCAATAATAGAAGAGTCCTGTAAATTCTTAATAGACACGGATGTGTCTATTATAGAGCTCTATATATAGAGCTCAGTGTAATAACTGCACATGGTACGTAGTCTAGTGGTTGTACAGTGATTATATTCCTGGTAATACAAACAACAATCAGAAAGGAAACTTACCACAGTTGACAACAGAGAAATAATTCCCCGAATAGCCAAACATTACTAAGTTTAATAATATAATATGCATAATATATGTTTTAATTAATTTATGTTAAGAACTTAACCAAAATGGTTTTGATGTCCTAGAACTGTATTTTTATGTGGTATTAAACATCCTAGTTTGGTAAAATATTGTTATTCTAATAACAGAAACAGTAGCAATGTTGAGAAAACCTGTTAAAATCTTTTTAATTGACTTTTTTTTCTTTTGCCTTTTAAAGCCTGTTGGGATATAAAACAATTTGTTAAATATTTTTACTTTTGTGGTTCTTATTTTTCTGATGCATGTAGTTCTTTGTAGTCTGCTACCCTCAAGGACAATTCTAGGTGCACAGATATTTTGCAGGCATGAATCCTTACCTGTCCTTATATTTTACCAATTTTTTTTCAGCCTCTAGAAGCATTATATATATTGCAGAAGGTAACAGGGCTTTTTCTGATTTTATTCATAGCTGGGTTAGCTACGTATGCACAAATCCAAGGACTCCCTATATTTTATTGAAAATTAAAATGCTCAGAAAGTACTTTTTCAGGATTTGGCAAACACTGAACTGTTACAGAAAATGTTTACAAGAAAATTGGTTTGTACCGTAAGCACCACGCATATTTTTCTCTCAGAGCTATTTGTCCGAGTTGACATAATGGAACAGGAAAATTAGACATACCATTGAATCATCATATGCAAGGGGCATGATACACCAAACAAAACATCTTCAGAGATACTTAGTGACTCTGAGACATGGCAACACCAATGAAAATTGTGTAGCTCAATATTTTATTTTTATAATATAAAACAATTTCATTTCAATCATTAGACCCTTCCTTGTTTGTACTCACAGATGCTAAAAGACAATAATTACTCTTAATTTTAAAAATGTGTTGGTTTCTATTACCTTTGTTAATACTTTTCTCTTAAAAGCTGCATCAACAAGACAAAGTGTTTGTCTTATGGGAGCTAAGGAGTGGCAGTAACTGGTACCTGAACCTGAGGGCATCCAGCCATATCTTGAAAATTAAATGTAGTTTTCAAAACAGGATAACTGGATTGTAGTTGCCTAACAGAAAAGATCATTGGTGTTCTTGAGCTGCGCCCAGGCATTGTTTTGGACAGGCATTAGTCTGGACCAAAGTCAGGCCAGCAACTGCTCTGGGAATCCAACAGTGATGGGCAATAACGTTTTCTTGCCTGTGGCCATGCTTTGGCACTGTTTATTTTCCTGCTCTAAGTTGAGGTGCTGGCAGCAATACTCAGAATTTTCTGAATTTCTTTGAAGTTGGCCTCACCACGACTAGTACTTGATATCACTTCCAACTTAAATTAATGTAAAGGATAGATAAATTTAGCTTTGTTGTATGCATTGATAATCCTCATTAGTTTACTTTCACTTAAATATTTTCAAGTCCAGCTGAAAATATCAGTTACTTAAAAAATAAGTACTTTATTGTGCAACAGCTTAAAAAATGTAATTTTGTGTAGGAAAAAAGTGACTGTACTGCAAAATGAAATATTTTCCTGCCAAATTCAAATCTGTGATAACACAATAATAACACAAATCATAATTACTCTTTAAAACTTCATTTTGGAGTTTATTTTTTTATCTGAGGCTATTCATTGTTGAATCTCGAAATGAAAATTATCTGGCAAAATTGAGGTATGAACAAGACTGCCAGAAATTAATACCTTTCTTTATGGACTCCATTATAGGAAAATAAAATCACATTCCAAGAGGAAAAAAAAATCAAACCTTCTCAGATGCATATTTTTATTTTTAAAAATCAGGCAAGAAAGATACTGAACCAGTAGTCAAACTTGACATGTTGAATGTGAATTGTTGCATCCAGGGATGGTGGTGCAACCTTCCAAAAGCATCTCCAATAGGGAAAGCTTCTTGGCAGGACCAGCACACACACACACCCACACACACCGGACAGATCCAAATATGAGTTTGACAGCAAAGAGGCAGGAAGAGCCTTTGTATGGGTTCCACAGAGATGTTTATTCCAGCCACACACACGTGGGGTGTCCAAGGACAAAGACAAGGCTCATGGGAAGGGTCCAGGGCTAAGTATGGGGTGGTAGGGGTGGAGAGAGCATCAGGGACCAACCCTCAGGGGGCAGGGGCAGTGCACAGGCAGGGTATGGGTATGGGAAATAACAGGGGAACAGGGAAAGAGTGACTGAGGGACAAGGGACAGTGGACGAGCAGGGAAGCAGAACTGCTCGCATTAACATAACAGAGCAGGGTATCATGTGGGAGAAGCCTCTTTTTATTGCTCTAACCAAGGAGATGCCTGTTAAAATCTTTTCCTCCAGAGGACCCTCATGGTCCCTCTGTTACGAGGCTCACCGGCCACCACAGTGAATAGTTTTTAACATAAGTCACCTTTCATTTGAGTTAATTTATGTTCAGCTGATAAAATGGGAAATATCTTTTTCTTCCTTCTCATTTTTCAGTTTGGCACATGGCACATGACAAATAAATTAATTTAGAAAAAATTCCTGCATATATTTCCAGTACCACGTGACTTTAATTCTCATGATAACATGAAATCTCAAATTATGGCTCTGAACATTTATAGACAGATTCATCTACTATCAGCTGAATTCCTTATTTCTTCTCTATTGTATTGATAATTCTGAGGTTTAGCCCTGATAACATCAACCCCTAAGTAAAGCCCCTGTGTCTCCTTTGCTGTTACCAACTTTTGAGTGAAAATCTATTCAACTTTTCTTGCCAAATAAAAGGCAACATAATTCTAGGAATGAACTGGAGTTCCTAATGATGTAGAATAGTTTGGAACTCGGCTTTAATCATTAGATTAGAACTTGTAGAATTAATCAAGTGTCTTTCCAAAGTACTCAGTTCTGTCTGTATATTCACACTGAATTCCATATATTCATGCTATTTACCATTTTGTCAATACATTTGTTGAGTTTTTTATAAAGAATAAAAATGGTGCCTTGCTGCTGCTTTTCTGTTTATAACATACAAATAGACTTCTCCATACTAAACAGGAAATTAAACCTACCTAAGTATATTTTCTTATGTCATTTATCTTTTATGTTTTATGACAGGTTCACTGTTAGCTTCCATTGAGTACAGAAAAGTTATCCTTGATAGCACTTGAATCCATTCACTAAAATAACTTTTTAAAATATCAGTGTAAACTGAAGTCCCATTCTTCATGCTATCTTAACTACTCTTCATACTACTTTTGCAATCAGGATCCCTTGTTATTTGGGTTTTTTCATTTGTTTGTTTTGTTTTGGAGACAGAGTTTTTTCCTGCCTGCTCATTCTTATCATTGATATTTTAATTCTGGCATGTTTTCTTAGACCCTGTTTGTGCAACTATGTCACAGGCCTCCATTTACCCCTTCACAGTTATGGGTATTATATACCTGATTGTGTTACAAAATGTTTAAACCTCTCCTCCCCACTAAGTTCTGCAAGGATGAAAGTTGGTAACTGCCAATGTCACCTTAAAATTTGAGGCTCAAGTTCCTTATGCACTTCTGAGAAATTATTGCTAATGTGCAAAAATGTCTGTATTGAAATGCGCTACATTTAATCTCTTTTGTCCTTTATCCTGTCCTGTAAGAGGCCATGGTTTCTTACCTCCCTTTAGACTCCAGTTGAAAAAATGATTTTTGTTTGTAGATGAGGGTATTTGAGTGATTTCAGAACTCATCTCAAACCGTGCTAGTCTTCCTTAGCAACACTTCTTCAATTAGTAACCATGCCATGATCATCATTCTTTGTCTTTACTCAGATAATGATTTATGCCAGATGACAATTTGGATAACCATACTGCCAGCCAGAGTTAGACTTATCCTGCCTCCTTCTTGTTATTTTCTCAATACATTTCCAAGTACAACATCTTGCCCTATTGCTTCCCTCTTTGCTCTTTAGCATTTGAATCCACGTCTTTTCAGAATAATAAAATAGTGTTTCATTAGTGTAACTGTCATCTACCTGTGCTAAGCTCTTAAAAAAAAAAAGACCAGTCTTATGTCATTAGGATATATTCAGTGTCATGCATACTTTAATTGCAGTACTGTTACAGAAAACCAGCATACTGTATTACTTCTCTTTTTGGCTTTCTGGAAAGGATTTATTTGGGAAAGCAAAGTCAAAATCAGCCTCTGCATTTTCTCAGAAATATGTAAAACTGGTTCTGTGCCGAGTTGTAGAAGCAGGTGATTCCTTAGTTAAGGATGTGTGACTATCTGAAAGAACTATAAGTAAAAGCATTCCTATTTACACAGTGTATTTTAAAGATATGTTCATCTCTAAATGAATGAGTTTTAAATAATCATGGAATTCTAAAGTCATTATATAATTTTAATAGTGTGTTCAGTCTACCTTCTGTTTTTACTGACATTCCTTTTAACTACTGCTATACTCTTCCTTTTTTTTTTTTCCCTCCAGAAGCAAAAAGCAGCTTTTCCCATAGATAGGAATCACCTTGGTATTTAATGATCCCAGATGCCAAATGCTAAAACATTTTGTAGCAAGCCACAACTCTTATCTGGCATTTTTTCAGGGTTCTTTGGCCAGCTCTTCCTCTCTTCCTATAGAGACATTCTGTTGCACTTCTGACTTACCTTTCATTCAGAAATGTATTTTTTTCTTCATCCTAGTACCAAGTTATGCATGCATTTCTTACTCAAAATCATCTTTAAAAGATTTATATGGATTTACTAAAGAATTAGCCAAAGAAATGTGTGAGGGCACAAACGAGTGCTTCCTCCATAGCTAACAAGTGATTTATAGTTCCTCTCTGGTAATACTGCTAACAACAATCGGAAATGTGTAGTGTGCTTCTTGTTATACTGCAGTGAAATGAGCTTTAGGGTTTCTATTGCCTTTAGCAAACAAGAAAATATTGCTGTGCCCCCTCAGAAGCATCTACAAAAACTTCACTGACATTCTGCACTCTTTAGAGTATATTTTAGCCATAATTCAACAATCTTCTCAAAGGACAAGGGCATTTTTATTCAAAATCCCAATAAAACATTAAAATTTGAAACAAAATGCAGCAAGTACCTGGAAAATACTTACCCCCTCCCCCACCCAAAATTAGCTCATCAACTTTTTTCTTCATGAACAGCAGCATTGTTCTACCTGGTATATTTAATAATTCTGTGATATATTTTAAATAAATTTTTATAAGGTATTTTGTTTACAAACACCCAAGGAGACATAAAATGATCATTTGATGAACTTAGGTTAAATGGAGGGAGTGTAAACCAGTTTCTAAAATAATAAGGTACCTCAGGCATAGCTTTGAGAATATATGAAATGTAATATAAGTTATCCAAATTCATCATTGCTGCAGGGCAGTTAAACACTTTCACTGCAAATAATGTACTAATACATGAGCAGAGGTAACAGACAAAGCAGTTTGCACAGCAGTTTATGGGTTCTGGCTTAGGATATGCTAAGTTTCCTGGGAACTCCTGGGGTCATCAGAGGACTGCTGTGAACCTTTGAAGAACTTCAGGGTGCCTGGAGCTCCCCAGAAGGGATAGCTACAGAAGGCTGTGACTGCTAACAAGCTGTGCCGTGTCCCACAAGCTTTGTTGCCGACTTTTCTTGATTTATGGGGACTTCAAGCTTTTTGTTTCCAGCTGACTCCACATTAAGGACAGCCAAGCATCCTTCCAACAAATGTTAGAAAGAGTGCATGTAACTGCCAAGCCCAGAGCACAGCCAACAGAGAAGGGGTCAGAAAGTCTGCTGAGGATAGTGTACTTAGGTAGTAAGGTGCTGCAGGGCTCTACCCCTGACCATCCATGGAAGTGACTGTATCAGCTCATTAGAGACCTCAAACCAGACTGAGCTCCTCAGGGAGGATGCAGTTCTGTAGGCCTGGAGCTGCAGAAATGTCTGGAACCTCTTGCTGAGGCTGGGATCAGTTGATAAGGTCCTTGCCTGGAGGAAGAACTTATATGCTGGAGGAAGATCTATGTTGCCAAGTAAAGGAGCTTCAGGAGGCAGTCAGCAGGCTGTGAAGCTGAGATGGGAACAATACCAAGCTTTCCAAGACCTTGGATATTTTTACAAATACAAGAACCTGAACTCTCATATATAGTGAAGGAGAACCAGGAAGAGACTTTGTATGAGACTTTGGAGATGGAGACTCCAATTACAATGAAGGCTAAAAGCTTGTAACCATGACAGGATGAGGACTCCTGTCCTATCCGAGCTCTGCCACTACAGAGTAGGGTCAGTGACCTGGTAGCAGAGGAGGAACTGAAAGCTCTGTCCAGTGAAGCATCTAAATCAGCTAAACCTGAGTCATGAGGCAACACCAGAAGTTGTTGGCAAACACTGACGGCAAACACTGGGAGACTGCTGCAGCTGCCTGATAGGAGATATCATGAGTCCTGAAAGAAATGGCACAAGTCCTTGTGAGGCCACTCTGGATTATCTCTAAAAGGTCTTGCTGTCAAGGAGAGATTCCTAAGGATTGGAAGAAAGACAGTTATTGGAACTAGAATGGAATGAAAAAAGGCAGGAAAAAAAGAAGGCTAGGAATGCAGAATGTGACTGCTGCTTTCACGAAAGGCAAGAAGGAGGATCTGGGCAACTGTGGACCAGTTAGCCTTACCCTGGTGCCTGGGAAGGTGATGGAGCAAATAACCCTTGAACCTGTTTCCACACACATGATGGAAAAGAAGGTGCCCAGGAGCATGGTTTCACAAAGGGGAAAGCATTCCTGACAATAGCATTCAATGAGATGACTGGCTTGACAGAGAGTGATAGGACTGTGGACACTGTTTCTCTTGACCTTAGCAAGACTACAGGGACTACCATACCATCCTCATAGACAAAACTCACTGAATTGCTGCCTACAAAGGCCATATGCAACATAATTCATCCCCTCATCACATTATGTAACAATGATATTAAAACTGAAATTCAGTGGCTTGTCTTTTATAGCTACAGTTCTGGCCAAGAACAAAAATGCTGCCACCACAAAGTATTCTTGGGTGTGGTGGGATGACATGATGTGTGGCATGGTGAAAATTAAAACTAGAATGGATAGAAATAAGATAGGCAATGCACAAAAAGAATGTTTGAATAAAGTTTTCAGGACAGAGTTCACTAACGCATTATTTCTAGTCCTAATATAATGCTTGTGTTGCAGATGATTCATAATAGACTCATTCCTGCTTGTTCTTTTGCCCTTCATTTAACTGCTCACAAAAAGAACATTCATGTTTTTAATTTGGGAAACCTTAATAAAATAGGAAGTTTAAGCAAGCAAATAAACAAAAAATGCTGCTGACACTTTAAAAATGGCTCATTAGTACTGAATGGGAAAACCATCTGTCTTTGTTAGCTACAGATTAGATATTTCATGCATCAGCAGTGTCTAATACATGCACAAAGGAACAAAATTTTTCTAGGATCATGGGCATTGCTGCTGACATTATGTCTTTTTGAACCATGGAGAATCAATAATAAACAATTCCACATAAAAGGACAGGGTGTAGATCCCATTCTCATTACTATAAAAACAGTACTTTTCCTTTGCTTTAAAAGGTAAAAATCTCCATTTCATTTCTTGGAAGAGATTTCATTGGTTTCATAGGTATTGTTCATTTTACCTATGTTCTCAAAGTAATTCTAAAGTAGTCAAGGATCAAAATTTTTGTAAATTAATTGTGTCAGTTTTGATGTCAAGATGTTATATGTGTTTATTTTGTCTTGATATAACTTCACAGCCAAAACAATACCAAGGTTTCATCTTCAATTATGAGGCATTTCCTTTTAAAGTAGAGAATTCTTTTCAGAGCATAACAATCACAATTAAAAAAAAAAAATAGAATGAGCTAAGAACTACAAAACTGGTTTTGGAGAAGAGTTATTGTATATTTAGAAAAAACAAGTTTGAAAAAGTATGAGTTATTCAGCTAAAACAGTTGCATCTTTGAAATAATTGCTTATATATGACAGTACAATATGAGATATATGTACACATGCACAAATTATACATTAAATGGTTCTAGTATAAGTAAACTATATACAACACAATTAGAAAATCAACATTGGCTTCCCCACCACTAGTTTTAGTTAATAGTCTTTTTGGATTTGTCTGGGATTTAAACTGTGTGTGCTCTGTTAGATCAATAGAAGCATTGCAGGAGTTTATTTAGACTGCAATTACAGACTGTACACTGTTGGAGGTCCTCTATAAACCAGTGCCCACTCTTCAGCAGTAACCATCATATTTTCTTCTACCAAATGCCGGTTTGGATATATGAAAAAAATCCATCAGAGTAATAAAAGGGAGCCTTTATCTCTGAAGGTCACAGGTGGAGAAAAGGGACCACGAATACCAAAATTGCAGCTCTGTATGAGCATCCATAAGCATTGTTATATGGACGTCTCTTGGACTTGTTCATTCCCTATCTGGAAGGGACAGTCATAAAATTTTCATAGGTTTGCACTATTGAAATAACTCAGTGAGACACCCATAGAAGAAAGTTGGATTGTTTATATTACTGTAGATATCAAAGGAAGATAAAGGCATAACTGACTCTTGGAGACCAACTGAAAATAATTTTTGTTGTTTGCTTTTATAGCTTATATCAGAACAATAATCTTTATAAGGACAAAGCTATTTTTTGAAACGCTGTTTGCCAGGACACGACAAGTCAAATTTGCTTTTGTAACAAAATCTGCAGTAGAGAAATAGCTACCTCATGTGTGACTGCAGTATTTGAGCAGTGCAGATATATTTGCTTGTTTGCTTGTCTGTTTGTTTACAACATTGAGAAATACTGTCTGACTTGAAGATCCTTAATTTTGCTTTTTTCCTTTTTATATACTTGGAAATTTTAAGATTCCTTGAAAAAATTTTTCAAGGGTCTACTTATGTAATTATTCTTAGGCTAACCTAATCAAGATCTGTATTAGGTGATCTTTGGTATATTTAGTCTTGAAAGATGAAATGTTACTGCCTCTGTTATTTTTTTTGAGGTTACAACCCTCTTATACTATTAGGTGAATGGTAAGAGATTATAACTTGGCGTATTAATGAAGGTCAGTTTGTGCAAATCCTTTTTTTTCTTTCTCTTATTCCAGTAAGAAATGTGAAAACAGAGACATCTCTGCTTCTTAATCTATTTCTAAAGTATTTTCTAGACTGCCACTATTAATTATGACACTTTCTAGCCCTTCCAGATGTTTTATTTTCTATAGGCTCCTTTGAAAATCTGAGTTTATAATGTTGAAGTTAGCACGACTGCTGCTGAGTGTTAAAAATGTTTCAACAGTTCTCTTCAAATATATAGATACTATATGGTTAAGTGATGTCATGATGATCTGACATATTCTGCCACACTAAATACCATATCTATCCTTGGTTTTCAGTTTTTTTATAGGCATCTAATTGATTCTAGGCATAAAGTATTCAATGCTTGTTCTTCTATGTTTGGAATAAAAAAAAAAAAAAATGGGTAGATAAGGCCACCAAAATTGGAATAGCTCAGGTGGACCTAGATTGGGAAAGAAAGGGTGAGCTACTTATAGCCAGATGGGTCCACGAAACATCAGGGCACCTTGTAAGGGATGGAACATACAGATGGGCTTGTGATTGAGGGGTGCAGCTGGCCATGAAAGCCATCACACAGGTTATTCATCAGTGTGGAACATGGGCTGCCATCAGAGCCACATGAGCAAAGTCTCTTTGGAGTGGAGGGCGGTGGCCGGGGTTCCAGTGTGGTGAAGCCTGGCAAATTGATTACACCGGGCCATTGCCACGAACACGCCACAGCAAGAGTTATATCCTCATCCTGGTAGGGGCCACAACTGGCCAGCTGGAAACGTACCCAGGAAACCGCGCCACTGATCGGAGCACAACTTCAGGGCTTGAAAGACACATTTTGTGGTGACATGGAACCCCAGATAGAACTGAGTAGGGCAATGGGACTCATTTTCAAAATAATTTATAAACTACTGGGCAAAGAGGCATGACATTAAGTGGATATATCATATTCCCTATCACCCACAGGCCTCTAGGAAGATTGAAAGATACAATGGGCTGCTAAAAACTGTGTTAAGGGCATTAGTTAATGGGACATAGAAGCATTGTGATGTGAACTTGGCAGAAGCCACTTGCCTAGTCAGTACCAGGGGATCCACTAATTGCCCTGGTCCTGCCCAAACAAAGCCCTGAGACACTGTGGAGAGAGGAAAGGTTCCTGCACTACACATAGGGAAGTGGCTGAAAAAGTCAGTGTGAATTTCTTCCCCCATGGGAAAGGGCAAATCCATTTGTGGGATTGTCATATTTGTTCAAATACATTGAACATATTTTCTTATACCTTCGCTTCTATTCTTGGATCAGATGGTGCTTTGTTGTCAGACTTAACCATAGACATACAGTTTCTTCCATGATTCTCTTTCTTGGAGCTTAAGTAGACCCTAAGGTAAAGATCAATCAATCAAACAATTTTGAAAAATTTTCCATACAATATTGGAAACACCTCCCCGCCCCCCTGCAAAACTGATAGAGACATCTTGCTTAAATGACTTGAAGAGTTCAAAAACAGTCTGAGATACGAGGGAGACAAATATTTCTTTGCTCGTCCATTCAAATCATTATGCAGAGGTCATTTGCACAGACTTCTGAATTGGTGTGCATTATGTTCAATTGTTTCTTATGTCAAGTTCTCTAAATGTCAAGGTAATCCATCTTCAGGGCTAGGTTTGTATTGTTCACACTTCATAAAATTTCAGAGTTGGAGCATGCTATCTCGCACTTCATGTTGCCATGCTACTTATGGCTAATAAAGATTGCAATTGTAATTACCTTTATTTGGCCTTTTTCGATTGCCTGTGGTGGAAGGAACAGACCTGGAAAGGTCTCCCTTACTCCCGCAGAGCATAAGTCCCTTCCACTGTGAGCACTCTATCCAAAGAGTTCATTTTTCTTTTCTGTAATCAGTGCCATCTCTGTGTATGGGGTGAAGAGCTTTGAGGTCAATTGACAGTGCTGCATTGCTAAACTTCCCAAATTTAACAAATGTTTCTCCTGGAGGGGCTGTTACCTTCATTCAGGTGATAGCTTCTACTCTTTCAGTGCAGCATTTTTCTTCCCTTCAGATTTCTCAGGTCAAAGAGGACTTGTCTCAAAATCAATACTAAAATACTGTAAGAGTTACCTGTAACTCTCAGAAAATATCAGAGCAATAAAAACCAAGAAAAGGCATTGAGCTGCTTTCCATAACAACTAGGCTCTTTACACTGCAATCTTGCACAGAGGAAGAGATTTCCAAGGGGAAATAATGCTGAAGATACCAGTTTCCACAAGTGCTGCAATAAACCCAGTTGTCATCAAAGACTGGCATTAAATTAAGAGAAATGAGCACAAGAAAACAGGCAACCAGGGAGATGGAAGCCTTTCATTCAAAATCCTTGAAAGATGAGATGTCATCCAGATAGCTGATTAATTCAACTATTCAACATCTGAGTCTAATGGATTAACTTGCTGTAACTCTTGCAAACCACATGACAACCAATTCCCTCTGATTCTCGAAACAATGAAATAACACTTCTTTTTTTCTCTACCAAAGCCAGTCAGTACCACCTAAGATATTGGAGGCAGATAATTTACTTACTGTTCATCGTGGCACTGATTTACTGGTGCTCTGTTTTCACAAATTAAGGATTTCTCTCTTTGACAAATCTTTGGAGAGGTGCTGCCTGTTGAAAAAGCTGCAAAATACATACTTTCTCTCAGATTGCATGGTGAAATCTTGAGTTAACTTGTTGCTGCTGTACTAATTGTTGTTCCAGTGAGGGATGAAGGGCACATAGGCAAAGAATGCAACTCTTGATGTTAGTGACAAGAGATGGTAAGCTAAAAAGCAGTTTATGTCCTTTTCCCTTTGCATTTTGTCAGGAACAGAAGGAAGTCTAATGTGAGTTAAGTTAATAGAGGATGTTACTCAAAAGAGCAGCTTCACATGTCAAAATGCATCTACATTCTCTATGGGGGTCTGCAGTAATTCAAGAAATGAATGCTACTACTCAGAAAATCGTTTGACACACAGAACACGAATTTAAACAGATCTTTCTTTCTCTTCACCCTGTGTGATAATTTTCTAAGCTGAGTTTCAAAATTTTCAAATGACTATGACACCCTCTTTGTATATCCTGGGAAGTTTGGGAGATGAGAGTTCCTAAATTTGAAGGGATGATTCAGTATTTTTAAATATTGTTATAATTTATTTTAAAAAAACTTGAATGTGGTAAACAGGTTTTTTAGCAACTTAGATAATAACCAAAACTGTAAATCAAGAGAAAAAAATGCTCCCAAAATGCAGGAGTAATTTTTTTGTATTTTATTGAATTTCTGCTGCATCTAAAGTAGGAATTTAAGTAGGCAAGACTGATGGGAAGGAACTTCAGCAATTGTTTTTCCCATGGTCATGGTCTATGAACAAGGATGTTTATACCAGACCATGTTTTATTTTCTGGTTCCAAGCCATATGGCCCAAGTGATCCTGCCATATGACAGCAATAATCTTCAGTTTTACTTATTACAGTTTTTACTTATTTTGTTGTCTTTCTTAATTAAAAGTATCCAAAGTATTCAGTACTTGTGCTTTTAAAGCACAAACATTCCTTTTAATGAGACAGTTTTACTAGTGATTTTTAATTATTTTGATACCAGTTTACCAGCTGAAATGGAAAACAATGTAATTTCATCTGGCCTTGTAGATAGGATGAATTGCTGTTATTCTTATTGAGAAAAATAAGGAAATAGTTTGATCCGAAAAGGAAATGAGTGTGAACTTCATCTCTGGGGTCCAGTAGTCTGAAAGTTGCATCCAGCCTAATAAAAGATGTATCTTATATTCTGGTTCAGGAAAATGTTAAAAAGTAAACAGCAACATTAAAAACATTGGGAGTCAAAAGTATAAATACCCTTTGTAGGATGTAAAATTCAGTTTCCTGAAAGAGAAATGTGTGATTTGCAACTGAAACAGAGCTTAAAGTAAAGTCTGATATATAGCTTGCTGTCTCATTGAGCTGAATGTTACTCTGTGATTGTGTGAACTCATAGCTTCAAATAGAGAATTAAGGAAGAAATATACGGGGAAAAAACCAATACAGCTTTCTCTATTTGTTCCTCTAAAATATGTTTGTTAGGGTTTTTTTGTAGTGTAATGTTCCCGAATACACAGAATATCAGGAATAAATTTTAGTTACTGTTACCAAAGGGAAGAATATGATCAGAGAATTATGGGAGGGAAGCATGCAGAACAAAGAAAGTATATCTTAAAAATGAGAAAAAGAACAATGATTAAAAGTCTGAAGCAATTGAACTGGAATGGAATGAAAACTACATAAGCTCTCTGAAGTTTTTCTGTATGCATCAAACATGCAAAAGACACAATTAAACACTATTAAAATAGCAGGAACTTAATTTTTTTAATCTCTTTTCCCAGCAATATACCTCCTAAATAATTTTTCACCAGTTTGGGGTGCATGTCTGCTATTACCTGGTACCATTCCCCAATGCTTTCTTAGCCACCACTTCAGATTCAACTTGTACGCTGGTGGTGTATATACTTCCCATAACCCAGTATCTACATCCCAATTAAATTTAAAAATTGTATGTATGTGTATGACAAAGGTGACAATTTTGTTTTCTCTAATTTCAGGTTTCTATCCTTATTCTAACAACTGATAAAGGCAGACAGACTTTCTTTTAAGTATAATATTCACCTATCAATTTACTCTTTGATGGACAAATTGGTCTTTGCTTACTTACTCATTAATCCTTTAGAGAGAGGTGAGAGGGTAAAAGGAGATATTTCTTCCTGTGTGGCCACTTTCTTGCTGTACAAAGTTTGGAAAGATATTTATCATTTGGTCATGGCAGACATGAGTGTATTGAGGAATCCAAGCCATGTGATAACGGATGAACTTCTTTAGCTATTTCTTCCTTTGTTTAATCTTTTTCTGCCCTGAACTTCATCATTGAAATCAAACCAAGCCATTGCTTATTTCACTGCTAATGAAACTTCCAGTCATCAGACTGAGAGCCCAAAGAACTGAACTTCCTTATTGACTAACCAAAGCTGTGATGGTTTAATAGCAATTTCTTGCATCAAACTGAGAAGATGAGAGGATAGTTCAGTCTCTGTGCTCAAGGTGATAACTTAGTTTACAAATAATTGGTGATAACTCTTGTGGTAATTATAATAATGAAGGATGATATTGTAATCATAGAATCACTTTGGGTTGGAAAGGACCTTTAAGATCCTCAAGTCCAATCAAAATTAATTGTAATAATGACGTCCTAGTAGTTCTCAAGAGCAAAGCTGAAAGTCTTATACCTCACCTCCTGACATGACATCATTGATGGAATTTATATAAACTATAATGAAATATATTTATTTTTACTTAAGAGTTAATTAAGATTTTAATTTTTACTTAAGAGTTATAACTTAATAACTTAAGAGTTTCTCAGGTGACAAGACATACCATTCCTAAAAAAATAAATTGGTCCTCCATGCTCCGATACTGCAGTGCTTTCACAGTGGCCAGCACTGCTTACAACAGTCAGTGGGACCTTGGGGATTGGTTGTACCCCTGAGCTCAGCTGTATGATTCAGTTCAGGAGCTTGAAGTAGAAAGCACTGGTGAACTTTCATGGTAATCAAAATTTTTCTGGCACAGCTCAAAAAAGATCAATGAATAAGGAAGTTTATAACATAGCATCTTTATTTCAGGAGTTAATTTTCCTGCCTTCTTAACTACAGCAATTAAAGAAATAGGAATTTCAGTGTTTGTGATTATTATCCTTAAGAATTTGCCTCAATCATTTAGAAATTCTATCCCATAGCTATTATTCATAAAGATTACTATATATGTCTCAATTAAAGACTATGAAAAAAAAATTATTACTTTTGTAATACAGCACAGATTTAGCAACTAGTTTCATCCTCAGTTTTGGCCATTTCTCTCTCACAGCCCACTTCTTCCCTTCTGCACCATGGTCCCAAACCTCTCCACCAACACAAAGGGCTGTGGTTTTTCAGGCAGTGAGAGCAGGAAGGGCCCAGAGGCGTCATCCCTTCCTAGAGGTGCTATTTCCAGAGCTGAAGCTGGAGCAGGGGATGCAGCTGTCACTGGGCCTTAGCACAGGGGTTAAACCAGCTCAGGGTAAGCACACAGCTGGGGTCCTCATCCAAGTAGTGGCAAAAGTCATCGAATCACAGAGTCCTAGAAGGTTTGGGTTGAAGGGGCCCTTTACAGATCACCTTGTCCAATCCACCCATCTTCCACGGAGAAGGGAGATCTTTAACTTGATAAAGTTGCTCAAAGCCCCTGTTCAACCCAAGTTTGGAACACTTCCAGGAACAGTGCATCCAGAACTTCTCTGGGAAACCTGCTCCAAAGTCTTACCACCCTCACTGTAAAAAATTTCTTCCTTGTGTCAAATCTGTATCTACCCTCTTTCAGTTTAAAACTCCTCCCTTGTCCTGTCACTACAGATCCTGGTAAAAACTATCTCTATCTTTTCTATAAGCTCCCTTTAATTACTGAAAAACTTGATTAAGTCTCTTCAGAGCCCCTCTTCTCTAAGCTGACCAACTCCAACTCCCTTGGCCTATAGGCATTTTTATGACCAACTTCTGGAATCGCTCCATCTGGTCTGCGTCTGTCTTGTACTGGGGACCCCAGAGCTCAGTGCAGTACTCTAGGAAGGTTCTCACAAGAGCACTGTAGAGGGGCAAAATCACATCCCTCATCTTAGCTACTTTATATACAGCCCAGGATACAGGTGGCTTTCTGTGCTTGAAGTGGGCATTGATGGCTCACGTCAAATTTTTCATCCGTCACCACCTTTTCAATAGGTCTGTTCTCAATCCATTTATCCCTCAGTCTATATTGATGGTGGTGATTGTATTGATCCAGGAATAAGGCCTTGTAAATGACCTTGTTGAACTTCATGAGGTTCGCATGGACCCACATCTTAACCCTGCCAAAGTCCCTCTGGATGGCATCCCTTCCCTTCAATGAATCAGCTGCAGCACTCAGCTTGGAATCATCTGCAAATTTGCTGAGTGCACTCGATCCCACTGTCTATGTCGTTGATGAAGATGCTAAATAGTATTGGTCCCCATATAGATCTCCATTTGGTTTTCTCTAGCACAGAGGTGAGGCTAACTAGTCAGTAGTTCCTACAGTTCTCCTTTTTAGCTTTTTAAAAAATGCACATGACATTTTTCTTCCACGCACTAGGCACTTTGCTTACTGCCATCACTTCTCATCTATGATCAAGACTGGCTAAAAAGCTACATCAGCCAATTCCCTCAGGCCCCTGGAGTGCATCTGATGGAGTTCCTTGGACTTAGGTATATTCAGGTTTCTTCCTTCTCCTAAGATGAGAAGGACTTCAGTCCCCCAGTACCTAGCATGAGCTTCAGAGATGTGGGAACTGAGATTAACAGTGAAAACTGAGGCAAAAAAAAAAAGTTGAATATCTCAGTCTTCTCTCTGTCAGTTGTTGCCAGTTCTCCTGTCTTGTTTATTGCAGAGGTACATTTTCTTTAATCTTACTTTTGCAGCCAACATACCTGTAAATCCCTTCTTATTCTTTGCAACTCTTGCCAAGTTAAGCTCCAAATGGGCCTTAGCTTTCCTAATACCACTCCTACATATCCAGACAACATCCCGTATTCTTACCAGGATAAACGTCCCTTGTTCCTTGCCTGTGCATTTCCTTCTTAAACTGCAGTTTACCCAGGAGATACTTACAAAGCCATGCTGGTCTCCTGCCTTCTTTACCTAATTTCTTACATGTGGAAATCAAGACCTTCTGTGCTCTAAAATAAAAGTCTTGAAACAGCTGCCAGCTGTGTTCAGATCCCTTTTTCCTGAAGGGAGTTTCCCAGGGGATCCCATGGACTGAAATGGGACTGAAATCTAATCGAAGCTGCTAATCAACTAAAAGTTTCCTCTCCTAAAATTCAGGGTCCTGACTACCCATCTGCTGTCCCATATCCCTCAAGATTTTTAATTCAATCAGGGTATAAGCACTACAGCCCAGGTTAATGCTTTCTCTAACTAGTTAATTGGTGTCACCTTTGATTGGTTACAAATGGAGAGCTCTAGGAATAAAGTAGGGAATGAATAATGGTAATGATAGCAAAGACAGGCTCAAACGAGTTTAGGGCAGAAGAATAGGTGAAAATTTAAGGAGACTATCTAGGGGTGGCATATGAGAGCATAGAAGTAGAAGCACCAGAAGAATTTCAGAGATAAACTTGTGATAGCTTTTGCAGGTTGAAGCTGGTAAAGCAGGTCAGGTAGCTGTCTGTGGAACAATGAACATATTAAACTTTCAGAATATGAAAAAAAATGTTTATAGGAGGAAAGAAGAGATAGAAATGTGAGTGTTTGAAGCCTTTGTAGTGACTGTAAGTGTGTGTCCTTGGAGCTTTGCGGTGTGTGTTAGTGCCCTAGATTTCAAGCTGTGCATGTATTGAAAGCAAGCTCTCATTTCACTACTTCAGATGATCTAATAGCCTCTAGCTTACACGGAATGAATTTGTCACCAAGCACTGTAGTTTCTCAGGCTGTTAGTTGATTTGACTGAATGCACTAAACAATATAAATCCTTACTGTAGAATTGCCCATTGTTGTGTGTATTGTATGGCTAACAGGCTGACCTAAACGTCACTTGCTACTTCTCATCAAGAATCTGTCAAAGAGGCTGTTGAATAACGGGCACAGTGTAGCTGAGGGTTCAATTTACGATTCTTGTTGCTTTGACTGAACCACTGAGGAACAAGCAGTTCTGCTGCTTCTTAAATATTGCAATTTTTTCTGCAAAACCACCTGTATCCTTGGCAAAGGTAAGGGGTCTGATTGATATTTTCTGAAATGTTTTTTATACCGACTAAAAAGACAAGGTTCTTGTATTTTTCTGCTGTAAAGAAAGAGGTCTAAAAGCAAAAAATGGCTGCTTCTGAAATTTGTTCTGCTCTGGAATATTCATCTCCATTATTGCTTATCACAGAATATGCTGAATTGGAAGGGACCCACAAGGATCGTCTCCAACTCCTGTCCCTTCACTGGACCAACCCCAAGAATCAAACCACGTGCTTTTGTTAAGCTTTGGCATTTTTCCAGAGCTTCTAGCTGAGCTAGGTTGGAATAAACCCACCAATATTATTTTCTAATTAATAGACAGCCACTTTAGAACTCTTGAGGTTCAGGAGAGACTGCCTCTCCGGTAAGCATGCTGAAAAAATGGTTTTGGCTCAGAGAAGCTCTTGCCAATGTGTGCAAATAATTTATAAAAGGGAGTGAGGAAAATGGAGGTAGACTCTTTTCAGGGGTATCCAGTGACAGGAAAAGATGTAATGGGCAGAAGGTAAACTACATGAAATTCCACATGAAGATAAAAAAAAAATACTCTTTTTTTTTTAATGTGAGGGTGGTCAGGTGCTGGAATAGATTGCTCAGAGATGTTGTGGAGTCTCCTTCTTTTGAGAGACTCAAAACCAGGCTGGACACAGACCTGAGAAAACTCTAATTGTACCTGTTTTGGGCAGGGGAATTTAGATGAACCCCAGAACCATTTTTTCCAAAATCAACAAATCAGGTATTTTTAAGGCTCTTTCCTGTTATTTAATTACTTAAAGTCTTTAAGGTAGAATATAAGGCAGAAGATACCTATATATTTCACTGGAATATGAGAAGTAGAAGAGCAGTTTTCAAGCAGTTAAGAACCATATAATTTAATACTTATCCTATAGAGGCCCCCGGTGGTGTAGTGGTTAAGCATACGGCACAGTAATTGCCGGGGCCCGGGTTCGAATCCTGGTCGGGGATACTCCCCGGGCAGGCAGAGCTCGTTAGCCCTGCAAGGGGGCAATCTGCCTACGTCCTGAGGAGGACCTCACTGCCACTGTCCAGAATCGCTTTGGCCTGGCAGAAGAACCTCAGGATTAAAGGGTGGGCTCAGATCTGCGCGCCCTGTGTCTCACCTAAAAAATCCAGTGTGCAGGCTGGAAGGTCTGAAAGGAAAAAGAGGCCTTCCCTGGATCTTCGTACGCAAAGGCTGGCCAGCAATATAGAGGCAGAGGAACATATTAACGTTACTTTTCTGGACACAATTCATGACTGTAGCTTGCAATTTTTAATTTTGACTTTAATGTTAAAACAAGTGGTAAAATACAAAACCATGAATACAATTTGTGTGTTTCCATTACACAAGTCCTCTCCTTTTGTTTGTGTTTGTACAGAAAACTTTTCAATTTATGGAGAGGCGTATGGAAAGTAAAGAAATAATACTGTCTTGGATGTAATCTCAAACCGGGACAAATACTTATGGAAGCTAATTTATATGTGTTGGAGTAGTTCTACACATCACAAAACAGTATGTGGGGCTTATATTATAAAAAGGAATAGTTTATATGAAAGAGTAGTAATTTGGTTTTCTAATATCAATGGGGATATTTGGATTTGGTTATTGGAAAGAAAATATTTGTGTAGGTAAAACAATAGAAAGAAGTTCAGCATTGACTATCTTTATATGGTCTCTTAAAAGCATGTATCAGTCTTTTTTTCCACAGAAAATTCTAGAATCATCTTGATTTTTCTAATGGAGTGAAAAAATTAGTCATTTTGAAAAAGTCTGGGGTTTTTTTTGCCTTCTGATCAGATAATTTACAAGAATACCAGCTATAGTAGCTTAATTTATGATGTGCTTTTAATAGTCCTAATATGTCTTTACCTTGTTTAAATAACAGTTCTCATTAAGGCAAGATTTTGTCTTGATTCTTAAAACGGGGCCTCAGGATAGACACTCCTATGTATTTTTTTTCACACTTAATGAAGACTTTGGTAACTATTTTTATTAATCCAGAAAGGAGTACAAAAAGCTCTGTTATTAATTGTCTCCTTTGCATGAATAGTGACTGTTGCATCTCAGCAGGTAGCTGGCATGAAGCCAGGGTAGGAGTGGCTAGTTGTGTAGTGCAGACAAACTACTGTGTTTCAGTGACCTAATGTTCCCTGTAGTCATACAGAATAGTTTTGATAACTCAAAGGCAGTTATGAAACTCATTAGGGGGAAAAAAAGGGAATGAAATGTGTTTAATGTTTGCTCCTCTGCACCTCAGTTACGTCCATAAAGTTGAACCAGGTCAGGACTGAACCAAGTTCTCCTAATACAAAGTGAAAGGCTCTCCATTTAATGAGCTTTCTAAGCTAAAAATGGAGCATAGCCAAGTACTACATACCAATTTATAGTAGTGCATCAGTAGCAATTTATTCAGAACTTCATAAAAGAAGTCAAGAAAAAAATGAGCAGCTGTAGAACAATTAACATCTATGTTCTGATCTGTTGGGTCAGAGTGCTCTACTATGTTCAGTATGAGACATTTGGAGATGCTTAATCTGTAAGGGTCTGAGGCTTTTATCTGTTGACTGCTTCAGAGAAAACTCAGTAAAGCACTGATTGGGGGGGCAGTGTTATTCAGTGGATGTGGCTTCTAGACAATAAATGGATTCTGCCATGTGTAGCAAAAGTAGGTATGTTTGCTGTGCATAAGCACAGAATAACAAAACATATTTATTTTTAACCATATTTCCAAAAGTATGTTTTGAGTATTGTAACTGATGAGTCCTGAAGTGTGATTTTTTTTCAGTTATTTTAAGAATGCCTTTTATAGTAACAACTATTAGTTTTTAACATGAGAAAAATACAGTAACCTGATTTTTGAATCCATAATGATAAATACTCAGGTCTTTAAAATGAGAAAATTCCATTGTAATACGCATTCCATTTCATGTTGCATGGAAATTGTATCCCACAAATAAATAACACAGAACACTAAAAATTTAAAAGAAAAGACTGTTTTTTGAGGGGTGAAATTTGATTCATGTGGTAAGCAATACCTGTACCTTACAGAACAGAACTACATAACAAATTCCATGTTATATGACCTCTTTTTTATTTGAGAACAATTCATCTTACCAAATTATGACTACAAATATATATGTGAATGTTTTAATACCTGAAATAAATATTTATCAATGTATACAAGAGCTGATATTATTAATCTTCCATATTGTCCTGCCAAATAGTTGAAAAAATAAAATTGAATTCAATTTTATTTTCAGTGAGAATAACAGGAATGTATTACTTTTAAAGTACATAAAGGCCTCTTTTATTGCTGGTAGTGAAGAAATTTGGCTCTGCAAAATTTGAAATCATTAGCCAATTGTTTTCTTTGAATTTACAGAACCTTATCCTATTTACATTGTGAATAAAAATAGATATTCAGCTAATTCATGAAGATGGGTTCTTTACAATTGGATGTAGTTTAGATTTTGGTTGAAGTTTTCTATTCTCTGTTATCACTAACAGATCTTCACAAAAGCATACAAAAAAGAGAAAGAACACAATGAAATTAGGATCCTTCATGCCTCCTACCTGTTTTCTTAAGTGTACTGGATATGCTACCTGATGCATTTAATCCCAAACATTGAAGTACTTACTAGTTTCACACATATGAAAATATGTCCTTCTAATCCCTAAAATTTGAAAACTTACTTTTCATATTTGATAATTTGTGTTGCTGTTTCATCTTTAGAAAAGTCCAAACACGATTCTGTCTGCATTTCCTAAACCAGATGGTTCTCCAAATTATACTGTGACTTGAATAAGTCTTTTTGCATTTCCTCAAACAAATTGTGGGAGAAGAACCTGAATATAACTTTTAATCATAATGCATTCTGATACAATTTCCAGGAAAAGAAAAGCTATTCACAGAAAAATAATATTGATTTTGTTTTCATTTTTTCTTTTATTTTTAAATAGAAATTATTGGAAGTGATTGGGCTAAGCTGTTAATTTTTATTCTGCCACATCAATGCTCTTTTTCCTTTTTTTTTTTCCCCTCTCCAGACGCACATGTACAGCAGGGTGGACAGGGCCAGACTGCAGTGAAGATATAAATGAATGTGAATCTGAACCATGCTTGAATGGAGCCACCTGTTTTGAATCTGTGAAGCCGGGGCAGTTTGTGTGCATTTGTCCTCCATTTTATACTGGCGACTTCTGCCACCAGCGCTTCAGCCCCTGTGAGCTGCCTTACAATCCATGTATAAACAATTCAACCTGCTTGGCACAAGCAGATGGAAATCCAATGTGCATTTGCAAAACAGGTGAGAAATTGAATAGTTAATTTCTTCCATTTTCTGCAGAAAAGTTGCAAATATACATTGAATTTATCACTCTAATATTAGTAGAAAAGAATATGCTTCAAAGAACATAAAACCATCATGAATTGCAGCAGTCTATCAGTTGTGTTACAAGACTGGAAAGATAGCTGTCAGTTTACCTATTAATTATTTCTTATATTATAATACTTATTGAATCTATGGTGGTTTAGATTCAGCACTCAGAATTAGTCTTTCTGAGTCAATTGTTACAATTACATAGAACTAGGCGTGCACCTGGCCAGCAGACACAAACTAAATTGACAAAACAGACAGGCAGATTTAGAAAAAAATATATGCAAATTGTTGAAAGTTCAAAAATTGGAGCAAGTTGGAAATGGTTTCTCCTCCTGCAGAGCTGTCAGGAAGGCCTGGCACATCAGGGAAGTAATCTTCCCTTGCCTAATGGATACAGCAGGTTGCTCCCCGTGTGCACAACAAGCCAAATCACAACAGGTGCTGACAGCTTCCCTGGGCCGCGGCTTAAAAGACACAATCTCTCCCTCAATGTACAAGAACTGCTAAGGTGGAACGGAGCAACGGTTCAACTGTGCAGAACATCACTATGCGCTTCCGTGTAGGAAGTGGAGATTAATTAACTAATTAACAACTGCACGGAAAATTTAGAAAATTTAAGTAGCGGGGGAGTAAAATTACTGGAGCTGGAGCAGGATTTTGAAGTCTTCACTGTTATGCGTATAAAGGTAGGGATGTCTTAGGGACAAAGGATAGCAAATATACTAATTGCAAGCGTTACATGACAATACTATTACTTGTAATTTACTAAACTACAAAGATATAATATCTAGGAATTGGGAGTATATTGCCTTGAGGTGTTTTTTTTTGCTATTAAGCTAAAGGTTACAAAAAGCTGCTGAGGTAAAAACCCTCAAACATCACTGGGGAGGTATGCAAGTTGCTTATTGAAGCATCTTTAAGAAACATTGTTTTCCAAAACAGCTTTTGACACAAGATACTGATTTTCTGAAACCTTTTTCAGAAATGATCTATAGAGAGACATGTAACTCAAGTCTTTTCTTAACATTCCTCAGAAAAAAATGTCTTTTCCAAACCTTTTTGAGCATCGTTTCTGGAAAATAAAAAAAAACATGCAGCCAGGATAGTCAGGGAGCTTCGATAGAATTTTTAAGAATTCTTGAAGCTTTCAGCTAGGAATCTTCTGGGAAGTAGTAGGGGAGTTATGTGAATCAGTAACATACATTGCTAACAAATCTTGGAAAGTGGAAAATTCAGCATTGAAAAGGGGTAAAAGGCATAATTCATAAACTGAGTTGATCGCTCATGCTAGGAAAAATGTAACCATTTATTCAGGACTCTTACAAAAAAAGGAGAGACAGAAAATTACAGAATTTTAGCTGAAAGCAGTTTGAGGAAATCTAATTCCTCTGTTGTCTTCTTTTCTATTATTTATCTATTTTTGTCATGCATGTTCCTCCCTTTTTCTCCTGATAAATTTGTCAGGATTATAGAGCTGATCACAAACAGCAATCACACTGACATAGGTAGATTACTCCAAGACTCTTGATTTAGTAGTAAATGGCATGTGGATTAAACTTGCCAGTAGTTGACAGTCCAGTCATTAGGAAGTTTGAGTCTGGTGTAACAAGAATCACAAAACATAGCTGTGCTTACCAAATTTTAACAACTATCTATAGAACACCATACCTGAGATTGGTACAACAGGACCATAAATTATACTATTGACAGTGGTACATATTTAGAAGAAAAAGAGAATATACACTGACTAAAGGGAGCTGACAGAATATGAGTTGGGCAAAACCAAAGCTGGTGCAAGATGCTGGGACAGAATTACCATAGTAAATTGGTAGGGAGGTAATGAAGTTATGATTAGTGGTAGTATAAAGCAAAACTGTGCATCTTTGTTTTTGTATATACATTAGGGCACTACAGTTGTCTGATTTTGCTATAAAGACTTCTAAAATTCTCTAAGTACTATTAATGTAAACTTCCTCTTGAGCTGTTTGCCCTAGATACAGAGCTTTTCTTCCTGCAAGGAGATTATAATATTTGTGTAACAAAAGTGGGCTCCCATATCATAGATCATGGAAGAGTGTAAGACCATGATTTTAAGTTAAATTGTCCACACAGGCAGCTTAAACAGTTTAAAAAATTATGATCTCTACAATTGCACAATATTCAAAGTTGCAAGAATGTTGCAGGGAGGGCCATTATTGTAAAAGTTTTGGAATCACTGCTGTAGAACAAGTTTCCCAAGAGGTGTACAGAAAACCCCTCTCAAATTGCCCAGATTAGCAAGGGTTTGATCAAGGCAATTGGGAGGTTTGAGCTGTTAATCATATAGCCAGCACTGAATCTCCTTAAATACTACACACTAAATGCAAAGAAAACAGGAGGAACGGACAACTTAGGGTAAATAGCAGATTTTTTATTGCCTAATTTGTCAACATGCTTTTCCAGTATTGGAGAATTCCATTCTTAGAATTAATCTTAATAATAGAAATGAAAATTAGTGTAACAGAAGAGCAAGGCAGGACATGTAAGCAAAACTATAAAATTTAAAGAATGTTGAAATATTTGTAGCTGAGCCTCGGCCACTATTTGTAAGTTCCCCAAACAGTCTACATGAAAAAGATCCAAAGAGCAATTCAACTGCATATATAAGTGAAATAGAGCGTGAATAAACAAGAGTATGGACATTAGACCATGCTTTTGCAGATAATAGCAAGCACAAAACTTAGTTTTGTAGAGGCAACCCAAAAGAAAGATAGGAGTTTGGTAAAAATAGCGAAGCTTTCTGATAACAATTGTGTTCCAAGACAAAAAAGTTACTGAAAAATGTATTCAAAATCAAGGAAAACTATAAGATCGCATACAACTACTGAGTGCAAGAACAGCTTTCTGGCTAGGACTGGTGGAAAACAAGTTTAATTAATGATGAAATGGGAGATAAAAGGTAAGAGTTTTCACAAAGTGTGAAACCTATTTAATTACCAGCACATAAATATTGCAGAGAATAACAAGGTAAAAAAATAATTTGCAACCATTAACTATGGGACAGGAAATATCTACTGTTTTCTAATAAGCCTTTTTTTAACAGTGATTTTTTTCTTTTATGAGCACTATTAGTAGATATAGGTATAGTAGCAAGGTAAGCTAGTAGGAACGGCAGATAAAGTTGGTGCTGACATAAAGACAGGAAGGGAAGAACAAGATTGTTGAGTTAAAAAGGTTCCTAGAATTCCTGCTTCTTAGAAGGTAGAAATGAATCTCCTTTTAAAATTAGATGTAGAACTTCCTTCATTAGTCCAAGTAATATGGGCAGGATAAGCTCAGGATGTTTTTGCAGCCCCCGTATTACAATGGAAGCAATTTTCCTTATAAATGTTAGGCTGTGATAGAAAAATTATCAGGAAATGCTACATATTATACATTATGTATTGCATATACATAGAGAGTGTTTATATCAAAGCGTTATGTATTCTTTTCAGAAACATGGATTATTTGGCCAGCAATTGTGTTAACTCCGTAACATTTTAATGAGTTATGGTAGAAGGGAAATTAGATCAATGGAATAATGTACGTATTGTTGAAAGAAATAAACTGGAAATGTCTGGATTAATTTGATTGGATCTAGATGTCCACAGTATTACATGAAGAAGGTATTATTTTCTGAGGTACTTAAATTCACGCAAAAGCAGACATACAAAGTCAAATGGCTAATGCTATAGAAATGTTTATGTCACTCTGCTAATGGTTTAGGCAGAGGTGGTAGACAGGCTGAATTCTTTACCAGTTGCCTCTTACTGTTTTATTACTGCTAGAGGGATTTTTTTTTTTTTTTAATCTACATAGTTCTGGGAAGCACACAGTTTTAGAGCGGAGTAAAAAGAACAGGGAGCAGCAACACGTTATTACAGCACACAAGTACAAAAAAGCTTTGTCACCTTATTTGTGCTCATTGCAGCTTTAAAGATATAAAGTTAGAAGCTGAGAGGTTAAAAAACTAGTTTATGCAAAAGGAGTTGCATGGGGTTTAAGGTTAAACCCATCAGTTTTAGAGTGTAGGGAAATTGTGTGTATTGTTCCAGGGAAATCTATGAAGACGACTCATTTCTTAAGGCGAAACAATAGCTACAGTTTTTACTGGAATTAGACATTCTATTTTTTCTTTATCCTCCACATATTCTTTCTAAAAGCAATACTTTCCTGATGCTTCAAGCTAATTTCAGAAGTCCTTGTTTCAAACAGTTTTTTTCCAGGACTTTTTCACCTCTTTTATCAGTCTACTCTCAATAGCTCTTTCCCATGACACCTTCTCTTTGTTCTCAATGCTAGTGATTATTTTTATTTAGTCTATATCATCTTACAGCTAGAAGTTTGAACTGAAGCAAAATATGCTTCAGCCCATGTCTGAAACAAAGGTAAGTGAAAATTATCATAATGTACAAACTTTATAATACCAAGCAGAAATAATAAATAGCTGATGAAAACCAGAACTTATTTCAACTGGAGTTTGCCATTATCAGATTTCTGAGCCCTTCAGTGCCAGTTTCTTTTTCAGACACACACATACATAATTCACATAGGGAAATAGCCTTTTTACAGTGCCTAATATTTTACACACCTTTGATTTTGATTTATGTACCTACTTATGTTATGCTGAACAACCTAAGTACCTGAACTAATGATTATGGTGCTCCTATGATATCTCTGCTGTTTGCAAACATTGGTTCATAAATAGTTCATGGTAAGGAGACAAATATGCATGCTACTGTTCTGATGAGCAAAACAGTAGAGAGCTTATGGCAAAGGAATCCTGTTAGAATCATGTTACCTGCAGAGGTCAATTCTGTAATATTTCTCTGCAATGGGATAAGGAGAAAATGACCATAACTGTGACAGCAGATATTTAGCTTCTATACTCTGCATATTCCATCACTTTATAGCTCCCGGCAGGCCCAAAGATAGAGTTGAAAAAATGCAGGATTTCCTATATTTCAGAGAAACAGAAGTAAAAATAGCATGTGTCTCACCTTAAGTAACAGCTTTCCAGGTGTTTCTAGACCTCATATCATCAAAGTTACTTTCATGCAACCTGAAAAATTAAAAATGAAGTGAAATTAGACTATATTTTCTAACATAAAGAACTATAATAACTCAAATGTTTTTAATCTCTGTTAATTTCTGAAAGTCTCAAATATGTTATGTTACTACAAAAACTGTTAACCCTTCTGAGATACTTCCTCAAATATATCTATATATATTCAACACATTAACAAATATTTTAAAATAATTACTGTATCCCTTTGATTAAAAAAAAAAAACTGTATGGATACCAGCAATACTTGCAAGATTCTGTTTCCACCTTCAGTTTTTCTAAAGTGATGTAAAATATGTTTGATAAATAAAAACCATTTTATAGTAGGAAGCCTGTTATCATGCCAGTAATGTCAGGATTTCCAAAATAGTTTTATACAGTAATATATTTGACATATTAAACATTTTAGAGCAATTCCTCTCATTGCCTTTTTATTTACTCTTGCAACACATGAAACAATTTGGAAATATCTCTGCATTTCTGTAAAAATTACACCCCTATATAAATTTTAGTTTAAGGATCCCAGAAGAGCACATCTATGCGTGGCAGTAGTTGCAGCTTATACAAAATAACCTAATGTATTAAATTGCCCTTTAAATTGTGTATGACTGTAATGTAAAATACAGGAGTCCTTACTTGTTAGATTTATGAAGTATCTCATCTTCAATCAGCACCATGTAAATAAACTACCAATTCTTTCTTTGTTCCACTTAGGTATGAGCGTTTTAACTAGTCTTCTGAATTTGCAGGTAATATAATTGGTGCCTGTTCAAGAATATTCCTAAAATAAATATTTTATTAATATCTTAGCCTAACACTGCAGTATTTGTTTTGAAGTTTGACCTCTCCTGTTTGTACAAGTGATATGTGCAGTGTTGCACTGCTTTCTTTTATGTAATTTAATCTGAAAACGTATTTAAGGTCTGAATTCAAATTGGCTTATTGTCATATGCTTTTATTGAAACATCCTTTCTAAAAGCTTCATAAATTCTACAGCACAGACATGCAGAAAATATGAATGAAATAATATTTTGGGATTCTTTTAGGCAGATTTTTGTTTTTCTGAGTAAACATTTTAGTTGAAAGCAGGTTTTCATTAAATCTTCTCTAAAAATTGATAGAAATGCTAAAAATTCCTTAAAAAGTCACTGCATTAGTTTACAAGTTGTCATTTAAGATCAAAATATCATCTAAGTAGTTGCCTGTAATTTTTAATATGTCATTAGGAAAAAAAAAATACTTTTTTAATAAAAAAGGACTGAGATAATGCATCAATAAGTATAAGACAATAGTGTTGTAAATTGAATACCTAGATTGCTCATTTCATAAGGTAGCAGGTAGCCAGTAAAATTTTGTGATGAAAATGTTATTTTTCTCCATTTGCAGGAAAAATGGATAAAGTAGAATGCCTGCTGTATGTTTGCTTAGTTTATGTCTTTTCAAGATATTGATATGTTGCTATGGGCTGGAAAAATATGTACTACTGCATTCAAAAAATGTGTTTAAATAATGCTTTGTATATTCACTTCTGTACTATTTACTTCAAAAACACCATAAAACATCCATAACGAGTGAGGATGACAGGCAAAAGCAGAATGAGTAATGCCTTCATTTTCCATTTTATGTATTCTGCTAACAGTGGTTTCTTTTTTTAAGATGCCTGCTTAAATATTCTATAATATCACAAAAAAAAGAAGCTATTTTGTATAAAAACTGTTAATGTGGGGGGTTTTTTTCCAGTTTTGCTTTGCTATCTTCAGAACCCTTCCACAGTTACTTTGCAAAGCTAAAATATGTCTATATATCTATGAGTTATTTATAGTGTTACATTGGCTTACCTTCAGTGTGTGTTTTTCAGTGAAGTTCCATTTTCCCTGCCCGTTGACATAGCCTTCCACTTAGTAATGGAATTTAGTTTTAGAAATTTCAAACATTACAAATAAATTAGAAATTACAGATGCAGAAATTGACTACAAATAGCCCTGTAAGTCCCAGTCTCTTACATTTACTATGTCCTCCAATTTCTTAAACCAGAGTTAGAGAAACATGTTATTATCTTTTCTCCTCTTACTCAGTGGCCCTGGATGCCATGTAGTGAACAGCTGCTGAGTATTTTGTGTGTCAGTGACTTATGTTTAACTCATGTAACGAGGCCTAGTACTTAACTTGTTCTGTGGTGTACTAGTTTACAGCTGTTTTATCTTTCTTTTTTCCTTAATCAAACTACAGGCATGAATAGATGAAGGTTCAGCAGCATTTAAGAATTATGATGTGTAGATAACACATGCTACAGATAAGAAAAGTATTTGGATGGTTCACTTGGGTTCAGGCCCATTTGCACATAATAAACTAAACCATTCACAACACAAAGTTGCCTGTGCTGAGGGAGACACTTCGAAGCAGTACACTGGGACAGAATTTTTGTTCCTATAATGACAATTCTTTTACAGTTTTTTGGGAGGGGTTGGTGGTTTTTTCGTGGTTTGTTTTATTTTGGGCTTTATTGTTTTTGTTTGCTTTTGAGGTTTTTTGGTGAAACATACCTTCATTTATTTCCTGTTTTTATCCCTTCATGCTCAAGAAATTTCTGAAAAAAAGAATAACATCATAACAGCATAAGTGCCAATAATTGAAAGGTTAGTTTGAGATATGTTCCAGGCTTTATATTTCCAGCTTTGTAGCAGACATTGCTGTGAAACCTTCAGCAAATATTAAGACTTCATTTCAATCTGGTCTAGCCCCAAAAGTTATTGAACAGAAATAATCCTGAGAAGAAGAAAATACCAACTGCTTTGATGTGGGCTCATGTTTAGATCATATATCGGAGTTCCAGTAGAGATTTCTTTCTACAACTTTCTCTGCAACTCTCACCAAGACATTTATTTCTTCCAGTAATGATTTTCTCTAGATAAAAATAAGCCATATTATTCTAACAGTGGTCTTTCATGATTTCCTCACCTTCATAAAGTACTTAGAAACACATATATACATAATGTAACAAAAAAGGTAATTATTATTCTTATTTGGGTATCTAAATAAAGTACATATAACAAATTTTGCTTATTTTTTTAACAAAGAATCCAGTACAGCCTTTGACATATTTATACCAATATGTACTGAATTTCAATGGCTATTTTAAAAGTTGTTTTAATTTACTTTTTATTAAACTCTATTAATGGTCTTTATTCAACCTGCAATCAGGACTCATATTCAGGCAATGTCACAGTCAGACAATGCAAGTAGTTTGCTCATTGCTGTGGTTTCATTTCTCCATCAATGGAAAACAAATATATTGAATTTGTGCAAAATTCAACTAAGTAGCTATAGTGTCTCTACTGTATGTATGGAATTTTAACAGAAGTATGCATTTAGCAGAACATGCATTTATGCAAATGCTACAAGACGTAGTATGCTGTCTAAGAGCAGAAATAAGGTTCATGTATCACTGAAAAGTGTCTTATTTCTCTTCAGTACATATTCTACAACATTTACACAGGCAAATGTAATGTATTGTGCAAGTAATGTACTGCACAGACAAGATCTTAATCATATTTTTCTTCATTTAAATATTAAAACCTGTTGGTTTTTTTCACAGCCACTGCATTGAATAAATGTGGTCCCTCTAACTTCCACTACTCTCTGTAATATATTAAAAATTGAATTAGGTTTTAGTTTCTGATTTTGTCCCACACTCTCCTGGAAAGCCTTTTCAGTTCTTTAAAATGGGTTACATTACCTCAGTATATTTAGTCAGGTACTCTATCCAAATCTGTTCTCTCTGGTTCGTTAAAATATAAGACGACTTCATATACTGTCTGGACATTAACTGTTTGAAGCTAAGGAACAAAAATAATCAGAGAAAATACTGTCAGGGTTACTTCTACTTGTAGTCCTGATCTTAGGGTCAGTGAGCAGTAAGGGCTGGCTCCTCCACAAGCAAAGGTCAGCCAGGAGTGCCAGGCTGCCAGGGCTGTCACTGCCTGGCAGTATCTGAACGACGCAGGCAGGGCAGGGCCAGTGGCTGTGTCCAGGAACAGCAGAGTGTGCCACATTGCCACTCCAGGCTACAGGGAATGGGGCAGATCCAAGGTGAAGCCAGGGAGCCTGTCTGTAGGCCAAAGTCAGCACACTGATAAGCAGCTACATGGCTAGGCATTGGCTGTGGCTGCAGCACAGCTCAGTCAGATACCAGGGCAAAGAGCTTTAAATGCTCCAAAGTGAAGAGGCAGACATTTCTGATGCTTCTCTCAGGCTTTTCTCAAACAGCTTCAGGCGCATCTCAGGTTTCCCAGGCCTGCCACTTTCATTATCTGAGTTAGTCCTGAGCTCAGATAGCCAAATCTCCAAGAGAATCTGTGACCCTTTTATTTACTTCAAGTAGTAGAGTTCATTCATTCACGGTTAATGGAATCTGTGTTTCAGGATTTGAGGGTACTTACTGCGAAGTCAACAGTGATGAGTGCATCTCCCATCCATGCCAGAATGGAGGTCTCTGTGTGGACGGGGTCAACCACTACAGGTCAGGAAAATTATCTGAATGACAGATACATGGATTCTTATCACCTAGCTTTTCCTTTGGTACTTTGCCTTTCTAATGTTTACTGACCTTCTGTGAAAGGGTCAGTTTTTGTAATGTGTTTGACAGCTACATTATTATGGTCTAAATCTTCTTGTGAGGAAAAAGTAATACATATACACCATATATATGACCCTGAGAATTTATTGTAGGGCTAATTAAAATCCTAAGAATCTAATTTAAAGAAGCAAACAGTTGTTGTTTGTCCAGTTAAAATAGAACAATCAATCTGAGTTGAAATTAATAGAAACGCTTCATGAAGAATGCAATTAAGCCTTTGGTTATGATTGCCCTCACAATGTCTGTCTGCATCCTGTGATCAGTAATTTTGTTCTTCCTCAAGAAGAACTGGCAGTCTTACTGCAAGTCGGTGGCATCTGGAAGTCTTCGTCAGGAGAACCATGATGTTCACAGTGGGTGTTTTCGCATCTTCAGTCTCAGGCCTTCTTGGAGCCTCTAACTCACCAGCACCCCCAAGTCCTTCTCAGCAGGGCTGCTCTCAATCTGTTCATCCCCCAGCCTGTATTGATACCAGGGTTGCTCTGACCCAGGTGCAGCACTTCACACTTGGTCTTGTTAAACTTCATGCAATTCCCAAGGACCCACTTCTCAAGGTTGTCCAGGTCCATCAGGATGTCATCCCATCCTTCAGGAGTGGAACACAAAAGGCTAGTATTTGTAACACTATAATCATCTCATTGTCTCGTACCCTCATCATCAATACCATTCCAGAGCTGAAGCTATAGCATGAGAGGCATCACTCAGTCTGCTGCAGGGCAGGTGTCAAAACAAGTGAAAAGCAGCTCAGGCCAAGGCAAGTTCTAAATAAGCTCTTTTGTACAGTGGGGTCAGCACAAAGTCTGTGGCCTTCAACTAATAATAACAAAAGTCTTATTTACTGCGCTTCAGACACTGGACTTTTGATGCTTGTTAAAGTACTGCCCTTTGCAATTACCAATAAAAATCAAACGTGATTTTGGTACCATTTAATTAATACCCCTCAACATCTGCCATGCTTTTCTGGAATCTTTACAATGACCTAAAAAGTAATGTGACATCCTTTTGCTAGGTGCTCCTGCCAACATGGCTTTACTGGGACGCTGTGTGAAGTGGAGATTAATGAATGCTTATCAAGACCCTGCAAGAACAATGGAACTTGCCTGGATCTCATAAACAGGTGAGTTACAACTAAATGAAATGTGTTTCCCTGATTTCCTTATGTTAATTCTAGGTTTGGATGGAACCTTTACCATATGACAAGTTAAAATGGAGTAAGCAAATGCTACTGACTCAGCTTTTTGTTTCTTATGTGACCTTAAAGGAAAATAGAGGGGAAAATGTCTTCAACTTGTTCTTTTCCTCCTTACTTTTTTTCTTTTATTTGGAAAAAGACTGAAATAGAAGAAAATGGATCTTGACTTGATTGCTACAAATCCTGTGTTTGTTCAACAGCACTTCACAAGTTATTCAGAGACTTGTACCAGAAGATCGCTAGCCCTTAAGTCACTCCTTATACCTTCAGTTAAAATTACTGTGCCAAATTTTTCTATTAACTTAACAAAAAGTAAATCGCTCTCTTTGCTTCAGAAACATAGAAATGAGAAAAGTCTATTCCTTATTTTAATATGGATGAGGATTAGGAATACCACCTTGGCATCAGGAGATACATATGGCTTTAAAATATTGTGATAAATCCCATTGCTATTTCTGTCTACTTATGTTGACATACCTGATTTTCCCTTCTCTAAAGATTCATTTGTAACTGTGCACCTGGATACTATGGGTCTCTGTGTGAGATGGATGTAAATGAGTGTGAAACTTTGCCTTGTTTACATGGAGGAAGCTGCATCAACAAGCTTGGAGGCTATCAGTGTCTCTGTCTACCTGGATTCACAGGTATGATCTACTCGTTACCACAGCTGAGAAGCTTATTTCACAGGTTTTCCATAGTTTTAATATTATAGCAAGAACAAAACTTTATCTCCTTACTGAAGGATAAATCAATTTTAACTTAAACATAATTTTATCTAATTCTTTTGAAGTAGCTCAAAATTATTTATATTAAGACTTGAATTATAATTTCTTTAGTCACTCATACATTCAGTTGAAATGAGTTATTGTATGTCATTATTATATAGAGTACAAATATGTCATTATTATATATAATGAGTACAAATAAAATCAATGCGTATTCTTTTAATTCAGCCAAGAAAAAAATGGTTACCATAGATACAGAGTAAATTTTGCAAACAATAAAATTCTACCTTGTTGTTTGAATTTGCACAGAACCATAGCAACACCTTGACTTTGTTGACCTATTGTATTGACACCATTGCCTTCAGTATTAATCTTTATATTTTTAAAGAATAATGACAAAATATTAAATGGGATGCAGTAAAATTTCCCTCAAATGATGTTGACTTTTATTTAAATGCTCAGTGTGCTGCTGTACTAGTTCATACATAATGTTTTGATAGATCCATCTTAAGCAACGTGAAAACACACGGGATCATATGTCTGCTGAAATATTTACAGATGTTTCCCCAAGCTGAATCATTTTTGCATTCTCACTGCATAAAATGTTTTTTCCTATCTGTTCCAGCCTGTGATGAATGCCACATAATGTACAAGATAAAAAAAGGATGCAATTTGCATCCACTGAACTGAGAGGAATGTAATTCTCCACAGAACAAAGAACAAGTACAGTTTTGGGAATATCTATATAGCTGTATATCTTTCTTCCATTCACCACAAATGTTAGTCCACATATCACTTGTGCACTGTTCTTCAAAATTATCCTTGACATTTCAGCAAAAAATGAAAAAATCTATGTAATTTTCCTGCCTAAATCTTTTAAAGCCTCCCCCTGCAATATTTTCTTCAGATGGCCTGCATTCTAAGTAGTACTCCTTGGGTGTCAACAGAAACTCCTGTTCATTAGGCAGTGGTGCTGCAGATATAATTTCTAACTAATAAATGTTAAAACAGTTGTCTTAACCTTTATGTACACATTTCTGTAAGAATTCCCTGTTATACCAATAAAAGACAAGACACCTGCACATGAGCACTTAGGAGACTCTAATTTAAAAAGGAACAAGCAATCTGCATGTGCACTTTTGTTTTGATTCTTCATTATTGACAAAGCAGTTTGGCTTTAGTGCTTTTGCCTAAGATATTTAGCCAACTTGTGTGATTCTTTTTTTCCAATTAGCTGTAATAGTTGTTAGCTATGACACATAGCCAATTAGCTGTAATAGTTGTTAGCTATGACACATAGGTATTTTTCATACAAATCCTGTTAGTATATTTACAAGAATAGTTGTTTCCTATTTAATGTTAGTTATTTGCTAACAAGGGTAGTGTTATATCAAGGTGTCTATCAAACACTGAAACATTACTCAAAAGTTAGTGATAGATTGCCCATCACTTAATTATAACCAGTAACTTTTTTTCCCTCCCTAAACTGACACTGTTTGAACAACAATTATGCATTGCACCACTTAGATTAAGTCCAGAATAGTTCATGCAGAAAAATGTGTAGAAGTTGAACTAGAGTTTTAAAATGAAGAGGCAGTGTTTGCAGGCCCAGAAATAAGTAAAAGTAATTTGACTTCAAAATGAAGTATTTTCAGAGCAAGACATTGCTTTCCTGGACTATGAAGCAAGAAGCATGTGTGTTGAGCATTTGTTTCCCTGGCAAACATACAGAATTTCAAATTAGTTCTTTGAAATTAGTTCTTTGATTTTTTGAAAATACTATCAATATACAAAATATTAGTATTTATGGTACTGAATTTATAACAGTATAGCAAGACTAATTCATTTAACTCTTTGAAAGATAGTTGTACTTCCACTTTCATCTTCACAAATTGCATCAATTTAAGAACAACTTTTTTTCCAAAGACCAGGCGTCTTTAAAGGTAGATGACAGCATGAATTGTTCCCAATGATCAGGTGAATTAAAAAAAAATATATATTTACTGAGAACTTTAATAATTAACTATTAAAGTATCATACACTTATAAATGAATGGAAACTGGAAACTACCAAGAGTTGAAATTGTTAGTCCAAATTATGTTAATATATTTTGTTTTGTTTATTAGATCTTATTTTTAAATTAGTAACTTTTATTAGACATTCTAAATGTTTTATCTGGTCATGATGTAATTTACTGTCTTGGGGAGGGCAGTCTTTAGACACTGACCTATGCTCTGTCGCCTCTAAAATTTCGGCATGTAATGTATCTCTTAAAACTTTAAGTTTTCCATGAATTTATATTATTTCATTTTAAATAGATGTTTAAAAAAAAATTAGAAATAATCTTTTAACTATTAAAATATAGATTTTTTTCTTGACACTGCTAATATAATGTTTTGCACCTCACATAGACTCTTAAAAAAGATGATCACAGTTCAGATCAAAGATACACAGGTGATTCTGTCATGTGTTCACTGGCAGCAACAATAGTCTTCCTAAGATCTAATTGTCACTAATGCATCCTGGTTAAAGTCCTATACCAGATGCTTTGGAGATTAAAACTTTGGTGATCTGGGCATGTAAGAAACTTTTTTTTTCCTGGACAAAAATAAGAAGTAAAGTGATATCATAAAGCAGTTCTGAAAGTCCTAAGTAGAATAGCTCTTTACCCAAGATCACGGCTGTTACTGGTTACTGCTTGTACATTAATGGTACCAGAGTGTTAGATATAAAAACATAAAATGGAGGATGCCTTGTAAGTCACTGACTCTAAAACCTGTTTTGTCTAAACAGCCATTTGTTGGCTGGAGTAATGAATGTTAGTGGTTATAACATTAACTGTTGAATTTATACTTCAAATCTAAAGAAACAACCAACAAAACATTTTGCTTTGTAATATACCAGCTATGAGACTTAATGTGCATAGAGGATAGGCATTTTGAATAAGAAAACACCATGCTTCCATAGCTTTCTTTCACACCAAGATAGCCTTTGCACCATGCCTTACTCAGGGACTGCTTTTCTCCATATGATTCCAGAATGCTTTGATTTTGTAAATGTTACTATAAATACACTGGTTCATAATCTAAGGATATCAAAAGCTATCTCAGAATTATTTTGGCTTGAAAGGTTGCCAAGATTCTTTGTTAGGGAATTCAAAGATACCCTGTAAACAAGTGGAACTCTCATGACTGTTTGTGGAATTATAAATCAAATGGACTTTAATCAGCAAATTAAAACTAGAAGCAAAATATAATTTATGAGTACAGCTTTATCTTCATTGATACAAAATGGTCTGACGTTGCATTCTGAATGTGAAAAAACTACACAATTATGTAAAGAATAAAATTAGAAAAAATATATATCTCCATATTTCACTGAGTAATATTAAAAAATATTAATGAAAACACTGATATTAATTTCACTTCAGATTCTCAGTATAAAGTTTTAACAGGAATAAGTAATTAAACACAATGTGTTACAATCACTTGCCCTGAAGGTCACTTTCATGATTGAGGTGTTAATGACTTCTAAATCTTGCCATCTGAATAATCTTATGTTAAAATATAACCTGGATGATTCAGATATGCCTCAAGTGAAATAATTTTCATCTTCATGAAAAATTTATTTTATATTCAAGTATAAACCATAAGTGTCTAGGTCATCAACTCTGCTGCAAAACGGATTTAATAAGAGTACAAGTTTTTTGAATCTAGAACTTTGTTAATTTCTAATTGCTTAAGTTGAAAGGATTCTAGGATTACTAAATTGTGACTGTCTTCATTGAAAGATTTGATCATTCTTAAGGCTTTACTTTCTGGTTTTCTTTATTTGAGATCAAGAATTTTAAGGTCTTTTTGAAAGAGTAAAGAGTTATTTTAAATGTGTTGGGTTGACCTTGTCCTGCTGCCAGCTGATCATCCAGCTGTTCTTTCAGTCTCTGTCATCAACAGAAAAAGAAAAGAAAGTAAAGACGAAAAAACTCATGGGTCAGTGACATAGAAAGTAACACTGAGTGCACCCTCAGTAAGTGCCCTGATGACACTAAGCTGTGTGGTGCAGCTGACATGCTGGAGGCAAGGGATGCCATCCAGAGGAACCTTGCCACACTTGACAGGTGGACCTGTGGGAACATCGTGGAGCTCAGCAAGGCCAAGTGCAAGGTCTTGCATGTGGGTCTGGACAATCTCAAATTGGAACTGTTGGTTGACAATAAAGTCAGGTCAACATGACATGGCAGTGTGCGCTTGCAGCCTAGAAAGCCACCCATACTGTGGACTCCATCAGAAGCAATGCGGCCAGCAGGTTGACAGAGGTGATTTTCCCTCTCTAGACATCTCCTGTGAGACTCCACCAGAGTATTGTGTCCAGCTCAGATGTCCCAGCACAAGAACAACACAGTTCTTTGGAGAAAGTCTAGAGGAGCGTCACAAAAAATGGTGGCAGGGTTGGAGCACGCCTCCTGTGAAGACAGGCTGAAAAGGTTGGGGATGTTAAGTCTGGAGAAGAGAAGGTTCCAGGGAGACCTTATAGAAGCCTTCAAGTAGGTACAGGGGGCCTTCAAGAAATCTGTAAAGGAACTTTTTAAACATCACATAATGATAGGACAAGGGAGAATTAGTTTAAAGCCAAAGAAGGAATTGTGTATGTCATGAAGCAATTCCTGGTCTCTTCTCACCGAAGGTACCTTGCAGCTCCTCCATCAACACTTTCTCACCTCCAGTCAATATCAAAAATAGGATTTCAGTGGCAAAAATAGAATATGTATTAAAATACATATACAAGTTCAAAATTCATATTTCAGCTTCCAGTTGTTGGCGATCATCCAAAAAAATGCCTAAAAGTTACTGAGTACTATGAAGTCACTGATTTCAGTAATTTCTGCAGAGCAGTAGTTATTCCTTAGTTCTAAATAGTTATTCTGTTAAGCAGAGATCTAGCCTTCCTGTTTTATCTTCTCTATGAGATGAGTACAAACTGACATTTGGAAGTGATTAAGTGTGTGCTTAAGTCATACGTTAAATGAAGTCAAAACCTTGGCTTAAGTAACTCAGCTTGTATTTTATCTTTTACATCATTTTTAAAACTGCTGTTCATCTTGTCTATGTGACAATGAAAACTCTACCCTACTTTTCAGACAACAGGCTGACCCAACAAAAAAGTCCCACAAAATCTGATCAATTAAAAGGGAGGGAAGTTTACTTTATCTACTTGACCTTCCCAGCTGCTTTTACAGCTTTATACTGCCAGTCAGCTCTGGTAGTGATTGCATCTGCACTCCTCAAGCCTCTGCTTGCATTTCTTGCTATTTATATCCAGTGGAAGAAGAAGTAACTTCACTACTAACTGAAGTGACTACTTATTTAGTCAGAGGTAAGGAATTTAATGGCATGTTCCCTGAGATGTTAAAGCAAGAGGCAGCTTACATATAAAGAGATGAAAACTGATTGGCACACTGAGAACAAATTTAACATGTAGACTGACAGATCTGCATTTCTGTACTAAATGTAGAGTTAGCGGTGTCTGTCTTTTCATTTAAATATTAGAGCATTCACGTAAGTTTGGAGAACTTTAGGACCTTTAGGTTTGGTGAACACACCATCAGAAGGGCACAAATTTGCTTTGTGCATTTTCCTGAGAAGTGCTATAATGTCCATGCTGTAAGTTAGTCTGATTTGTAAGGAAAGGAGGGAGCACTTGTGCTGGACTTTATGGTCTTGAACACTATTCAGCAAAGATTTCCTAGGCCAAAAAGAACCTAGAACAGTAACGTGTCACCCCATTGAGTATTTGAAGTGACAAGTCTGGATTTGTCTCTCCTGGGAGTGAAGGTCAGGATACAAACTTTCTTTTTCCCCTCAAAGTAGCTTACGGCCTATTAAGCAAAGCCTTAAGACTTTTAGCAATTAAATCTCAGTGTGGTGGCAACTTTGCTCCATTGCTGCTCCTCCTTGTTCATTGAAGAGAGTGTTCAAGAAGGTATGGCCAACAGGTTGAACAGGAAACACCTGACTGTGCTTAAATGCAGAAAGAAAGCACACATTCATTGAAGGGAGAAGGGATGGGCTACTTAGGAGGAATATTATGCCATTGTCCAAGTGTGCAGAATTGAAATTAGGAAAGGAAAAGCTAAACTAGAGGTGAGAATAGAGAAAATGTGCAAAGCTACAAGAAAGCTTTTTATATAGACATTGGGTGCAAAAAAAGGCCAATAGAAAAGTGGACCTATTTCTCAGTCGGGAGGGGGACCTAGCGACACAAGACATGGAAGAGTCTGAGGCATGCAAAGTTTTCTTTCTTCTGGTTTTATGACTAAAGACAAGTCTTAAGCCTCCCAGAGTTCTAGGCCTTGTGGCAGAGTTGAGGATACTCCTTTTTTAACAGGCCTCCTGATAGAATTTGATCAATTCACCACAGCCAACCTTTTACCAGTCTAGTTTTCCATCCTTCCAGGCTATAAAGTCCTAACTTGAGTGCAGTAATATTGTGGGAGACAGTGACAAAGTCATGCTAAAATCATGATAAGTGACATACACTGCTAAGAGCTCCAGTCTGATCAAACCTTGTCATTTCATCACAAACAGCAACCAGATTATTCAAGTATGGTTGTCCCTTGATAAACGAATAGAACCAGAGTTTAGGTTGGAAGTGACCTTTAAAGATTACCTAGTCTAACCCCCCTGCAATGAGCAGGGACATTTTCAACTCAGTCAGGTTGCTCAGAGCACTGTCCAGCCAGGATTTGAATGTTTCCAGGGATGGGGCACTTACTAGGTCTGGGCAACCTGTTCCAGTGCCTCATCACCCTCATTGCAAAAAATTTCTTCCTTATATCTAGTGTGAATCTGTCCTCTTTTAGTTTGAAACCATTGCACCTTGTCCTATTGCAACAAGTTCTATTAAACTTGTCGCAAAAGGACAAGGTGCAATGGTTGTCCTCACCTTCCTTATAAGTCCTCTTTATTACTGAAAGTTGTAATATGGTCTCCTCAGAGCCTTCTCTTCTCCAGGGTGAATAGCCCCAGCTTCTCAGCCTTTCTTCATAGGTGTTCCAGCCCTCTGATTATTTTTATGACCCTCCTCTAGAACTGCTCAAAAAGGTCTCACACCTTTACCGAGCTGAGCTCCAGAGCTGGAGGCAGCACTCCAGATAGGGCATCACCAGACCAGCGTAGAAGGGAAAAATCCCTTCCCTCACCCTGCTGGCCACGCTGCTTTTGATGCATCCCAGGACGCAATTGGCTTTCTGGCTGCAAGCACATATTGACATCTTATGTCCAATCTTTCTCCTACCGGTATACCCAAGTTCTCTGCAGGGCTACTCTCAATCTATGGTTATTCCTATTCACATCGTTCTTCTATTACCTAGAAATGGCTTCCACCCGGATTCTCTCCATGGTTGGACTAAACTGAGACTTGTTGCTCTCCAGATCATCCTTTCAGCTTTTCTTGGAGTGATAAGTGCAATATTTTCCTTTCCTAGTCACTGAGTACCTTGCCCAGTTTTCATGTCTGTCAGACATTCTAGCAAATAACCTTTCAAGGAAAGAAATCCAGCTTTCTGGGCACCTTCAGATTCAGCCCACTGGGCACTGAATTACAGGAAATAAATACAAGAATTGAGTACCAGAATTTGTTTGGCCCAGTGTTCTGTATGCTACAACAGAAACAAAGTTACATTATTGTGTCTAAACCAAGTTCACTATTTGGATGTGACTTTTTCATAAACTGATTTGAAATGTTTTACTTACACCTTTAGCAACAGGAGAACATAGTCCAGAAGATATTTTCCTTTTTGAGGAAACAATGAGTTTTTGTGGTCTGTAAAAGTTATCATAACAAATAGCAGTGACCTCCAACTAGTAAGATAGAGAAAGGTGTAGTTTGAAAGGAATGAAGTTACTGAACAGCTGAAAATCTTATTTGTAAGAAGAAAGGTCTCAATAGTGTATGCAAAGTCTCTGGTCCTTAAGGACACAAAGTCAGTGATTACCTAATTTTTTGTACAGATTATGCTCAAAATATGCAATCCTATGATCTGTTCATAATGAGTATTTGGCAACAGAAACTTTTGCTGTGTATACAAATAAAATCTGTGATTAGGAATTTTGATGACAGTACACTCCCCCTGTTTAGTTAAATATAATTGCTTTGGGTTACAGATCTGTGCCTTTATGGAGAAAAATCCTGGTCCTTTGGCAAAGAATAGCTAAATGTGAAGTGTTTGTTCCTCATGCTCATTACTGTCTAATTTAAACGTATTTAGTATAGCAGTTCTAAGGTGATTTCACCAAGGTGTTCTACAGTTAATTACTATTTCTCTTCAAACAGGACCAGCTTCTTTTTCTGGATTTATAGAAGTCAGTAAAAGAGGAATAAAAGAAGCTCTGCTTCTTATTTTTGACTGCTTAAAATAAACAGCAAGTTATTTATTAAGTTTCTTTATGAATAGCAGCTATGTAGGAAAAAACACTTAATAATGATAAAATGGACACTTTTCATGCACGCATGTACATGTTAGAGCTCAGATGCATTTCCAATTGTACCCACTGCCTAAAGTGGTATCATGGACTGGGAGGAAATCTCAATTTGATTCTCACACTTTTCTCCAAGTTTCTTGCTCATTCATAGTGGTTAATAAATTAATAAGGGGTTTCAAACAACTTCCGCTGCTTTTTGCATACATTACTCCATGTTAACCAGAACAAAGCCTTGAATCCAATTCTTACACATAATGTAAGATTATGATGATTTATTCTCCCTCACATTCTCTTTCTTTCTGTGGCTGGTCTTTTTAATAATAACAATAATGTATACCAAATGAGAAAAAACAAAAAAGAAAACTTGAAAAAAGAGCAAGAAACCAAACCAAAATCCTAGAAGAAATATTTTCAATATAAAATATCCAGTATGTGAGACATCTACGTATTCCATCAGTTTATGTGAAACATTAAAGTAGATCTGGAAACATTTGAGCACAATTTTTAATTCATTAGTGAAAATGGAGGAAGGTGATCTGTTAGACTCATACAAATGACAGCAGTAAGCATATTGCATTGTCACAGTTCAAAATTTGCAAGACATATTGAATGGAAGAAAATAAAAATAGCTGCAGAATGATGAAGCCCCAGAGTAATTTTTTCTCCTCGGAGGCATGGCAGTAAAGCCATTGTGACATGGCTGAAGCAGTTCCACTGCTCAGAATATCTTTCTTAGGGACTCTAACTCTTTAATGCACTATACTACCTAGACTTATGCTGATAGTTCTTTCCTCAGTTTTCTAGTTTCTGCTGTCCTTCAGCACCTAACTTTCTTTATGGATTTCATGGAAAGGCTGGTTGCCTCTCTCACAATAATGGATTTTGCTTAGGCATTCAAGAATATTGATAGTGTTTTTGTAATTTCTGTCTTGTTGCCACAATGTTAATAATAATAAGAAGAAGAAGAATAATTCCTTCAGGAAACCATACCTCACTGAAATAGAATCAATGTTAAATGTTTTATCCTAATTATGGAAGCACTGCTGTGAAATTCTGTGGTTTGCCTTTTGTTTTAGACCATGATGCTGTATTTACCATGTAAGCATCTTAGGACAAACACATATTATTTAACAGAACAGAAATATTTAATAGAACTCAGATAATGCCCAGCTAAACAGATGGTAACTGAAACAGGTAACATAAATATAATCTATGAGATCAGTGTCTAATGACATAGATGTATGTAGAATGTAGAATATGTAGAATCGTTTCCTGAAAAGCTTTTACTTAAAATGAAGAATTCAGAAGGTAGGACTATCTTGTGAGAACATTTGAGAGCTTGTGGTAAAGAGCTTGAGACAAGTGGGCACTTCTTCATCACTGGTGAGGCAATACCTCAAATTCTGTGTTCAGTTTTGGGCCCCTCATACCAGAAAGACATTGAGGGGCTGGAGCGTGTCCAGAGAAGGGCAGTGAAGCTAGTGAAGGGTCTGGTGGTTAAGCTTTATGAGGAGCAGCTCAGTCTCTTCTCCCAGGTAACAAGATGAAAAGAAAAAATCTCAAGTTGTGCCATTTAGATTGGATATTAGGAAAACATCATTATTGAAAGCATGGTCAAGCATTAGAAAAGATTTCTCAGGGAAGTGGTGGATCCACTATCACTGGAAGGGTTCAAAATGCATGTGAGTGTGGCACTTGGGGATATAGTTTAGCACCGAACAGAGTGGTGCTAGGTTAGTGGTTGGACTCAATAATCTTAGAGGTCTTTTCCAACGTTAAGAATTCTACAGTTCTAAGTGATTCTATCCAGATCTTATATCACAAGCTACAAGGTGAGAATATAAACTATCTAGGGCTACTAGAGCCAAAATCAGTGGTTCACATTAATTATACCTACAACAAATTGGAGAAAGTCCTGATAAAACTCCTAGAGTTGTTCCCTAACTATAATATTGCTAGCTAGGAGAGTACTTTTCATCCAGTATAACTTTGGAGGAATCTTTGAATGTATTCAAGTATGCCATTGTGCATGCTTTAAAGGAGTCTCTATTCAGTAAAAGTTACCAAGGCCCAGGGGATTAAAATTTCCATTTCCACACAAATTGCTCTGCTACAAATACTGTGACAAAGGAACTTTTAAGTAGCTATAAGAACACTACAAAGGAATTTTATACATCATAGCACCAGTCTATCCTTCTGTGTGTATTCTTCTTTGAGCTTTGTGTAAGTTATAAATGTACTTAATATCTTTTTTATAAAATTATTGTAGTATTTATTTTTAAAATGCTTTAAATTATATAGGAATATTTCAATAACTATTTGTCCTGCTGTAGTTTCTTTTACTGTGCACTGAAAAACTCTTGACTGGTTTCAGCCAGGACAGGGGTCATTTTTGCAATAGCTAGAAAGGGGTATGACTAAGGCTGGGATGTTACTCTATACCACTACGCATCGTCGGGAGCAGGAGGAAAAGGAGTCTCACTTCCAGGGAGAAGGGCTTCCTTCCAGCTGAGAAAACCTGGCGGGGAAAACTGTCCCACCAGTATTTGTCCAGTATTTGTTTATTGTTATGGGCTTTCCATGCAAATTGTTTCTTTTTCTTATGCCATTTTTTATTAATATTGTCACTGTTATTGTTAATTTCCTTATCTCATTGCTGTTTCCAGTAAATTTTTCTTATTGTAACTCTTGATCTTTGCCTTTTGTGCCTCCAGCTGGAGGGTGGAAGGGAGGAGGCAGCATGGTTCCAGTGGCAGCACTAAAATGGGGAATATCATTCCTAAACCACAACAACTGGGAACTAGTTAGAAATAAAGAAGTGAACTAATCAGATGGAACTAGTAAGATAGAAACAAACAATTCACCACTTGAAAACCTGTGGATGTTTCAGTCAGTCACAGCAATAAATATCTAAAGCAATGACTTCTGACAGATGGTTTCACTTTGGAGAATACAATATGCTCTATGTTAGAACAGTTACTGTAAAGTTGTGCTCCTTATTTCCAAAAAGTATGGCCATCGTAACATCTTTTTGGATTTATTTGGGAGAGGCGTGAATTTGACCAGCATCTTATTAAAAAGTGTAAGAAAATTATGAGGCTATAATAAAATACATGCTAGTCACATGTAATTTTTCATATACCATCATTATGTTCTTGTTGCATTTTCATCTTCTTCCATGCACCCATGTCATACTTTTGATCCCATGCATTTTGTCATTAACCAGGTTACTGGGTCAAGATTTACCGGGGAAATTTCATTCCTGAATCAGAATAAATCAAGCTGGAAGGGCCCTTCTGAGGTCTCTAGTCCAATTGCTTGCTGAAATCAGTGTTAGCTGTGGGGTCAGACCAGGCTGCTCGAGTATTTGTCCAGTTGAGTCTGGAAAACTTCCAAGTACAGAACTGTTCTCATATCTGATGAAACATTTAAACTGTAATGTGAATAATACATTGCTTTACTCATAGTATATGTGATTCCTTGTGTCCCAAGAAGAAAAGAAGTTGAGTTTTTAGCTGAACAGCAAACTTCATCTTTTATTGTCATTTGACTCTCAAAAATGCATTAAAATGCTTCAGTTTTAAATAAGACCATTGCATACAACATAAAACATGTCTATTAGAGAAGAAAATAAAAACCTATAATAATAATAATGAATTTTAATATTAGTGTACCCTGGAGGCATTAATGTTACAGACTGATATGGAATTAAATATGAATTTATTTTTACACAAAGCTATACAGCTTTAGACTGATGACATAACATTTTTTTCTTTATACTTTTAACATATAGTGCTCCCCTTCAATTTTCCCTTATTTAAATTTTATTTTACATTTTATTATTTTACTGTCATTTTATATCACAGCGTTAAAATAATAAACAGGAACTATACTGGATATTTTTTTATCTGTAAGATGGTGTGAGTGTGTTTATATTAATACAGGAAATAAAGGAAATATATATGTATTATATTCTGTGCAACATACTAATACAATTCTTTTCTCCATATTAGTTCTCATTTGACCTGTATTTGTTCAAATGAGAGACACTTTGTTTCTTAGAAATTTGTCTTTCACTTACAAGTTTTCAGTTAGCTTTTAGATTTAAAAGTTTTCCTCAACGTTAATAAAGTAATTGATCACAGTAAATCCTATGTTGTTAAAATCAAAGTTAAGATGTCATATATATTGAATTAATGTTTGCAGCTTTCCCACCTACAGTGCGACAATGTCACATTGCCTTCTCTGGAAATATTGACAACTATGTTATTTTTCCTATGATGTTTCCAATATTCAGATATGAATGAATAGATTTTATTTGCATGGTCTTCAGGTTTATCTTGTTCTATATCTTTTTTTGTAAGTTTATTCAACTGTCAACTAAATCATAATTCTTAACTGCTATATCTTTAGGCGTAGTATGATTTCTTCATTTTGTAAATATTTCTGCCCTCAGTAGGGGTGTACCCCAGCTGTGCACTGACCCAGCAGTGCAAGGGCTCAACCTTGCCATGGCCTGATCAGGGTGTCACTGGTGTAACCCCTGTGCTCGGGCCAGTGGCTGCTGCCTTCCCTGCTCCAGCTTCAGCTCTGGAGAGGCCCCAGTGAGGAAGGGGTGACACCCCCAGCTGTCACTGCCTGGCAAACCAAGGCCCTTGGTGTGCATGGGGTTTTGAGGGGATGGGGTGTCTGGGCACTGCTGCCACACTATTGCTGGCAGCCTGGGAGCAGGAAAGGTATAAAGGGAAATGCAAGCAGAGCCCAAGACTAGGGGAAAAGGAAAGTATCAGTATCATGTTCCATCAAACTAACAGAAGAAAGCAATCATCCTCCACTCTAAAGTTCAAATATCTAAATAACAGTGCAAGCTACAGGTGATGTTTTTGTATTTTATCCCTCTGGTTCTTGTATTGACTTTTAAATTTAATGGGAAGACATAGTTCTCAAGGGCCATGCATGCATATCTACGATCCCAAATTGGTATTTAATAAAAACAAATGTCAAATTTCAGACCATGTAAATTATTATTTTTAATTGTTTTAATTACTTTGCTTCCTGCAGTCTAATCTTATCTTGCAAAGTTCTCTTTTTTTCCATTTTCTCAGAATGGAAATCAAACCTTGTCTAAACAAAGAAAAAGGTACTTCAAAATAGGTGGCAACCTTACAAATTTTCTGCAGTCCAATCAACACCAATTTAACTTGACTTGAAATAGGTGAAATAATTGCCTAAAATAAATCTATTACTGACACAAAGAACAATAGAAATAGAAAATCTAAATCTCTGGTATTAGTCACTAAGCTATAATAAATCTTACTTAAGATGAAATCAACTAAAGCTCAGTGACCTTATCAGCCCTTGTTTTCCATGTACTATACATAGAAAACTTTTGTTAACAAATTATTTACTCATAACAGGCTGAATGAGACAATACTAAAATGATGTTAAAAGGACCCCATGCTTTTTACAAGAATAATGTCAATGTGACAAAATGAGTACTTGTCCTTTGCCATCAGTTACTATTTTTAAGTATGCTTCCAGATTTGTAAGAGGGTTGTTTTAGAATATGATGATTGAAATACACTGTATCAAAGTTACTTACTGGATGTGAAAGACAAATTCTACTTAAGAATATCTTCTAAGGAGACAAAAGCATTTATTTATATTATGTTTTGTATTCAAAAAATGTATGTATAATGAACTTTTCCAAAGGTGTGGAAATAAACTAATAGCAGGTAGAAATTATTACGTATATTTTTATCAAGATGTATCTTCTGCATCTTTCTGTAATAGAGGAAATACCTCAATTTTTCACCTAGTTGCCATCCCACCTTGTTTTTTCTTCAATTATGACAAGCTATTACATTATTTTTCCATACATCAGTTTATCTTTACATTGCTTTTGATCTCAGAGAGCTCAGCTGAGATATCTTTTTCTCTGTATTATATTCTTGGGTTTTTTCTTGCCCAAAATGTCAGCCAAGAGTGATCATTTGCCACGCTCAATCATGGTCAAAATGGAAAAGGTTTGAATACGTTTCTGTCCAAATTATGGAAGATATATAATGAAGATGTAAATGACCAAGTGTCAAGTATTCTTTTACAGTGTGTTGCCATAACTTCATTTGATAATTTATAATTGCTTGCAGTTAAATGTTTCATAGCAATAATGAAGAGCACTCTTAGATAAAAGTTATTTAACAAAAGAAACAAACCACAACTGAATTTAAAAACCCTTATTAATTAAACCCTATAAACTCATGCATTCGTGGTCAAAGAGGTGTCTTCAGCCCAGTAACACATCTGGAGCAGTCTGAGCAACGAAAAAGTTTACAGGCAACATTTTAAGCAAAGTGCTTGTTATGTAGCATTATAATCTGTCTCACACCAACTTCACAGAACATTTGATTGTATTCAAAGATTATTTCAATTAAAAGTTTTCATACTTTGAAAAAGGATTAAAAAAGAAGTCAGGCTTCAAATTAAATGACAGTCCCATTGGAAGAGAATGACAGACTGTCTAGATTGTAGTCATAACCAATTGCCAGCCTTTTGTGTCTGCAGTGAAACAAATTGTAAATTTAGTACATTTTGCTCTTGGAAAAAATTTAAATGAAAATTTTTATTCATATGAATGATCCTAAGGGATTAATGCTAGGGATGTATTAATGATGTATTAGTGATGTATTGTTCAGGGGATATTAGAATATGGATGCTGAATTTAAAGAAGAAATTTTAACATCTGAATGTAAATTATTTTCTATAAGAATGATCAAAAATATTTTGAGTTTGTGCATTTTGGCAAGAACTTGAGCTCCTAATATTGAGAAGATTATTTTCTTTGTTAGAACTAATACTTAAAAAAACCTCTTTTTTTAGTTGGTTTTTTTTTTTAATTTAATTAATTTTTCTGTGATACCTGTATAATTTTCATTTTTAAACCTATTGTTTCATAATTACTATAATGATTATAGTTTTTATTCACAGCAAATCTCAGAAATTCTTTCTAGGCTGAGAATGACAAAACGGACTTTTAACCTCTAGAGATCCCTGAAGCTTTTAGCACTGGCAGGACTAAAGGTTCATTTTTCCTGTTAATATTGCTAATGCTTCCCTAGTAAGGGCAAAATATGGAGATACTATCACAAGGCATTCCTACTCTTTCCAACAGAATCAGTCTTACTTTGCAGAATCTCCTGCCCATGGGAAATCATGATACGTGTTTTTTGAATAAACTAGGCACAAAGTTGCAAAGGAAATATAATTTTTAGTTTTTCAGCAGATCATGTTGTAATTGAAGCATATGTGAACATGTAATAATTGTCAATGATTACTTTAACTCATTCCAGAGTGTTCTCTTTTAAATTGGCTCAAACCATGACCCTGGAGATGGCTGAACATCTGCCTGCCCATGGGAAACAACAAATAAATTCCTTGTTTTGCTTTGCTAACATGTGTGGCTTTTGGTTTACGTATTAAACTGTCATCTCAATCAACAAGTTTTCTCACATTTACCTTTTGTTTCTTCCCCCCATCCTACTGAGGGCACAAGCAACTAGCTGTGTGGTGCATAGCTGCCTCCCAGGCAGTGGGCAGTAACTGCCTACAAAGAGACCTGTGCACATGTTGTTTGTCAATTAGCATTTTGTAAAATACTACTATTTTAAGATATTTAGATGGAAGTTGTGGCACGCACGAGCATAAAAGTGCACCACCATATCATTCCTAATGATGTCTTCAAAAAATAATTTCAAAGAGTTTTACGTCTTGCATCATTTATCAAAAGCCCCTGCATTTCAATTTCATTTGGAGAAAATAAGTATTATAGTTAGACCACCACCAGGATATATAATTTTAGTTCTGTATTCCTCCTATAGGAAACCTGTGCTATTCAACTTCCTGCTAACTGTGTAACAAATTTAATCTTGAAATTTCAACTTCTCCATTGCTTACAAGCTGGTACTTAAAGCCTTCTTGCCTTACTGCAATTATAGATGTCATCATTTTATAGTTACCAGTTACCATTATATATATTTCAATATAACCATCCTTTTTGACATTTACACTACAGGTAATTCCAGTTGGATATTCTTTATTGATGACTATCATGAACTATATGAAAAATCTATGTAACGAAAAGCAATTATGTGGAAATATTAATATTAATAAATTTACTGTAAATTGTTTTGAGTTTAGAATTTAAAACTTAGTTGCATTTTCTGGATTTTTAAACAGGTGATAGGTGTGAAGTAAATATAGATGAATGTATGTCTTCTCCTTGCCTCAACAATGGAAGTTGCATTGACAGCATCAGTTTCTACAAGTGTCACTGTACGAGAGGTTTCACTGGAACAAACTGCGAGATAAATGTTAATGAATGCTTGCCAAATCCTTGTCTTCATGGAAGGTGCCTATTTTTATTTAACTATTATTATCTCCATGATAATGTACCTAACTAACAATATTTAAGACTTAATGATATGGGAAGTTTGATAAATATGCTTTTAATTATGTTCTTCCATAATGTAAGAGTCCAAGCACACTTAAAGATGACAGATGTTGCCTGCTTAAGCTGATGAAATTTAGTTACATTATCTCAATTTCTCTTGCATTTTCGTTCATTACTATAACTAGTATTCAGTAAGTGTGGATTAGTTAGTGTTTAATATACTTAAAAGCAAATATTTAGCTGTTACATGCCAACAGGTTGAAATGGGAAGACATCTTCTAATGTGACAATCAGAATCCTTACAAAATGCCTCAGCACCCATAGTATACACATTTGAAATCCATTATCAAACTATTGAAAAGTACTATGGATTTCAGTGCATCAGACCACTATTTGGAAATGCATGGAATGATACTAACAGTGCTGAATTTGGAATTACAAAGCTTCATCTGAATAACACTGTTTTGTATTTCAGATGTATAGATCTCATTGATGGGTACCAATGCTCTTGTGAACCAGGATGGACCAGCTCAAGATGTGAGATAAATATTAATGTATGTTTTCAAAATGCTTTTTTAATTATAAGGGAAAGGGTAATATGTCATTTGAAACTCATCTTTATTTAGTTAACCTCTGAAGTAAGTATATTGAAAATCCATGACAGAAATTCAGTTGTTTAAAATCCATTCTAAAAAGCGCATTATTTTTTGCTTATATGACACGGCATTAGAAAAGACCATTAACAAAATGTCTAAAGCAGTTTAAAGGTGAAGCGTGAATGATAAATCTGAAAAGCCACAACAAGCTAAGCCAACATTACCTGAAAATCATTTGTCCCTCATTTTGGGATGAATTGTATAATTAACTAATTTGCATGTTCGAATCTCATTTGCTGCAGCTTAGCTGCATATTTGAATAGTAAACCTCAAGGTGCAATTTTCTACACTGAAAGCTGCCATGACTTTAAATTTTCAAAATCCAGGCAAATGTAGAATCCTATGGTACAAAACCATGGAGTACTAAATACACAGCCTGCTTCCTCCTCTGAAGTTCATTAATAGTTTTATGCTCTCATGGGGAATGGCTGTGGACAAGAAGGCATCCATATATGTAAGTCTGTGCAGATTACCATGGTCAGCAAACCAATTTGTAGGAGGTGACTACATCTGGCAGAACAATGAACAGAGTTTACAATATTGACTACACTTTGCAGAAAGTATTGAATTGATTTAGACTTTTTTAGGTTTTCTGCCAAACAGAGTTTAATCTGATCTTGGGATATGATCCTTTTAAATGCATTTGGTCTCATGAGAAAATGTAGCATGAGAGAGTCTGGCATGAACCTTCCTTCAGGCTATCTGGCTTCTAATATTGTTCTACTGAATTGTCAAAAACCATTCCAAAATGTTACGGAAACTTATGTATGAATGCAGGGAGCTTTCATAATTTTTTATTTACAGTTTAAGGTACTACATAACTAAAAATGTCTCATATTACATAAAGGAAGTATGGTCCATAATTTTTATGTTGAAAATCCATTAAAGTCTCACACAAAGAGTAAATGTAGCTGGAATATGAGCTTCCAACTTTCTTTACAGAAAGAAGAAGTCAGAAAATAAGAAATCCAGCTCTACAAAGTGCCCATCAAGATATGACACTGCAAATCTGTATGATTATCAGATGTTGCCAATGCTAATACAGAATACCCTTGGGTAATATTTTCTCTAGAAACATCCATTATTTACACTTTTCTCCATTTGAAGAGAACGAGAGATTAAATGACTTGTAGACATCATAAAATTATATTCAAAAGATAATCATATTTCATAGTGAGATGTTTGAAAATGCATTGATTAGAAATTCATCGGAGGAAACAATATACATATACCTTTTGACAGATAATTCTGTCAGAGTAACAGCTTCATTTTTTGATAGTCATTCTATTTGCATGCAGTGTGATTCCCAGATTACACTATGCTGCAAGTGTCATATTTTAAAGGTTCTATCATTGCATTCATCCTGCTGAGACATATATCATGTCTATGCAACTCTTGCAGTGATCAGCTAGGATTTCTGACTAGGGGTAAGGGTATGCATATCACAATAATCATAGTAGGCTTATGCTCTGTAATTGTTTTTTCTAGATTAGCTTCAGCCACTTCCTTTGTTTTAAAAAATAGTTTTTAAAAAAATCTGTTTATATATGTTTGGGGTTTTTTCTTCACTTGAAGAAAAAACCATTTCTTTCTATTAAGGGCTATGCAATTTCATTTGGTGTAGGAGCCAAGATTTTGTTTTTAGAAGGGGGTCTGGAGGAGTGGCCTCTGTGAGAATAGGCCAGGGGCTGCTCCATGCTGAAAACAATCCATTTGAGTCAGCTCCAACCAACCAGCAGCAGAGGAGAGTTGAGCCCCTCACTCAAGATGATGGCACCTTTGTAGAAATGTATTTAGGAAAGAGTAGAAAACACTGCTCAGTAGACAGAGGAGTGAAGGGGGAAAGAAGCTTGAGAAATTACCAGGCAGTATCCAAGGTCATCGAAGGAGGAGAGGGAAGAGGAGCTCGAGGTGCTGCAGAAGGGACTGTCGGAGCTGTAGCCCCTGAAGTGAGTCATGGCGGAGCAGGTATTTGCCATAGTCCATGGAAAGAACCATAGTGGGGCAGACATCTGCACTGCAGACGATGGAAGACCCCATGCTGCAAAATGTGGATATGCCCTGAAAATGCTGCAGCCCATGGAGTACCCAGACAAATGCAGGCTGAGGCAGGAACTGTGAAGCATGGAGAGGAGCCCGTGCAGGAGCAGTTTCACTTTGCAGCACATAAAAAGGACCCACACTGAAGCAGGGGAAGAGTGGGAGAAGGAAGGAGCAGCAGAAAGGAGTTGGTGCAAACTACAATCCATCTCTCCCACCCCATCTGGGTGAAAGGAGCAGGTAGAAAATATTAAAATAGAGAAGTGAAGTTAAGCCTGGGAAGAAGTGGAATGTGGATTTCAGTTTTCTTTCTGCTTCTCACTGGCCCAAAATCTATTTCTAGTTCCAAAAAATTAAATTATTATTTTACCCATGTCAAGTCTGTTTTGACTGTTACAGTAAATGGTAAGTGATCTCTCTGTCCTTATCAATCTAGGAGCTTTGTCATCTTATTTTCTTTCCTTGTCATGTAGGAAGAGGAAGAGTGAGAGAGTGGCTGGGTGGTCATTGCAAGGTCAGCAACTAAGATGATTCAAATAACCAGTTTAAAAATAAAATATATTTATGTGTATATATGTATTTCCCTAGGCATACTTGGATTTTTTTCCTTTACTTTTTTTACCTTGGATTTTTTCTTTTTACTTTTTCACCCTTGATTTTTTCACCCTCACCTGTGTTGCTATAGAGTTTTCAAGAAAAAAAACACTTCAAAACTTTCTCTGGTTGTCTAATACTTTTAGCTACAAAATAAGCCCTTTATATTTTTGTAGTTATAGCCTATAACTTTTGCATATCTATTATTCAGTGTGTATATTGAAACTTCCCCATCTACTACAGTTTTCATTGCTTTTTCATTTATGGAATTCACTCAAAAAAGAGTACCAGTAAAAATATATGCACTATATGAATGAATTTCAATACACATGATTCCCTTTGACGTCTGCATGTTTTTGAAATGGTAAAATAAATGTACATAATGGAAAAGTGATCTTTTCTTTCTGATAAACATAGATTAATATTATGTGCAGTAATAGCAATTATGATCAGTAATAGACATTACTTCCTACTCTTTTTGGCTTTTTTTTTTCATTGTTATGATGGATAAGATATGATTGACAGATGTGCTTCTTCAATGCTCAGTTAAGACTGTCTCATCCTGTCAAAAAGGAAGAAAAAAGCATTTTGAGTCTTTACAGAGGAGAATATTCAGCTTGTTGGTTCTTTGGCTTGTATCTGATAGAAAGCTGTGATCAGACTGCATCCTAGAGTTGTTTTATTTTATCTGGTTTTACCAATCTTTTCTCTCTCTAGTTTCATAAAAGACAGAAACAAGTGGTAAATCAGGAAAATCAACTACTTTTCTGCACAAAGGCACCACAGCTTATGCAAATGCAGAGGCTACTTCAAACAAATATTTATTCGTCAGGACTAGCCAGATTGCACAAAAGACATGGGTATGGCAAATATTGGTGGGTGTGCAAAGACTCTCAGATAAGGTGGATGCTTTTCATGCCTCTCTGAGACTTTTTCACACTCCTGAGTATTTTTACCTATTGCTAACTAGTTTAAAAAGCATCTGGTAAAGTAAGTAATTTCTTGAAAGAAGTTAAACTAATGTTATAAAAAAAAAAAATTATGTGGTTTATGCACAAGATGCAGATCGGTAAATCTAAAAGCAGAAGAGGGAGATATCCACCTTATTCTGCAAAGCACAATATCTGTAATTACAGATCCATGGGATAATTTCAGTGTGTGTAATATTTCAGAGACCTCCTGGCCTGGAAGTTAGGAAGTTTATTTTAAGTCAGAGTGACTGAATTACAGAGTCTTTTAAATAGAAAGTAATAGGAAAAACAGAATATATAAATTATGGAAGTAAAGAAATGGATGGGACCTACAAAAATGTTGAAGAGGAATTTCACCCCCAAACTGCTAAGTCCTCTGAGAACATTCAACTGACAGGCATATTTCTAATCTCTTACAGGAGAAAATCCTATCAACTGATAGTATGTATCCTAAACAATAGAGTGTACCCTAAACCCCAGGAATATTAAATTATTATATTCTGTTTTAGGAAAATAAACTATATAAACGGGAGACCCACAAGCATATTAATTGCTATTAAACAAACAATAATAAAAGCTCAGGTAAAATGTGTGCTACAGCTGAGGAATACAAAGTGGTTCAAAGCCCCTGACTGGCTTAAGAAGGAAACTTAAGGCTGTCCCAAGGAAAAAATGGCATTTTAACAAATTAAGAGTTTGCCTACATGGAAATAATAAATTTTTTTTTAGAACATATTAATTCAAATGTTGGCAGGAAGTCCAAAAACCTAAAACACAAATTGGAAAGTGTCTTGTAGAGGGCACTCTAACTTCTAAAAATTCCTTCACATCTATCAAAATCTGGAAGTAGGGAATTGATGGGATTGCTTGATGGCAAAAGTGTAAAATGTACAGTCAGACAGGGTTTGAGAGAAGCTTATTGAATTCTTTGCATTTGATAAGTGCCAAGAGGACCTCACAAAAGGGAAAGAGGGAAAAGGTGGCAGATAAGCTTCAGTAAAGTAAAATTCTAGGGGGAAATAGCCTCATACAACTGAATTCAACTGTCAGTTACAATTCAGGAAAGAAGATTCGGAGCAATCATTGACAGCTCTCAGAAGTCATTGTCTCAATCTACAGCCACAGCAAAGCATAGCAAAAAAACCTGCTGGGCATGATCAGGAAGAGCATGAGGAACAAGACAGAGGACATGATTTCCCTTCTACATAACCAGGGTGGGCTTATATATTGGTTACTGTGCACAGTTATGGACCTTGCACCTTAAGGAACACAAGCAGAGTTAGTGAAGGTACAAAGAGTAACAAATACTATGTGAATTGAAGAGTTGATGTATAAGGAGATATTTAAAGGGCTGAGACTATTCCCTTTATGGAGGGGAAAGATGAAGGGAATGTAATCGACATTTAGAAAATGACTGCAGCGGAAGATAAAGGGAAAATCTCTTCCCCAAATTCTGTAGTGAAATAATTTGCAGGGACCTGATAAAAATAAACAGAGAAATATTTGGAAGAAAACAAACTACTTCCTTTCAGAGGAAGTAGAGAACCCCTAGAACTTGATGCTCTAAATGGCTGGGGAGTTAGGTTATCTCTTAGCAGGTTCAGAAAAATCAGGCACGTCACAGACAACAGGTCCATAAGTGAATGATAAATTAACCAGTCAGGGAAATACAATTTATCGTTTCTGATTAGACAGTTGTGCTTGCTGAAGGGAGGATGCATGGGACATGTATTTTGCTACAGTGGCTTTCCCTCCACCACTACTACAGACAGAATACTGGGCCAGATGAAGCACTGGTCTGATCCAGTATGTTCCTTCTTTGTATCATTGTCTCAAAATTAGATTTATTTTTGTTATTTTTTCTCTTCTCTTTGTGTTCATAACACAAAATTTAAAGGCAAAATATTCTCATCATTTTCAACTCCTTTTGAATTGAAATGTGTTGGATAAAACCAACATTCTGAAATGTGGATACAAGTTTTCCCAGCTCATTCCTCAAGATGTTGTAGATATATTTAATCTACCAAAACAAAAAGGTTGGGAAAGTTAATAATTTAAAAGAAATGGATTCACAATTACATTAATAATAATTTTACTTGTTAGAAAAATACACTTTATTTATAGATTTTTTTTTAGACATCAAATAGAAATGCATCTGGAGTATTCATCTCAAAGTCTCTATAAATCTCATACTTTTATATGTCATCAATACTATTGAGATTTAACCCAAAGTAAACATACTGTAAAATTAGACATTTTTTTCAAAATCTGGATTCATGCATATTAAAACCATATGCATACTATCTTCTGTATGTAAAAAGCCTTGCTTTAAAATCTGAATTAGCTTCTAAAGCATTTATTTACTGCCTTTTTTACTTTCTGCCTGCTTTGTTTTTTATTTCGCACCAAAATGGTGAAACATTCACCACATGGCTCTTGTTTATTAAAAAAACTTCAATTTTGACCTGAGAATAATGTTGTCCTGAAATGAATGGAAGCATGCCTCACGAAAGCATCTTTCTTTTGTGATGCAATATATATATTTAAATTCCTTTCTTATCCCTTTCTTTTGTCCCCTTACCCTCCATCCCCATAGCAGATTTGCATGAGTTACCTTAAGATTCCACTTTATAATTATTCCACTTTATAACTGCCTTTTTGATATGAAATAACTTTTTCACTTAAATAAAAAGAAGTCTATATTTACTTTTTTTTTTGCCTTGAATCTCCTTTATCAAAATAAAGTGTAGTTAGAAATAATTTCCAAGGAAGACTAATGTAAAATAGTCCTTTCTGCCAGAAAACAAAGAAAAAATCTTTACTTCCAAAATGTAGATTTTGTTTTACGAAACAGTGTTGAACATTATTTGGAAAAAACAGTAGATTTTTCACTATTTTTTTTAGTTTGCCAAAATGTTTTCCTTTATAATTATTTCAAGCTATGGATTGTGAATTTGGAGATAATAAAATGTGTAGAAGGTTGGGCTTTCTTAGACAGAACAACCTCACTTCCAAAGACAGATGTCAGTATGGACCCACAGATTTGGATATGGAAGAAGTATGCCTTGAGCAAAGTGCCTTTTCTAGGTCAGTTGTTAAGAGTCCAGATTTCAGAACAATTCCCTGCCACCAGAACCAGTGAATTGTGCCATGCCAGGGGGGACTCTCTTAAGGGACAGTCATTTTCTTCCTAGTACAAACAAGATTTACTGCACCATGACATTCAGAGAACAGGAAATACAGAAAAGGATAAATGATTGTGCTTTAATAAAAGTAGTCGATCTTGTATGACATCATTTGAACTAAGGATTTTTAAGAAAATCTACCCTTAAAAGAGCTGCATATCTAGAAATCTCAATATTCTTTCATTTTTTTTGCCTTGACTTTTAAATTGGTTTGCTCTGCTAGGAAAATCAATAAGGACTTATATTTACTGTAAAAATAAAGCCAGAAAATCACCATTCTGTCCTCCTGTCAGAAGTCTGTAATTCCATTTACTTACATCTCCATGGAAATTAATACTTGTATTTAACTTTTATTTGCCTAAAGCATATGTTTTAGAGACGCCTTGAGCCTTTATTTTAAAATATAAGGAGGTGGAAGACCAACTTTTAGCAGTTTTACGGTGACTGACTCTCAATAGTCAAGTTCAATCTTAACTCTTGCTGGATCCATCTGGATTTGGGGACTCCAGGTAGTTAGTTTTGTACTGACTTTTCTCTGGAAGTTAAATACTCTGGAGTTAAATACTCAGTTTGTAATAGTTCTTGTGAAAATAACTGTGTAGTGCCATTATGTCTCTCTCTTTCAATATTTTTGGTGATTACATAAACCTGAGAACACTCATGGAATCATCAAGTATTCTGGAACTTCTTATAGCAAAGAACTCACACTGATTATTGCTTTTAATAGCTAGAAACAGATCTTTACTCCATAAATTTGTCTAACAACTTTAAATTTAATTTTTTATATGTATTATGTTTTCAGCAGTATCATGGAAAATTATATATATATGATGTAATTATGGCTTTGAAAAAAAAAATTCTATCCTAAAAATTCTGTCAAGTGTTATTTTTCTTAGATTTAAGTTACTGAGAAGTATCTTAGCTAGTACATAAATCATTTTATAGTCTATATTTTTTGACATTCTTTGTAGTAAACAGATTCTTGAACTTGGCACAATGTCTCAGTTTCCACTAACCATAAAAAGAGAAATAATCACCTGTCTTAGTAAGTCATAGTTCAAGTCATAGTTCCCCTCTCTGAAGACTTAAGGGTAGAATTAGCAATTTTTCCCATAATATTCCAATGGTAGTTCATGTTGATAGCTGGCCTATTATAATTTTTAAATCTTTTCCAAGATTTTCATTGTCTGTAAACCACACATAAACTCAAAGGATTCCTTGTTAGGTCAAAATGTAGAAAGAGCCCTCTTCACAGAAAAAAAAAAAAAAAAACAGAGTAAGAAATGCCTACAGAAAGGGACCCCTCCTGCTTTACTCCTAGGAAGTTAGAGATGAGAAAACTCGAAACATATTTGGATGAGAATAAAGTGTGTCAGATCCATGAAGAGTTGATAAAAACCCCATACAAATAATTACAATTGCATAATTTCTATTTTGTTAAGTAATTTCATTTCTTTACATTAGGGTTTATTAAAGTCATCCACATTTTGAAATACGAGTTGGGAAAGGGAGTATTGGTATGCTGTAAAGTGTGAGTACAGGGCATCACTTACAGATGTGAGGAAGGTTAAGGAATGAGCAGAGCACCCCAACGGAAGTCAATAAGGATGGGGGATTTTGGTTTTTTTTTTTTGTGACAGTGTGACAAAGCCCGTTGCCCCTGGCTGGGCTGCTTTTTCTTCCTTTTCAAGGCTCCATACCAGGAAAGAAACGAGTCACAAGTGCAGCTTCTGTTCTTCATGTTGTTTATTAAGTTCTTATCTCAATTTCTGTGTGCTGCTCCTGCCTGAGCTTAGCACAATCAGAATCACACTGCAAGATGGTCAGAAGACCTTGAGTACAGACTGTTTTAAAAACTTTTTACCAAATTAACGGTTCCAACGTAAGATATTTTCAACAGTGTACCAATAACTATTAATCCTAGTTAGCACATTTCTTCTACACTAGACTCTTTCTACTAGTTAACAAATCACAGGAACTCATGTCAGAGAAGAAAGGAAGAGAAGGAGAAGAAAAAAGAACAAGGAGAAGCCAGCACCCTGAATTCTCCATGTTGTCTCTCTATAATATATATAGCAAAATCTAAAAACTACAAAAACATTTTCTGTGGTACACTAAACAAAAATATTTTCCTTTTTTTGGTGCTCTCAGCTCACCCAGAAGTGGGGGTAAATGTTCCCACAGGCTTAGTTGGCAGGCCGAGCCTTTTCTGGGGAGCTTCTGGGACAAAATATTTCCCTGAAGGGTCAGGAGAAGTTCTTTGGCTTCCCTGGGTTCCAACAACAGTGCAAGAACAAACACCTTCAGAACAAGAAGAAGATGAGAAGATGAGGCCTTAGGAGCAGCTTTTCTGTCCTGTTTTCCTTGGCTGTGGGTGGCTATAGACCTGGTTTGACTGAAGCTGCCCTTGAATGGAACAAACAAAACAGAAAGGGAGAAAGGGCAATGATGGCCACAGGAAAGCTAGGCATTACAGCTCTGTTTGGACAGGTTACTTGTTCTGATAGGACAGAAAAAAAAAAGTTTTACAGCCTATGAATACCCAGGTGTGGTGAGTTCCCTTTGTCTGGCTGCCAGACATCCTCACAGTCACTCCTGCACTTCCTCTCCTTATTAGGAGAAATGGAGGAAATAAGTAGAGAAGCTTGTGGGTCAAGATAAGGACAGGGAAGTTGGCCATGGTCACCAATTATTGTCACAAGTAAAACAGATTTGGCCTGGGGAAGATTAATGTAATTTACTGTCAATGAAAACCTAAAAGACTTTCCTTCCAACCTGCCAGAAAACATGCTTCTGAAGAGGCTCCTCTCCACAGGCTGTAGCTCCTGCCAGGAGCATGGTCATGCATGGGCTCTCCACGGGTTGCAGCTTCCTTTGGGGCACATCCTCCTGCTGTGGTGTGGTGTTCACACATGTGGCGGTGTGGATATCAGCTCATATGTGATCCTCTGAGGGCTAGAAGGGACCAACCTGCTTCCCAATGGTCTTCTCCAGGAACTTCCCAGGAATCCCTGGTGGACACTGCCTACTCCTCTGTGAAAAACGAGGTTCACTCCTGGTAAATTTTTAAAAGGGTTTAATAAAAAGGACAATAGGACACAGGAATAAAGCAAAGAGTTAATATGGCTGGGTGCTTGGCATGATGCCAGAGGCACACCTTAGCTAGCAAACTTCTTCTGTTAAATGTCCGAGTCCCATACATATTCATAGATTTCTATGCATCATTCAACTTTTCCTTTTTTGGTATTTCTTTGGGTTTCCATCCTCCCCTATCCGGTTATTCTGCGTTCCACTTCTGATGGATAGATTCTTCATTCCAGGGTCTGAGGCCTGTCGATGTTATCTTCAGCCAGATAGTCCAGGAATTTGGGGAATTTCTTTGCTCATCTTTGCTATCCTTAGTTAACTACATAAAGAAACTTTCTACCTATGATATAATCCTAAGACATCACACTACTTTTTAAAATGAAATATTTTCATACCACTTCATTTTCTTACATTACACATATGACATTCATTTTAATATTAGTGAAAAGCCAACAATACAGTATGCATTTATAACACCCTCCTTCTTTGACCTTTGAGCCTGCAATGGGTTTTTTCCACACTTTTTTCTCACTCCTGTCTCTGATGCTTTTCTGCACAGTTTTATACCCTTTCTAAACACATTTCCCCTGCCCCGGCCATGGGTTCAGCCGCTCCCTGCAGTGGGTGGTTGGATCCGGCTGGAACCGGCTGTGTCCGGCTGGGGCAGCCCTGGGCCGTGGGTTCAGCCACTCCCTGTGGTGGGTGGTTGGATCCGGCTGGAACCGGCTGTGTCCGGCTGGGGCAGTGTGGCCTCCCCTCACAGAGGGGCCCCACCCCTTGCCGCCCCACCCACTGCAAGAGAAACCTTGCCGCATGAAGCTACTTTAACAGGACTGCACCAGAGAGATACCGGAGTTTTCTCAATTTCCTGTGTTAAACAAAGCTATCTCCCAGGCCTGCAATAGTGTGTTGCTGCTTGGGCCAGAGGGCAGCAGGGTGATGTGGCCAGGTGGGTGTGAATTTGGAGAGTTTGGCACATGCACACAGGGCCCCAACACTGCCACGACCACAGGGAAGCCTTGGGCCTCCTGGTCGCAGCTGGGCAAGCCAAAGGCGCCCCAGTCATACAGTGACATTTTCCATGTTCTCCGAGGAAAGTAAAAATGAAAGTCTGGCTTGAAAAAAATAAAGAAATCTGAGAGAATTAAAAAGAGTACTTGATGTTTGTAGAAAGTCCTGAGGAAGAAAACAAGTTGGGGACGAAATTTTGTGCCTTTTGGGGGGAGTTTCATTTTGGTATTATTTACTTTGTGGTGGGTTTTTTTTGTTTGGGTGGTTTTTTTGGTTTTGGGGGTTTTTTGTGTGTGTGTATCTGGATTTGGTTCTTTTTTTATGTTCCTAAACTTTTATTGCTACCAAATTGTTAGTAGAACTTGCACAAAGTCTTAAGAGGATTGCTGTCAAAATAAGATTTTTTTTTCTGAAACTTAAAAATGATGCTTTTTTGAATTCCCATTCAAATTAAAGTTTCAGATTTAGAAAAAGATTGAAAAGACCCCATGAAAATAAGAAGGTACAAATTTAAGTATGTATAAGTCAGTATTTGTGATGCTCCTATATATCAACAAATTTGTGTTTTGGAAAAGCTAAAATGACTCATCTTTAAGAATATTATTCTTGTAGTTTTCATTTTTCTTAGTTATTCAGTGGCAATTTTCCTATGAATAACTTATCACTTCTAAGCAAGAAAAGGTTAAAAGATATCTTTTTAGGTTGGGAACTGGGCACCTGAGGTGACCAAGAAAGTATTTTTCTCCTACTGTACTGAAGAAGAGAGACCATGTTCTTAGGACTGTGAGTCCCTACTACTGTTGCTCTGATTTGGCAACTGTCTGGTATGGGGTCATAGTTAAGATTCAAGCTCATGTTATATAAAAGAAGACAAAATGAAAATAGCATTGGTGTTTGAGTGAGCTTCTCTTCAGAGAGTCACAGTAGCTGGGAGTTTTCTGCAGAGCCAGCTGTTCCCTAATGTCATGCTGTAAAATCAGTCTCTGGTGGGATCTAAGATAGGCAAAACTTGGTAACAACTTCAAGTTGCAAGTCTTGCAACTTCAGTTGGGCATTTCATGTCCTTGTTCTTTAAACTACAAACCACAGCATTTGGTGGTGGTGTGGTAGCTCATCATCTTTGGGATAAAGTTATTTGTGGCATTTTTAACATAGTTCTGTCTTTTCACTGGCACAATTTTCTTACACGAGTTGAGCAGTGCAGCCTAGAACATCTCTGGTAATAGTGTACTCTTGTTTTTTGTGAGTCTAATGATGAACTTTTAACTGCAGCACATCAAAATATACTGGAAAGCGATAGGTGTGATTTCTTTCCTATTAACTGTCTGATGTTTATCTTACTGTAAAATCTTAAAAGAACAATACATTTCACAAAAGAAACTAAAAAGGTTTCGCATCGTTTGCAACTTGGTACAACTGTGATAGTGTTTTGAATCAAAGCTGTGAACATTTGTCTGAGCTTTATCCTTAGTTACTTTGATGATTTTGGTATTTTTTGGACTTTAACTTTTCAATTGTATTTGATCTATTAATTGATATATCTTTAATTTATTCCGCCAATGAGAATAAATAAACTTTGGGTTTGTAATGTGGAATACAAGTGAATACAAATTAAGAAGGCTAGACAAGTTAATGGAATAGAAAAAAGAGAGTTGGAACTAAGAATTGAAATCTTTTTATAAACAAAAAAAGAACACTACTGTCTGCCAACAAAAAATGTAATTAATATAGCAAAAGACTACTTCTAGAACCTAGACACAGGATTTTTGGCAGTCTGCAAGACTCCATCTTCCTATGGGACATATGATTCAATTAGCTTATGTAGTGCTCACTAATAAATCATCCTATATACACCTAGCTGGAGAGCTTATAGGAAAATAAGTTGTTTTCTCACAATTCCCCATGGATATCTGCATTTACATTCTGTCAAAGCTACTGTAGTATCTGCAGGAAATGTGAGTGCCCTTGGATATCCTTAAAGAATTAAACCTTTTAAAGTTACAGGAGTGTGAAAATAAATTTAGAATACTGGATTTAGCTAGACTATTTGGGTTGCAGCTGCAAAATACAACTGCTTTGGGATAGAGGTAAAAACTGGGTTTCTCTGCTCAAGGGCAAACCCCCATTTTTTGCACTGGCTATTGCACTAACTAAACTCTCTTGTAATTCTGGAGAAATATGAACTTGTTTCTAATTTGCGTGGTTTGAACTTGGTGATTTTTACATTAGCTTTATCAGAGGAAATTGTTATTATGTGAACACATAAACATTTCTACATGTTTCTATTTGCAATATTATGCATTATTTGATAATGAGAAAACAATTATCAGGAAATACTGATAAAAGGCTTGTGTGCATTCATTTATATAATTCTTTATTCTGTCCAGAATTGCCTTACTAATGTGTTTTATTATAGCAGTCACCCCTAATGCAAAAAAGTAGAGGAAATAATTGTATAGACTGTGGCTCAAAAACATGCTTTAAGAATTTAATCATGAGTGGGATTGCATACTTTTGGATGTAGGACTGCTTATATACAGCTATATTTGCATCTCTGCCAGATTAATGAGTAGGAACAAGTGTAGTGAATGTGAATTGTAATCAAAGGATCTCTATATAAGCAAAAAATTGTGCCAAATTAGAGACTTCTGTTTATCAGGCAATAAAAAAGTCCAATAGTTTTTCTAATCTCCAGATTCAGACTCTTGCACTGTCTGTTGAGATGAATGAGTAACTAATTTATTTTAAAGATGTGTAACCAGTGTATTATTATTTCTATTCTCAGGAATGTGAATCTGCTCCCTGCAATAATGGAGGTTCTTGTCAAGATGGCATCAATGCATTTGTTTGTACTTGCCTGAGTGGGTACACAGGCAGGTTTTGTGAAGTTGATGTTGATGTTTGCAGTGAGTCTACACTGAACTCAGTTTTGTGTTACAATGGAGGTGTATGCGTTGATGGACCTGGAAGAACTTTTCATTGCAGGTTAGTATGAATACTGTCATATAATTCCTTTAGTTAATACAAATTGATTTGTTAATATTTCAGGACAGAACTGATACTGTGTGCATTATGTGAACTCAAATGGATTTGGTTCTCAATCTAGTGCTCAAAAATATTGTTATCTTAAATTATTAACTGCTTAACATCAGACCCTTATATCTGAAAAGTTATCTTCAAGTGCTTTTTGGAATCATATGTGGAAACTTCTAACATAAAGTGACCCTAAAATATTTAAAATTATTATGTTTATGGATATATGTGTACTCATGTGTTTTGTACTCAAAGGGAAAATTAACTTGAAGTCATATTCAGATGATGGGTAATTTATATACATGTGCACTTACATATATCCAAAGCAACTCCCTAAGATCCATCATCATCATCTTTCTCCAGCTGTTAAAGACTTCTGCTTAAATACATGTAATTTTATAGCTTATATACTTGTAATATAGTTTTAAAATTAGGCTACTTAATAGACTGTGTACATTATTGTGTCCAGTCTTAATATCTAAGTCCCTTTTCAATTGCTACATTCATAGAAATATTAAATACTAAGAACTTATATTATAAAATTTTTAAGAAGGAAACATAAATATCTTCTCCCGTACAATCATATGTTCAAGGTCCCTTGGGGTACTTCAGTGAATCAACTGCAGCACTCAGCTTGGTGTCATATGCAAACTTGCTGAGGGTGCCCTTGATCCCACTATTTATGTCACTGATGAAGACATTAAATAATGTTTGTCCCATGACAACTCAAAAATATTATGGTTTAGCTCAAACCTTTCAATACATGCCAAAGTAAATCACACTCTTTTAATTCCGCAGTGGGCTACTACCGGCACCAAGCCTTCTGTTGTGACTTAGATGTCTGATAATTTGTTTTGCTTATTGTTTGATCACCAGTTTGAAAATTCAATCCTGTGCATTCTCCTATTTCTTTTTTCCTGGTTCTTGTTCACTGTAGACTCCTTTTCTCAAGCTTTAGGTATGACAGTATCCTTTCTTCTTTCACAGATGAATCTTCTGAGTTAAATGAAATTGCTTGTATTTCTCCCCTCTTCTTCTTGGGAGCTTATGTCAAACACTGTAAGGATACTTACCTTGCACTTGTTTCTGAGCCCAGTATTGACCATCAGGAGGAATTTCATGAAATGAGAGTCAGGGAATTTGAAAGCAATTATAATCAGAATTTTTAGTGTTGCCAAGATTGCAAAGGTTTTCATGAGTGTTGTAAGACTACAGTAAGGTAGGTTGATGTAAGATAGCATTATGATCCTGCAAAAAGAAGTGACATATTTAATACAAGTTTCTTCTGATGGAGTCCAGGGAAAGGACATTTTTCAGCTGATTTCCTCTCCTAGAGTGATATGCTTTAGAAAACAGACATAACTCCCTTTCCTATCCTTCAGCAGGTGCTACCATTCCAAGTAATGTGTACAAGTAGGAGTAAGAAACATAAAAAGATCATAAAGTTAGGTTTGCTCCTGTACTGTGAATATTACATTGTAAACCTTACTCCTTTTGTACCCTTTCATCCATGTTTTAAGCAGTCTGAATGATGCTCATGGACAGACTGGAGAACAGGAGTTCTATGGAGGATGGAAAAGTGGAATTGAAAAAAAAAAAAAGGAAGGGAGAAATATCTCCTACTCTAGCAAAACACCACAAACATTCAAATAAATAATGAGTCTTAATGCCTGTTACACACTGTGGAATTGGCAGCAAAAAGACATTAATCCTGTATTCCTTAGTGTCTTCTTGTTTTGGGGATATGTCTTGGGATGTTTCAATTTTGTGGGTGGTAGATCAGGAAATAGGAAGTAGTGAAAATGGTGTAGTAATGGGCAAGTGTCAGGCTGTCTTAACTCTGAGCACCACTACCAGTTTCAGCTATGATGTATGTGATATTTTACTCAGTAGTACAAGGAACAGTTCAACTTTCCTTGAATTATGTGTGAATCAATTACATGAACAACCCTACAGGCTTCTCCCTGAAATAAATATGAAAAATACCCTTTGGGATAGTCCTTGAATTGTGTGTTATCTGAAATATCTTTCTGTCTTCAAACCCTTAGCTTAAAAATAAAACAACTCATGAAATGAGAGGGATGCTGGGAGGAGTAATTCAGTTCTATCCTGGGCAGATTGCCACTGAATCAGTGCTTTAGGAGACAGATTACCATCTGAAAGGATGCCCACATACCTTCCTTTGTATTTCCATCTTCTTAATTAAAGGTGCTGGCTGCCACAACAATAAACACTATATGAATCACCAAATTAATAATAAAGATAACATTGGGCTCAGGGGGCCTTTCTGAAGACAATTCAATCCAATATACATATGATTGATACAATGAATATGTAATAGGAATTCCAAAGCCTTTTCGTGATATGTTCCAAGTATTCTGAGGAAGAGAAACTGTTTACATAAAATACTCTGAAATTTCTTTTTGTATTTAATCCACAGTTGGCTCATCGCCGCTTTCACATCTTTTGGTCCCAGGCCATTCAATATGTTTGACTTGGGATTTCAAAATATAAGCATAATAATAATAAAAAATATTCTTTCTTCCTCCCTCATTCTTGCATTGGCTTTCATCAAATGTGCATTTCAGGTACTTCCTGCTGACTAGGTTTGTAAGATATAGTGTCTTGAAAGGTCTATCTGTGTAGTGCTTTCTGTCTGATCAGGTGAAAATAACAACAGTCCAATGACAGGTCTTGCCTGAGATCAGGTTCTTGAATATTATAGCTTCATTGTACTTTTTCAGCACCTCATAGCAGGTATGGGCTTTGTAATCCGGTTTTTTTAGGGAAAACCGAGGAAAATTTTGATGTCATTCTGTCTTTTTCAATTTTTTTGTAATTTAAATGTATTTAACGTTTTAAGTTTGTGGGTCTGAGAGGTGTGTAGGCTCGCGGGTAAGTCTAACCCTATCTTTTGATTCACAAAGGAAGACTGGTGCTTTATAAATCCAGTTTTTGGATTATATTTGACCAGATAATTTATTTCAGAACTGAAGCTTTTTTGGCAGCATCTTTACAAGATTATTTTATACTCAAGACATGTAAGAGTGAATATTTGATCAACAGAATTACTGATCAAAAAAATGCCAAGCTTTTTTCCTTTCCGCTCATGAGATCTCAGTCAGAAAAAAACCTAAAATGGGAATATGTTATTCTACATCTCCTCCAAATAAACTGCAATTATTTTTAAACAATCATTATGATATCTACCTATCTATTTTTTTATTCTACTGATAAGGAAGCAAAGTTTAGATTTTAGAGCATCTTGTTTCAAGCACCCTTGTGTTCAGATTTTCTTGATCTCTTTGAGCAAGGAGCAGCAGGCCTCATAACCAGCTAGGACCTCTGCAGGGATCCAGGAAAAGGATTAAAACAATTCAAGCATGGAGATGCTGTATGACCACAAAACTGGAGTCTGGAAGATATACTACTCTGTGGCTGTGGTATGCAGACAGCATATAAGATAAGAAATGGTAATGTAGAATAGTTTGTCTTAGAGCATGTATAACGTAAACGATATAATACTTGTGAGGGGACCCTGGAAGTGCAGTCTTGTAGGGCAATCTAGGCAACTGTATAAAAAAAAATTGGTTTGAAGAATCAGACTTGATTACCATTTGGTAGTGTTTTTAAACAGAAATGTAATTTATCAGTACTGTACATTTGTCCCATACTCCAAAGAACTATTCTTTGAAGTTGTTCATGTCAGCTAGAACTCCAGGCAATATACAAAAGGTTCTCCTGTACTTCAAAAGGCTTAACATGGGGAACATTTACACAGCTGTGTGCCCCCATGAACTCAGAAAGTGACTTAATGGTAAAGTATTTGTTTTGAGGCTCACACAGGACTTATATGATGGATAACAGAAAAAGCGCGCTTCTGCTGGAATATTGCTAATTGAAAACTTTAATTTCATTTAGATGGTGATAGACAGCTTGCAAGGCTTGACCAAAGATGCAGAGTACACATTACACAGAGCTACGCATCTGAGTTCCTCAGAGCACTGAAATAAATGTAATAAGTGAGTCATTTTATTATATGGACTAGCAACTTCACTGGACCATTAGAATCTCTTAAAACTGGCAAGCCATAAAACAATAGGTTCTTTCGTTTGTATGAGATGTGAATGTGTATGCAGTACACTTGCTTTCATCGATGGAAACAGATGCCCCTCCATTTATATGTAGATAACAAGACAGATTCTGCTGATTTCATAATTGACTGCCTAGTTCTTTACACTTACTGAAGCATGAATGAAACACTTTAGTGTTTGCATTGTGTGCATTTATTAATGTACATGAAAACAAAAGAAAGTGTGTGTGGATTCAAGCCAAGAACCACTTTGTATGCTATTTCCAGCAGTGGCCATAAGGGGATTGACAGGAAAAAGTATGAAAAGTGCACAGTTATTTGTCCTCCAGTATTCTCCTGTGTTCTCTCAAATGGGGGTTTTCCTGAGTCTGTTTTGATTTGTTCAGTAGAAGTCAGTGAGTCTTACACCATCTTCATTTGAACATATAAACTTTTCCTGGGAGGGGGAGGCTTTGACCAGGCAATCTCCATGGATCCCTGCCCATATCAGCTGTTCTGTGCCAATACAGTTCAACAAACAGACCCACAGGTCTCACCTGCTGCATTGAAAAGTATCTCTGTTTTCTTAAATTTTAACCACTACTTCTGCCAGATTTATCCCATATCTAGTGTGGAAAAGGAGAATGAAAAGATGATTCCAAGCCAAGCTTTCCTTGTTTCTGTGGGCCTCTGCCACATTGCTCCACGCCCTCCCTTTCTAGGGGAAAGGTTTTATGTTTTCCCAGTCCTTCCTGCTTCAAAAGCCATCATAAACTTGTATTCATCCTTGTCACCCTTTTTCAAGGCTTTTTAATTCCTACTTTTCCTTTACTAATACAACAGGACAAGAAGTACACACAGTATCCAGGCTATGGGCCACTCTGTGATTTATACAATGGCATGTTTTCTTTATCCTTCTCTATTCCTCCCGTAACAACAGCAACTAAATTTTCACTGATGCTGTGAGGAAAGGGAACACAGTTGGCTAATCAATAAAATGTAGTTTCCATGGAGAATAGTTAGATAAAGTTGGCATGCTACACGTGTCTATACTACTGTATGTATCATTATTTTAAATATATATATAGAGGCATATAAATATATATATATACATGATTTTTCACTACATCACACGTTCTTATTTAATCAAAATCTTATTCTTAGTGTCAGATCAATAAGAATAGGTAATTATGTTAATGATGATTTCTAATTATTTATTCCATTTTATAATGACAAATGCTTGTGTCTTCATATGAAAAATAATAACTGTAACACTATCAAATGAAGTAGTATAATAAAAAATGCACATCATGTCCTGTATTATTCTTACCTACCTGACAAGCTTATAAGGGAAAAAGGGATTAGTCCATCATAGTCTTTATTTGCTAGCTGCCAATATAAACAATTTAATAAACTGCATTTACTAACTGCTAGTCTTAACACATCTCTATACATTCAACTATAAACAGAATTGTAATCATAAGAAGGTTAACATGGAATTAAAATTAAAATAGTTCTCCAAGTGAATTATTTTTCTGAATTATTTTAGAAATATTTTTTTAGATGTATTTTTGAGAAGAATATCAAATTGATATGTAGCTCTTTTTGTATGATGTTGCATGAAAGTTAAGGGAATCTATCATAGTCATAACGAGGCAACAGATCCATTTTAGAGGGGTTGTGCCTGTATTAGCAAATTAACCAGAAGCTGAAGAAGATTACAGGATTTGGAATAATAATGTAAACCAAGAAAATAATGTATCTCAAGATGTTTAATGAGTATTATATGCCTGATGGAATACCTGTCTCCTAGAGCCTCTGGGCAAAGGTAGAGAAAAACTACTGCTCTGTCACTCAAGTGGATTATATGTTTTGATATTCAAACATATCAAACAATTTCAAATACCCACTGTGATATTTAGCTAATTAAATAACAAAAGGGAAATATGGAAAATATCTAATGGTTAGAAGCTGTAAAAATGTAGCATGAAGAAGGGTAAGGCATTAAGAAACATATCCCAAACACAGCTCTATATATTTATATTTTTTAATAAATGCATGCTTTATCGTTTTTCACCCTTTACTATTGATATTTACAATGGCAGCATTCCATCTAGTTAAAATTACCCACTCTCCTTATCGTTTTACTGTTATAAAATTCAACAGTAAAGTGCAATCTGCTAGAGAATTAGCATTGTCTACAAAAATGCAGACAGCAGTGTCTGGAAATGAGGCACTAAAATCCAGTAGGAGAAAAAAGCCACCCAAGAGCAAAACACAAATCTAATACAAATCACCCATCTGCCCAGTCCCAGAATAAAACCATTTTAAATCTTACATCTGAATAGCTATTGCCAATTGTTATATTCTATTTTTTAACCAAACCTTTTAAAAATTCATTGCCTGAAAAGACACTCGATGTCTCTACTCTATGTATGTATTGGTTTGGGATTTTATTTTTGTTTTTATAGCTAAGTTGTTTTGTGACTTTATGATACAGAAGCCAAATAAAAACAGCTAGTGGGAATCACATTCACATCCTCATTATACAAGATGTAGGGACTGAACAGGTGGGAATCTACCTGTAACAGGACATTTCGTTTTTTTTAGTCATACACAGAGAATATTTAATTCAACATTACCCAAAACATGAACGCCTACGTAAAATCCAAGACCTAGAAAAATATTTGAAATCTCACAGCACTTTAAGATATAATATGCTGCTTATTTATTCAGCATATCATTTGAAATACTAAAGCATATTACACAAGTGGTTCAAAGACATGTCACTTTTGATAATTTTGCTTGTTAAATCTTCACAACTTTGTCATATTTGTGGCTTTTTTCTTTCTAAAATATATCTTCTAAGCACATGTACACAAGTAAAAAATATACTGCTGAGAGAGGACTGACTTAGCATTTTAGAGTGGCTATTTACAAAAGCAGCAACAAACCTATCACAGAATTTACATATTTAAAAATAAGATTATTGTATTTGGTTGTATTAAATTAACAAGTCATATAATGTGGCAGTTGAAAATGTTTAATACGTTACTGTTTAAAACCGCTTTTTAAATGTGTTATGTTTTATATATTATTGTTTAAAATCCCTTTTTTAATATGTTATTGTTTAAAATCATTTATTTACTGTTTTGCAGAGTTCAAACCTACTGGCATTTTCCAAACATAAGAGATTTACTACCTTGTATCTTGAGTGACAGCCCTCAATTTGAAAATTGCTTATATAAAATCTGCTAACTCAAGAGTACAAGACAACACTTTACTAGAATTCTTGAGGGTATTTTTAAATAATTAAATGGATATACTCACTTTTTATAATAAAAATAGTTACAAGAAATATAAAAAAGCAATGGAAAATATTACTCCTTATTTCAAGGCCAAGACAGAAGTACTAGTGTTTCAATTTGTCAGTATAAAAAACACTTTTTCTAAACTGCATTCACTTGTCCATTGACTTTGGTACCATTAAAAATTTGAAAGACAGTCTATTTCTGGTCTTTGCTTAAAACAACAAAATTTCCACAGGTTTTATTTGATGGATGGTTTGATTTATTGGGTTTTGTTTTTTAAAGGCCATTTATTGAAAAGGTTACAGTGTAGCTTAGGGCTATGTAGTTTTGCTGTATCCTGCATCCAAAAAGGTGAGAAAATGAAGTAGTCTGAAAAAAATTAGAGCTTTTTTTTTTTGTTTGTTTTTTTAAAGAGCAAGCTTATATTGTCTTTCAGATGTACAGATAGATATTTTTAGAGATAGGCAAGGGCATAGACAACAGAAAAAAGAAAGAGAAAAAGAAGGGGAAAAGAGGGTATTACCTAGGTAAATTGGTCATTTTTGAAGCCCATAATAATAATAAAAAAGATTGTTTTTCCATCTAAGTTCAACATTGAAAATGGACATTTCAGAATTAGTCTCCAGGGGAGCCATACAATTTTTTACAAGCACATGTATATGCCAGTATGCATGAATGTGATTACTTACTACCTTAGAATTTGACTCTATATTTATAAATAAGTATAAGTCCATCCGATTGAGTAGTAATACTGGAAGGATATTTTTTACCATAAAAAAATTTAGTAATTATGAATACTATTTATATTTAATCAACTTTTAAAATAATCATATAAGAGTTTGAGACAAATTAAGGGAAACGCTCTGGAAGGAATGTTTCCTCCAAAGAAGGTGGGTTTCAGCCACCAGGTTTGGAAAAAATTTTCCTTGGAAGAAAAGTGAAAAAAAAAATGATTTAACAAGTAAAGTGCACTCAGGCATGATAAAAAGAATAATGCTAGATAGTAAAACCTCTTGCTGTGGAGAGAACCTGGGTAGATTTGAGAGTCCTTTATGGGTGCAGCTTTATCCTCTCCGAAGCTGGGGTTCAGTATAGGCCCCTCCAGGCTGGTGTAGGACCTCCCAGGTGATGTTCTGGTGTTGCTGGACAGTCCAGAAGAGAAGAAGAAGAAACCAAAGAACAAAAGGGCTCCCTGCTTTAGCTAGCAAACAAAATACTAGCTTAAAAAAACAAGAGAATGCCACTCTCTTCCCTGCTGCAGAGAGCCAAGAGCTGAGAAGAGAGCAAACTCTAGCTTCAGAGAGCTAAATAAATAGTTTTTTTCACTTTTCCACAGAGAAAATTTTTTTCCAAACCTGATGGAGGAGGGGTGGCTGCAACCTGCTTTTTTTGGAGGAGACATTCCTTCCAGAGCATTTCCCTAAATTTGTCTCAGACTGGGACAAATAATTATTGGCACCCAGTGTGAGGCCCGAAGCACTTACTTTGAGAAAATTAGAGTGTTCAAAGTAGGCCAGCTGCTAGCATACTGCAGCTAGGAATAATGGAATAGGACTCCGGTGCTATTTTTTTGGTTTTTGGAAACAGGGCCATGATTAAGAGGCATGGCTGGGGGCATTCGTATTGTGCTCGCTTTGGCAGCATATAAACTAAAATTGGAACTGAGAAACGAGTGAATCCAAAATCTGTGTTTTGAACACAGTGCTGAAGGAATTCCCCTGCTTCTCCCCCGTCTCCCAGAGCAAGCTTGAAAGGCACAAAAAGGCACAGGATTCATGTCTGGGCATAGAGCAAGCAATAGAGAATACAGTATCATACAGTCAACCCTGGACAAAGGTGTTCTATGCCTGAATGTGACACACAATGTAATTCTATTAGGATTTCTCCAAAGTATCATAAATTGTGTATATTCATGTAACTGGAATTACCTATTCTTTTTTTTTATATGGGTTTACCTGAAATGCTTTGCCATTTCCTGAAGATTTCATGCTGAAAAGCTCAATTTCAGTTGTGTAGGACACAGCTAAAGATCAGTGTTCACCCAGTTTCTATTCATCTGCACTGGCCAATTAGTTGTTTTTCCTAGGAGCTCAACCCAGGAGAATAGCGTTTTCCCTTCAGAAGGTAATGTAGTGTATAGTACCAGATAGTACCAGCTATAGACTTATTTTTTTCTCTGACTATGTACACATTAATTACTTCATGCTGAAGTACCTTATCTTAGGAAGCACTAATGCTAGAAACAAGACAAATGACTTGTAAAATAATCTTCCTCAAGGTCTGAGCATTGAAGTAAAACTTGTATTTTCATTGTTGATATAATTTTCAATAACTGTCTAATATTGAAACATAGCTCTTTATATTCATTGTTATGTTAGAGAATTGGGGGAGAGAAAATGGAACATAGGAACTGCCATTTTGTGTCAGACCTCAGCCTCATTTTGTTTTTTATCTGATCTTGTCCTGTGACCAGACTTCAAAGGAATGCCTGAGGAATTCAGTAAAAAAATATTTTTCTCCCCAACTCTTCATCTACCATCACATGTAGGTCTCACTTTAACTGGAGGCACTGATTGCCCTGAAGCATAAGTTCAAGATCCTTCCCCATGGTTATTTTAAAACATTTTTAACTTAAATATGGGTATTTCTGTATCCATAACATTTCAACACCTTTCCAGTATTTCTTTCACATGTCTACCATTAAAAATTGTTCATCTGTTGTAGGTGTGATCTTTAACAGTGTTGTGTAAGCCATGTATATTGCTTTATATGTCTCTCTGTTAGGATTTCTTCCAGAATTCAGTTTATCCAAAACAAATATTAGTCATTCTGGATAGGTGTCCCTGAAACACTGTTCCCTGCATGATTGCTGGTGCTCTGTCTTCATCCCAGTGAGAATTACAGCATATGTACTTCAGACAGTAGGTACTTTGGTTCCTACTAAATATTCCTATTATTTTTCCCATTTCTCATCAACAATCTTCTTGTGATGGCCTTACAGTAAGAAATATAATTTCTGTTTTCTCTCAAATAATAAATAAAGAGAGAGCAGAAAGACTTCAAGAAACAGACTCAGTCATCTTTGCTTTCCAAGTAAATGTAGAGGACCAACAGAATTTAGTTAATTGCAAAGCTATGAAACTAAGGAGCAGAAAATATAATTCTTCACTGCCAGTGGTCTGTTGGAATGATTTTTTTTTATTATTCTAAATATTAAACTGATTTGGAAAAGATAGTAAAAACTAAAAAAAAAAAAATAAAAGTGCAAACGGCCAAAAATTACTGAAGAGACTGAAGTCGTCCGCAATTCTTTGAGTGATTATTTTCTTCCTCAGCAAACAGATGTCTCCTATTTTCATTCCTTTCATCTGTTCTTTGGTGTTTGATCCAAGGTTTAGAAAAGGTTAAATGTTCAATTGTAAGGTGGAAGCCAATTTTCTATCCCCCTTTTACTTGCATGCTGGTAACAGCATTTGTTCTGTATTGTTTTGTACATCTCTCAACAGTTTTAAGTATCTGCAGCTAGCTAGACTAAGAAATTACGGTAGAACTCTAGGCACTACATTGGCAATGCAAGCACTAAAGTTAGCTTAGAATGGTAAACTTTTAAAAAAACAGTATGCTATAGAGTTTCTGCAATGCCTTAGTTGTATCATCATAATATACTCTCTAGAGGAGTTGCAGGCACTGGGGAAAAAATGAAAAGAATCTGTTTTCCACTCTAGGTCTTGCCAGGTTTGGCAAACAAAAACAGTTTGAACTGAGAAATTAAATTTATAGCTTATTAACAAGTAATCCCAGCAATTACAGGCTTCTTTCCTGAAATTCTCTCCAATGGGAAGGCTACCAGACATGGTACATTAGGCACTGTTGAGAATTTTCCTGGTACAATCTGTTTGAATGACAAAATAAAAATTAGGTATTTGGGAAAATCAGACAGTGGAACAAATTCTATGAATGCCAGTATTGGTAAAAAATATTATTATTTTCACTTGTTTTGAAGAAAGGCAAACTTTCCTTTTTTATTCATAATGAAATGGCTAGACTCATACTGTGTGTGTGCTGAAAGATATGCTGGGGGTGAAGACCACATTGGATCAACTGTGGTTGGAACTCAGGGAAAAAAAACTGAGAGTTTGTGATCTTGGCCTTTCAAAATAGGAGCAGGCAACTCAGGAAGATTACAAGGATGTAGTCTACCTGGTCTACTTGAAGGTGTCCCTGCCCATGGCAGGGGGGTTGGAACTAAATGATCGTTAAGGTCTCCTTCCAACCCAAACCATTTTATGATTTTCTGTATCATGATGTTATGCAGGTAGAAAATGGGAAGCACCAAAACTCAAATAAAACTTAATCTTCCTAGTGGCATAAAAACCCAAATGTTTCTATAAATACATTAGCAACAAAAGGAGGGATAAGGAGAATCTTCACTGGATGTGAGGGGGGAAACAGTGAAACAGGGAAAACAGAAGAACACAAAGCTGAGGTACTTAATGCCTTCATTGCCTCAGTCTTTAACAGTAAGAACAGTTGTTAGGGGGATCAATTGCCTAGTGAAAAAGGACCTGGAGGTGCTGGTTGGCAGCTGGTTGAACGTGAGCCAGCAGCGTACCCAGGTAGCCAAGAAGGCCAATGGCATTCTGACTTGTATCTGTAATGGCATGGCCAGCAGGATTAGGGAAGGGGTCATTGCCATGTACTCAGCTCTGGTGAGGCTGTGGGTTGAATTCTGTGTTCGGTTTTGGGACTCTGATGACAAAAAAGACATTGAGGTGCTGGATCATGTCCAAAGAAGTTGGTAAAGGGTCTAAAAAGTAAGTCGAATGAGGGGTGGCTGAGAAGCTCATAACTTGTTAAATGCCCCTGATTAACTTTCTGTCCTTTATATGTTTGGAAATGGGTTCCAAGAAACCTTGCCCATGACCTTTCCAGGGACAGAGATAAAGATAATTGGCTTATAGTGGGCAGTCTTCCTTTCCACTTTTTCTTCTTAAAGGTAAACATAATATTAATCTTTCTCCAGATAATAAATCACCCAAGGCCACTGACACCTTTAATGTCTATGTTGTTATAAGCACTAAAACAGCCATTATATTTTCCTAACAAATTACCTTTCTTTTTCCTAATTTATTGTGGGTGGCTGACCACTGATGTAAGCAAAATAGAGAAGTACCTATTTTCATTGCTGATTCCTTCATTTACACTGAAACAGCTAGGAAACTTCAGATACACACTTTTAAAAAATTTACAGTCTTTGTAACACATAGTAGCAATATCCCGTATACAGCACCATATAAATTATGCTCTTATAGCAGCTGCACAGTTCATCTATCCTTATCCTATTGGTTAGTGAACAGGAAATGAAGGCAATCCAAACGATCATGGTAGTGTGCCTCTTAATGGAAAATATATTTTGTAAGTTACTATTTTCTTTGGATTCATGGGTAGTCCTCCCTATAAGTTCCCATAAAAGAATCCGTTGTTTTACTCTGAAGTCTGGCAGCCACTGCTTATTTTGCCAGTTTTTGGGTGGTTTTGGTTTGGTTTGTGGTTTTGTTTTTGCTGTTTGTTTTTGTTGATTTTGTTTGCTTGTTTGTTTGATTTTTCTCTGACACTTATTTCATGAAATATTTAATAGATGGGTTTGGAAAGAGGCTGCTCCAAGGCATGTCTTCCAGAAGCAGTTGTTTAGTCTTGCTGTCTCCTTCTTGTTCATCTTCTGAGTCTTCTCTAGGTTGCCTCCAACAGCTAGCGTGCTTAACATTGCAGAGGCTGTAGAATCTAGAAAAGGTTAATTTCCCATACTAGAAGACCCAGCTGGACCATCTCTAAATATTTGAATAGGTACTTTGTTTGGATAGAGTGGTAAAATCAGTAACATGAGCTTTGTCTTCTGGTTCAGTCACAAGCACAGCCACACCTACAGTGAACTGCTATCAGTTGAAGAGATCAAATAATAGCATCATAGTGCCCTAGTTGATTCCTGCTGTTTAATTGTTATGCAATCAAATTGGAACAAATGGAGTAGTGTGTGTGATATTTTAGTGGCCTCCCATTTGCATGGTCTTCCCTGAATTTATTCTTCAGAGGTGTGAATAGAGTACAGGATACTAAACATATGTAGCTAAATTACCGTTTGCTGCTGCTAATCTTCTTTGGTTGATGTACAGTACAGAAACAAAAGAACTAAAAGTAAAAATCAATGCTTCCTAATTTTGAGAGCTTTATGGGTACTAATTTGAGTATGTCACTGACTGATACAGAACAAGAACACCTTTGGGGATAGGATCTAAATAGCTTCCCAAATTGAGTTCTCAGTAATGAAACTCCTGTTGAAGATGAAAATGTACTGTTAAATCTGTTGTTCTGAGTGTTGTATTGACAGTTCATTTGGTTTCACTTCAAATCTGTGGATACCTTTTGAGAAGCAATAACAGAACTTGCAGTGATTATACTATTTTTCACTTTGTTTTAAAGGAAATGCTCAGTGTTTCTACCTGAAAGAAAAAAAAAAAAACAAAACAGTTAATGACATAGGCAGACTTCACAATTGCCTCACTGGGGCAAGTGTGCAAACTTAGAATTTGAAGTAAAAGGAAGACAAGCCCAGACCACTAATAAGTGTGCTAAAGGATGCTACCAATGTGAGTCCTTTCAGAGGGATGAAGCAGCATGTGTGGCGCATATTGCTGAGATTATTCAGAAATTGAGAGCAAAGATGAATGCATGACCTGCTTTCAAATGAGAATGAATGCAGCTCCTGGTAGCTCAGCATGATGTTTTCTTTAGACTTAGAGCCAACTGCTTCAAAACAATAAAGAAAATCCTCTCCAAGTTGCATCTGTCCTTCAAATAGGAAACCAACAATAGCTGGCAGGGACTGGAAGAATCCTGCATTTGCTTTTCGCATATTATTCCAGACACCTCTTTTTCTCATGATTCCTACAGTAAAATCCCATGATAAAAACTGGCACCAGCAAGATTTTATATATATTTATACACACACATATATATGTAAATTTATATACATTACTTTGTTGCAAAATAAGTGTTCATCTGGAAAAATAAATTAATAATTCACATTTCCAGTACTAAGTACTGCATAAGCAGAGTTTAAGATATATGTTTTAAATTATATTTAAGATATATGTTTTAAATTATATTAAGCCTTATCACTGGAAATAAAAAATAATGTGCCTTTACATGGAAAAATAAATTTATTTCCTGAAGCAAATGGTAACTAATGACTTCCATACATTGCTATGAATATGTGGATGCAAGACTTGATACACAAAAAATTTTCATGGTGTTCATAAAATATATATAGTCTTCAATTCAGAGCTCCAGAATTTTATTTTTTAAAATATGGGCATTGAAAATGTTACATTAAAATATAACAGCATAAACTGGAGGTAGTTCAGATGTCAATGGTTCTTCATTGTCACTATTTACTGTCGCTATTTATTTTATGTATAGTAACTTTGAAATCACATGGCATGGTGAATCTTCCTCTCTATTCCACTCTTGTGAGACCCCAGATGGGGTGCTGCATCCAGCTCTGGGGTCCCCAGCACAGGAAGGACATCAACCTGTTGGACTGAGTCCAGAGAAGCCTACCAAGATGATCCGAGGGATAGAGCACCCCTCCTATCAGGAAAGGCTGAGAGAGCTGGGATTGTTCAGCTTGGAAAAGAGAAGGCTTTGGAGTAAAACTGCGGCCTTCCAGTACCTGAAGGGAGCCTACAAGAAAGCTGGAGAGGGGCTTTTTACAAGAGCATATAAGGACAGAACAAGGAGGAATGGATTTAAACCTAAAGAGGGTGGGTTTAGATTAGATATTAGGAAAAAATTCTTTACTGTGAAAGTCATGAGGCAGTGAAACAGGTTGCCTGGATATATTGTGGATGACTCATCCTCAGAAATGTTTAAGGCCAGGTTGGATCGAGCTCTGAGCAATCCGGTCTAATGAAAGGTGTCCCTGCCTGTGACAGGGGATTGCAAATCTTTGAGGTCCCTTCTAACCCAGGCCATTCTCTGATTCTATGATTCTATCATGTATGTGGTATAAAAGAGGATGTTAAATGTTAAATATTTGACGATAACTGAAACTCATAACTGAATGGTCTCCCAAAGAGTTCTTAGTGAATAGATCAGCATCTTAAAAATGAAACAGCAAAAAGATTCTATTGAGCATTCTGTCTACTACTGTGACTGCTGGATATTGAATCATTACTTGGTTTTGTGGTTGCAGGTTTACCTGATTACCAAATAAATTAAAAGGGAGAACAGTTAAGGTGTTGCTGTGAGTCCTGAAAGCAATGCTGCATAGTGGTATCAAAAAGATGGGGATAACAATGAGCATAATTTGAACTGCAAAATCTTTAAAAGTGGAGATAACTTGTGACAAGATAAAATGCAGCTGGACAAAACTCCATATGAGCCCACATAGTACAAATGATCTCACGTGAGTTTTTAATAAAATTGACCATACACTTTGAAGAAAATATGGAAATCAGCAGTGTTAAAATTTCAGCAATACTTCCACATTCGTATGTTTCTTTTGCTGTTTCCATTTTCTTGAAAAAATTGTTTCATAACATTGGCAGTGATGATCCATGTCAGAGAAAATGCCATAGTGGCAGTAACAAACGCATATTCTAGTGGGAACATTCTTACTGTACTGATGGCTACTTCACACAGAAGGGAACTACTTAAATGTGAATGAATAAACCTCAAAGACTAATAACACAGCAGGACTTGTTCTTTGCACCACCTTGTGTAGTTAAAAACCACTATTTTGTTATGCTAATCATTTAATTCCATCTGTTGAATTTCTACCAGCCACATGTCTAACATAATGACAAAATTTGTACTTCAGAGTGTCATTCACACGTCTACCATGCCTATGAATTTCTTCTAATGGATAATGCTTTAGTTGTATTAAATAAACTGTAATACATGTCAAAATGGAAGGTGAAACATACCAATGGAGAAGCTATATCTTTTAAGGAGAAGTGACACAATATCTTAAAAAACAAAAATAGGCCTGTGCCAGCTCTGCAGACTGCAGACAGCTAGAGACAGGTGTCTCCTCCCCTCAGCAAGTAAAACTGCTCTGGCAACTCCAAAGCACTCCCAATACAATGTATGCTGCTGCTGCAGGTGTTGTTTTGGCAGCTCTGTGAGCTTACCTCTTAAAAATGTTCTTGCTTAGTTGTCATTTTGTCAGATGGCCAACTTTCTTCCTGAGGAGAATGACAAAATGGCTCAGGCTGAACTTCAAATCTTTTGTTAGCATAGATGCAATGAACATGGAGGGAAAAAAATCATATTTCCGACCAACACAACTAGAGGGACAAAGAAATCTGTGTCATTCAAGAAGGCAGTAATTCTGGTAAAGAAAAAGTTGCTTTTGTAAGCAGGTATCTCTCCAGCAGAGGGCTTTATTGGTATGGTTAGGCTAAAACTTTGTGCAGTCTCTTCAGCCATAATACACTGGGATTTTGTAAGACAAGAAAAAACAGCAGTTTTGTTCTTGCTTAGCTTTGAAGACTACTTCAAATAAATGTGTTACTAAGGTCAGGATAATCTCTAATAACACAGTTTGTCAGTTGAAATGAAGATGTTAATTTCCATGATAGTTTTATCACATAGGTATATGAGCATGTTCACAGAGTACACTCTTACAGATCATCTGTACAGAGTGGTACAGATAGCTGATATTCTGAAGAGCAAAATGTCAGCTGGTCTGTATCTAAACAAAGGATTTAAAGAGGTGATTTAAACATCAGAAAACTTTTTAGCATTTTTTTTTCTTTACAAAAAAAGGGAGAGGGATTTTTTTACATGGATAGATAGCGATAGGGCAGAGGTTTAGTTTAGGTGTTAAGAAGAAATGCTTTACTCAGAGGGTAGTGAGATCTGAAATAGGTTACACAGAAAAGTTGTGGATGCCCCATTCCTGGAGGAGTTCAAGGCTAGATTGGATAGGGCCCTGAGCAACCTAGTGCACGGCATTGCTGCCCATGGTGCAGTAGGGGGAGTTGGAACAAGATGATCTTCAAGGTTAGGAGCTAAACTGAGAAAATTTCTTTATGAAGTTTATGTTTGTTTCTTGTAATCTGTGCTTTAAATTTCAAAATGAAATTGTTTTCTTGCAGAGGTCTATGAGATTGGATGGAACTCACTTCCTCTCTTCTCTGCATATCTGTACACTCAGGCTCTGTTAGCGGGAACAGTTTGTCCACCAAAATTCAATACTGGGTGCAGTATTGTTTAATTTATTCATCAGTGTCTTGGATGAAGGAGCAGAGGCCTCCTCAGCAAGCTCACTGATGACACAAAGCTGGGAAGAGTGGCTGATACCCCAGAGGGCTGTGCAGCCCTTCAGACAGACCTTGACAAGATGGAGAGATGGGCAGAGAACTGCCTGAAACTCATCAGAGGCCAATGCAGGGTCTTGCACCTGGGGAGCACCACACAAAAATTAGGAAGAACTTTGTTACTGTGCAGGTGGACTGAGCAATGGAATAGATTGCCTGGAGGGGTTATGGAGTCTCCCTCACTGGAGATATTCATCTGGGCACAATCCTGTCCCATGTGCTCTAAGATGATCCTGCTTGAGCAGGGAGGTTGGCCCAGATGACTCTCTGTGGCCCTTTCCAACCTGGCCCATTCTGTGATCCATGCCCTGACTTCTATGCTAACCCTCGTGATGTTAAGTGAGGAGGAGATAGGCAGGAAGGGGTGGAAGCTCTGATAGTGTATCAGCTACTATTCCTGAGTCAGGGAGGTGAAGGGATGCAGCCCACACCTTAGAAAGGATTTGTTCATTACAGGACTCAGGATGCTTCCCTGTGCAAGCAGAAAAAAAAATGCATCTGAATGGTATCTCATTCATGTTGGGATTCTAGCACCATCCCAATATATTTTTCTTTATTTGTCCTAGCTTCCAGACTCAGACCATGGCTGTGAGATGTATTTCCTGTAGCATTTTCATACTATTTTTACAAGTTTGGATTAATTGCAAGCTTTTATTTGTCTATATGTATCACATAAGTCTCAAAAGAGTGATGCCGCTACATTTTAAACAGAGCACTATATCGTACTTCCCATAGTTTTATTAATTACTGTGCTTTCACTTTCAGTTTATGTTGCTTCTGAACAAGTGCAAGGTTCAGAGTGTGGCCTATGCTTAATAACTTAAAAGAGCTGCCTTTAAAAAATTCATTGAATAAAGAATCTAAGTTAATGAAATGTATAAATAGTAAATGATAAGGTAATGCGTCAGAAAACTGATGAGTGCAGAATAGAGCTAATCATGGAGATACGAAATGCTTTCAGAGAAGTACCCAATATTCAATAATGCTTATCTTGGCTGAAATTCAGTCTTTGATACCTTTTACAATAATATGATCGATCAGTGCTTGTAAGCCTTCAAGAAGTCTATTGAAGAGGCTTTGTCCTCTTGATTGGTGCTTTTTTCCTTTGGCTATTCAGTATATTGTGTGAAGGATACAAAGTCAAGCTAATAGGAACTTTGAAAGAAACACATAGATCTACTTTGCTCGGGGGAAACATCAATTCAAACTGGAAACAAAGATGAATGAAAATTATAACAGAAATTTACAAACTTTAATATTATTTTAAAAAATAAATGTTGAATGTGTGTCATACATAGTGGTAATGTTAAATGATAGTGGTAATGGTAAATGTCAAATATTTAAGGTCAGATAATTAATAAATCTCTTAGAAGAAACATGAACCATGTAGGTTCTAAGCATAGATCCATCACAGTAAATATCTGCCTGTTCTTACCTCCTGTGTTGGTGCTAACCCATATCCTGGGCTAAGCTTGTTTGTGAATTATTTAAATGGGTCCCTACTCGACCAAAGTTTACCTCTGATTGATAAAAAAATTAATTTTCTCTGCAAATTAGCAGTTATATAACATATTTCAAATAATAATAACAAAAAATAAATACATTTGGTGCAGCTGCGGAATTAAGTTTGCTGCACTTCTAAAAACTTTATTCATAAATAACAGTATGTTCATTGTGGGAGCAGAAAATCAATCACTGTGTCATTAACTGTGCATGTTCTTGATCAGTTTGAAAATGGTGCAGTAACTGATAGCTGAAGGAGATTTTCTTCTTTGTTTACTGGTAATTCATTTCATAGTTACAATAGGTGGTTTTCAACAGAAGCACTTGATGTCAGCTGTTCTATTTATAGCCCCTCCAATGAAAAGGTTTGTATTCTAGTTTCTTCTCAACTTCTTGGAGAATTAGACAAATACAAGAAAACACAATATATTTGTAGAAGAGAGAAACAGAAAAAAATGTTTTCTATTTCTAAAGACATATTTTTATGTGTTCATATGTCTTTTTAAATTAAACGTTTAATATTGCCCTTCATTAAAAATTGCCTTGAGATACAAGAATGCCCTAAACCAAAGTGAGGGACTTTTAGTGTGAATTAAGAGAGCTCTAGTTCTTATATTTTGCTGACTAATGATCAGCTAGTTCAGTCTCAGTTCCTCTCCAACTTAAGCTCTTCTAAAAATCATTTGCTTCTGCAGGAATTTAAAAGTCAAAGAAGTCATTAGCTATTAGGGTTAGCATTTATGGGTAGAAAAGAACCTTTGAAACACTGGGTATTGTTCCTGGACAAAGCTGTAAGGCCAGAAAAGCTATTGAAGTAACTGGATTACTTTAAAAATATTGTGTTGAGGCAAATATAATACTAAAGAGCACCACTAAACAAATTATACAAGTAGCAATGAGGAAAACTATAGCTTGCTTTTATCCTTTTAGCTTGCATTTCTGAAAAATGAGAATCATGGGGAAGGGGAGAGATAAATTTAATTTCAGGTTCTGTCTTTGAATAATTCTTTCTTTCTCATCAACTAAATGATTCAGTTCCTCCTTTCACATTTCCTTGGTGAATCCGTCCTTGTATTAGGTAAAAGTTTTTGAAAGAACAGTTTAACCTCTGATACTAGAAGTGAAGAAATCCTGGTCCTAATATATTAAAAGCAGATATTCCTTGGAAGACTGAGCTTAAATTGTTAAACTGAAGTTTAAAATGTTAAATTCATATTCAAAGCTAAATAAAGCAAAAAATCATTATATTTTAATTTTACTTTATATTTCATATTTATTTCATCTGTTTTATAAATCTAGTGGATGCTTTTATTATCTTCATGTATTTGAAGACAAAATAACTCTGTTCAATCAGTATCTGGCTTATAGTTTTACTTCTGCCAAATTCACATTTTATTAATTACAGAATGAATAATATTTTCCTTCATAAATCTTTGAAATTATCATAATTCCTTGCTTGAAATTAATGTTGACTATCCACTTGCTTTTAATGTAGGGTAATATTCCTGCAGTCAAACCAAATTGCCAGATGGAATCACTCATAGATGTCATGGCCTACAGTGACAACTCATCTTTTCAGTTAACTTGAGCATTTGAATATTGGAGAAATATTGGAGAAATATCTCCTTACAGTTTTTCTCCTGCATTACTGTAGAACTTCTAGATGCTTGGTCTTCAGTAGATTTGTATGTATCCGAGGGGTTTTCACAACCTTTTCTCTTGTAGTGCAAGTCAAGTAAATAATTATTTTGTTGTTTTTGCTCTAGATTTTCAGCACAGTTGTGTATCCGAAGTCCAAGCTTTTTGACAAACAATATAAATGATACAAACATCTTCAAATGTTAAAAGCTTTCTTTATTTCCTCTATTTAAAGATACCTTGGAAGTAGAAGTACCACCATAGTAGTTTAAGCTGAATTCTTTCTATTTTTTTCTTATCTTTTCTCTATTTTCTCTCCACAGTTTTTAATTTTAAATAATTTTTAGTCGCACATATGTAATACCATCACTTTCATTGGTAAGGTCATCTCATTAGATAACTTTGGAGTATCTTTCTCTCAGAATTGCTCATTATCTGTAGAATTTTTCAGTTCATTAAGTGCTAACTGCCCATTTAAATACCTTTCCTGACCCTAAATTGAACTACATTCCACCCTATCATCATTAAATCTACCCCAGAACCATGTGTGTGTGTGTGTGGTGGAAAATGGGGATTGACTTGCAAGTGCTTACTTGTGATATTTTATTGATGACAACAGAAAACTTAGCTTAAATGTATATTTAGAACTACAATCAAAATTTTAAATCAGTTGCTGTAGAGATTAAATTATCTGGAAGTATAAAAATCTATGTTAAATATTGGGAGCATTTTCCCTGGACAATCTGGAGTTAAGTCTTATGAGTTGCAGTTCTTGATATTACTTACTCTTGCTTTGTTCACGTAGATAGTTTCTTAATGTTCTTCCTTTAGCACAAGTATGCTATAGTTGACAAAGATGTCAAATACCATATTTTAGGACTTATCTAGACATAGACTCTAATTTGGTTTCTTTATTGAAGTTCAGGATGCAAAGAGTTAAAATACGTATATTAGAGTGTTTGATATTTAAGCTTAAAACTTGTCACACGGGGCTATGCAAAACTAACTTTTCCATCTAGGAGAGAAAATGCTTTGCTACACAGACCAGCCAGTTCTTTAGAAATGTGTCATTTTTATGGTTCTAATGTTTCCTTTTTCTCAGTTTAATTCCTATTTTTCATGTTTAATTTGTTTCTTCAGCAAAAATGTTCACCTCTGTGTGTTTTTGTGTGCTAATGCTGTTACTCACTGACTGACATGCTTTAGTGTCTTGAAAGATTATTTCATCTGTTGTAAGATTACTGGATCACTGTATTCTTGATAATACAGAATGCTGGCATCAGCTGTACTAAATCCTTAATAAAAGCAATGTATCCTGGTAGTTTTATATTTGAAATACCAGAAAAAAAGATAATCAAATGACAGTTCTATTCCACAAATGGGAAGAAATACTAATGATAGAGGCTGTTTCTTTAGAAACACTAATCTGCAACAGGCTGATGTTTAGTCATAGAACTAGCTAATACCATACAGTGTGTAAAATCTGATGATTGAAACAATCAATGAGCTGACCAGTTAGATTTATATCTGACTGATTCTGACTGGCTTTATCTCACTCATTACCAAAAAATAAATTAGTATCATGTACTAGGTGCAAATCACTAAGGGCTGATGAACACATTTTCAAGGGTAGCTTTTCTACTATTTATTTTAAGTATCTCTATGTATCATAGTAAATTTAAATCAAAAAGCCATCCATTAAAAATTAATTTCTATTTACTGGAGAAGAATACTTTGTTGTAACTTCTGCCTGTTAGTCCTGGCAGGCAGCTGAGCCTCATGCAATGGTGCTTGCTACCCTGGGGTGGAATGGTGAAAGAAACAGAAGGGTAGAACGGAGAAAACTTGTGGGTTGAGATAAAGACTGTTTAATGGGGAAAACGAAGCAAACCAAGAAATTCATTCACCACTTCCCAAGAGCAGGCAGGTATTCAGCCATCTCCAATAAAGCAGGTCTCACCGTATGTAACGGTGACATGGGAAGACAAACACCATCGCTCCAAAGGTCCTTTCCTTCCTCTTTCCATAGCTATCATTGCTGAGCATGATGCCACATGGTATGGGATTTCTCTTTGTGTGGTGGTGCATTTCTGAGTTAAACCCTGGGTTTTGGGGATGTTCTGATGGAGTTCCTTTTATTAGGTAAAGTGTTGTATCAGTTCTGTNTCCCCACTGCAACAGTTCTGTAAATGGTTTGTTCCAGCCACTCCCTCTGTTAAACATGAGTTCTGTATCCCTGTAAACTCCTCCAGAATCCCTTCCCCAAGCCTCTGTATATGGGCAATCTCCTCCCTTTGTTCTCAGACCTTCCCTGTCTGTCATCCCAAACCCTCCCAGGACACCCGTCAGTCTCCCTCGATCCTTGCCCCTTCGCCCAGAACCTTCTCCCTTCCTCGATGCCCCTTTGGATTTCCCAAGTGTCAGTTACCCCTATGTAAACCCCATTTGCCCCGAGCGGTGTTATCCTTCCCCCGATGCCTCCTCTCTTCTCCCGGGATTGGTCCTTGGATTGTGCCCTTCTCTTGTACCACCCCCTCTTTAAAGGTCGGTACAGGGTTTGTGCTGTGACTCTTTTCGCTCCGCTCCCCTGGAGTAAGCATCTTCTGGATACAGTGGCGAAGGAATCCTCTTTTTATTCCTAGCCTCGGCTCCTCGACACACTGTTACCATCCCCGGCGCTGAGCAGCAGGAGCTGTGCCCAGCAGCTGCAGGGTTGTCCCTGTTCCCCGCTCGGAGGCAGGGCTGGCGTTCCGATGCTGTGTCGGCACCGGCAGCAACCTCCTTGTAGCCGGGCAGGCGAGGGAAGGCAGAGACTCTTCGCCTTCTAGACCCCAGCGGCCAGGCTGTGCGGGGTCACCTTTGGTCAGTTTGAGGCAGTGATCCTGGCTATGTCCTCTCCCAACTACTTGTGCATCTCAGCCTGTGCCCTGCTGGTGTGGTTGGAGGAGCAGAAAAGGCCCTGAGGCTGTGCAAGCTGCTCAGCAATATTCCAAAACATAGTACAATAACAACTACGAGGAAGTAAATAAACAAAGCCAAAACCAGCACTGCAGCTATTTATACAAACTCCAGGAAAGTTTCAAACCTGTATGAAGCCATTCTCATGCGTTTCTGACTATAACTAGATTATTAACTCGTAGCTCTGAAAAGTCTACTTGAAGATTACTTGAAGAAATTATTTAAAATTATATAGTTCCACCAAGCTTCTGTATGCTGTCAAATGAAATTGGCAGGCTGTTGTTTTAGATTGTCTTTTTTTTGTATCTTTATGTTGCTTGTCTTAATATACTATCCTCTAAACCTAGTCACTTAAACCCAGATAGTGTGTACCTTCTTGTAGTTGGTTGACTCTGGCTAGATGCCAGATATCCACCAAAACCTCTCTATCACTTGGCTCCAAAAATAGACAGGGGAGAGAAAAGATAACCAAGGATTCACAGGTTGAGTTAAGGACCAGGAGACATCACTCGCCAAATACCGTCACAGGCAAACCAGGCTCAAATTAGAGATACTAATTGAATTTATTACCAACAAAATCAAAGCAGGATGTTGAGAAGTAAAATAAAACCTTCAAAACACTTCACCCAACCCTTCCTCCTTCCCAGCTCTACCTCCTTCCCTGGTGCAAGGAGACAGGGTATGGGGGTTATGATCAGCTCATCCCAAGTTGTTTCTACTGCTGATCAGAGAGATAAGTCCTTCCCCTGCTCCAACACGGGGTCCTTCCCATGGGACATAATTCTCCATGAAACTTCTCCAATCTGAGTCCATCCCATGGGCAACAGCTCTCCACGAATTGCAGCAATGTGGGTCACTCTTCCGTGGGGTGCAATCCTTCAAGAACAGGCTACTCCACGAGGAACTCCTCTCCCCACGGGTCTGCAGGTCCCTGCCAAGACCCTGTTCCAGTATGGGTCTCCCAAGGGGTCACAGCCTCCTCTCAGACATCCACCTGCTCCAGCATGGGTGTCCTCCAAGGGCTACACATGGATCTCTGCATCCCTGTGGCTCTCCATGGGCTGCAGGGGCACAGCTGCCTCACCAGGGCTACACCAGGGGTTGCAGGGGAATCTCAGCTCCAACACCTGAAGCACCTCTTGCCCCTCCTTCTGCACTGACCTTGGAGTCTGCAGAGCTGTTCCTCTCACATGTTCTCCCCCCATTCTTCTTTGGCTGCAATTACACCTGAGCAGTAACTTCTTTTTCTTATTAAATATGTTTTCACAGAGGCATTACCATCATTTCTAATTGGCCAGCCTTGGCCAGCAGCAGTCTTAGAGCTACCTGGAATTGGCTCTCCCAGTCATGGAGGAAGCTTCTGGCAGCTTTTCACAGAAGCCACCCCATGGCTAGAAAAACCTGCCCATACAAATCCAGTACATTTCTATATAGTTTTACATTACACACTGTAGTACTATCCATATTTCTTTGTTCCTCAAGATACTTGCAACAAAGGTATTAATCAACAAAAAATCTATGGGTGGCCTCTGGTGTCTAAGTGTGCGTAGAGACCTGGATCCTAGAGGCTTAATTTACTAACTTCATGTACATTTATATAGTGACCAAATGTAAACTACGAGACCTAACTTTAAATAGATATTTCTTGAAATCTTGACTTGAATATTTTACAAAGGATAGAGATTCACCATGTCTACCTTTTTGTCAGGCTTGATAGAGCAGCACTTAATAATGTTCAGCTTATAAGTTACTTAAATGTAACTACAAGTTTACAACCTAACAATTGCCATTAGTTTGTAATCATAAAATGGTCAAGTGAGCAGTAATTCTCAGAGCACCTTTATCACATATCCTTATGATACATGAAATGTCTTTAGCAGGACTCATACATTTTTATGGAGAGCAAATGAGAGTTGTGTCCCTGTGTCCGACTCTAATGGAAATTTGCAGTCTCAGATGTCAGCATAAATCTTTCTGAGAGCTGTACACAGCATTCAGAAATTCAGTAGCAGCTGTTTCTGTCTTCTTCTGAGGTTATGCATTTTTTACCTCTGTATTGTTGTACAACAGCCAGCAGTTTTTTATTATTTTTCATGCATGTATATACACGCACAATTTTTTTTAAAAATTATTTTAGAAACTTCATTGAACTTCTCTGATCCCTTTTGTCCTCTTTTTTTCAGGATAGCCAAAAATTCAGCCAAATTCAGTGATGTGACCATTTTTCATCATCCATGTCCATAGCAGATGTTCATAACAAGATGCCTGTATAGGTCTACTGACAAAACAATATAGATATTGGCAAAAATACTAAGAGAATTAGTCATTATTGCCCGTTTCTCTTGAGTCTTGGTGATTAGTCTGCAAAGAATTCTGTTAAATAGAACTCCATTAAATTTACTAAACATTAGTACAAATTTATAACTTTAGGAAATACGTGATAGACAAAATATTTTGTACACAGTATTTTTTTTTTCTTTAAAAAGCTCACTGGCTAACGTATATTTTGAAGAAATAAACCCTGAAATTTGTCATTGAAGAAGGAAGATATATACTGGCTATATACTATGCAGTAAAAATATATACTAACTATAATACTTTCTAGCTATATGACCATACAATTTATAATTTAAATCTATCCCATATTTTGGGGGAAGAAATTTCCTTTGGAGAATAAAATTACTAAAAATCCTGAGCATCTCTGTGTATGTTGTGAGTTAAAAAAACAGTGTTAGACACAGAAATTCTTGTAATTAAGCATGTTTTAAATTTAATTGTTCCAAACTTGTAACCTTTGACTTTTTAAATGTATCAACTTTAAAGATTTTTTTTAGAATAAAGTTACTCATTAAAATATTTTTGATGCATATCTATAACCCCATACAGATATTGAGCTATTTGAAAATATAGAATTATTTTTTCATACCAGAATCTGCTATAGTGTATATCATTGCCAGCAGACACATATTTTTTTTGTTTCCCCTTTCAATTCTCCAAGTGCTTGTATTCCCCTCCATTCCTTTGTTGTCTCGAAATGTGAAGCATTAAAGATGCACCAACATAAAGTGAACTCAGTTATCTTCCCCTTGCTGTGCTGCCAGGATTCTGATTTGCAAATTATCAGATACATCGTCTTTCTCGTCACAATGTCTTTTACTTTATTATGCACTGCAGAACCATCTGTCACACTGACAGTATTAATATGTGCTGTTTCTATTAGGTAGCCTCCATTGTTTAACATGAGTGATTTTTCTGCTTAAACTAAATTTTGTAGCAAGACTGGAGTGTGGAGATGTGTGATTTTGCTTCTATTATATTTTTCTTCTTGTTGCTTGTTGTTTACAATTCACATGACAAACATTTTAGCTTCACTCTGAACTGATGCCCTACTTTACTTGGGGAACATATATTATAAGAGCTGGAGTTGTGCTACATTTTAATGAACCACACAGGCCTACAGCAAAGCTCAGTGAAGAATTTGTTTTCCCCCTGCTATGATATTCTGCCACTTGAATTATCCCCACAGAAATGGTACATATTGCCTGAAGTACTAAAGCTTAATCCTGCTTCTGTACAAGTCAGTGCTTACTTTTCCATTCACTTAGCAGGGCATAGTCAACAAGCCTTACATTGTAAATGTGACTATAAAAAGTTTCCTATTTGACAGTGTAATCTTCAGAGATAAATTTATTTATGTATAGTATAAGAATTATATGGTAAGATAATCTTTACTATCAGGATTATTTTACATACAGAAATAAATCAATGGTTTACTGCTAGCCTGTCCTTTCAGTTGCTATCGTTCTTACCTTTTTTTCCTTTCCAACAGAGAGAACTCAGATTTATTTTATTCTTAAGGTTAATATTTTACTTTTATGAAATTGATAGCTAATAACTGCTACATATTTTGGAGATGACTCATTTTTGAAGCTTAATTATTTTAAAATGTTTTTCAGTCTTTTCATAGCATCTCAGTGGTTGAGTCTCTCCCTAGGTATGGAATAGCTATTTTCAACTTGTTATTTGTTCAGATATTGTCCTAAATTATTCTCTGATGAGATTAATACCAGAGATTAGCAGCAGCTGTAAAAGTCATTCTCTCAGATTACTACTTGGGGAGCAGATCTTGCATTAAGTCTCATAAAATTGTTTTACTTTGTCTATTTTCCATAAAATAATCAGACAGCTACCAGTCTGTGTGAATACCAATACAAAACTATTTAACAATAGTTAAATAGTCAGTAATGTTCTACAGACAGTCTGTATTTTCCTTCTTACTGCAACTGAGATAAAAGGAAAGAAATGGAAAGATAAAACCAAAGAAAGAAAATATTCTACAAGACACTGAGGGCATAATACAAAGAGATAGACTGTTTTTGGTATAAATCTTTTGGCTTCATAAAAGACAGTGTAAGAATGAGATTTCTGATAGTCTATCCCATGATCATTTTTGTACCTGCATGTTTGTAATATGCTGTCAGTGCTGTACCTGGAAGGTACTTGGAGTCCATGCTGTCTTTTCCAAAGAAGCTTTACAGTGTCTTCTAGAGAATTTCTAGTGTGCATATAAAGTAAGCATCTTGTATGAATTCTTTTTCATGCATTAAATTACTAAAAAAACCCCACGATCATTGAGTTATTGCCTTCAGTAGTATGACTGAATGTTTCTTGGTAAAGATAAGGCTAAGCATTGAATGATAAATCCTATAATTTTTGTTCTTTTTATGATTAGTTTATAGAGAAGCTCACTGAACCAATTGAAGTTTTTGTCTCCAATTTCTGGTTTTTGTCTCTATTTGCCTGCTTCTAATCTACTGTTGAATGTATCTGTTTTCATTAAAGAAACTAATTTCAACAACTGTTTTGGCACATGTTTCAAGTGAAGCTGTATACTCTGCACTGTTTATCCTGGCTGAATCAGTTTCGACTTCAGACTTTAAACTGGTATTCAGCCTATCGTATCTGCATGAAAAATATGAATGACATCAGTACTCTATTGCTTTGAATCTCTTTTTCTTGTACATTATCTAAGAAAAAATGCCTGAAAATGGGGATTTCATGGGTTGACACTGATTAAGATTCTGAATGATAGCACTTCAAAACATAGGACATTCAAAGCATAAAATTCATCTTCTTACAGTGCATTTACCTCCCTAGGTTAAATTTCAAATGGTAGCAATTACCTATAACGTGATTTTCATTAATGGCACTGAATTGTTCAGTTCACTGGGGTGTTTTGTTTGGGTTTGTTTGTGGGACTTTGGGGGATTTTTTTTTTTTATAATAGCTAAAATAGTTATATTGTTTCATGTGGACTCGGATTGTTATTTTTGCTAAATAACACAGTCTTTTCTCTATAGTGGTTTCACAAAATCACAGAATGGCTTAGTTTGAAAGAGACCTCTAGAGGTCACCTTGTCCCATGGCCCTGTTCCAAGCAGTGTCACGTAGAACTGGTTGCCAGAACCATGTCCACATGTGTTTGGAATATCTCCATGGATGGAGACTCCATAACTTCTCTGGGCAAACTGTGCCAGTGCTCAGTCACTCTCACAGTGAAAAAGTGTTTCCCGATGTTCAGACAAAACCACCCATGTACACCTTGTGCCCGTTGTCTCTGGTGTTGTTACTGGGCACTGCTGAAAAGAGACTGGGTCTGTCCTCTACATGCCCTCCCTTCAGGTATTTATAGACATTGATGAGATCCCCTTCTGAACCTTCTCTTCTCCAGGCTGTACAGCCACAGGTCTCTTAGATTTTGCTCAAAGGAGAGATGTTTCTGCTCTGGAGAGATGCTTTATCATCTTTGTGGCCCTTTACTGCATTCTCTCCAGTAGGTCCATTTCTCTCTTACATTGAGGAGCCCAGAACAGCACCCAGAGCTCCAGGTGTGGCCTCACCAGTGCTGAGCAGAGGATGAGGATCATCTCCTTTGACATGCTGGCAAAGCTCCTCAATGCAACTTGGGAAAACATTAATATTTTTTGCCATAAGGGCACCTTTTCTGGCTTGTTTTTCACAGTTATATTTTTAAAAACAAAATTAGGGTAGATTTTGGAAAAATTTGTATGTATGAATAAAAGTAGGGTGGGGTTGGTTTTGCTCAAACAAGACTTTTTTATTAAAAGGTTACGGTACATAACTGTGTCTTTAGACAGTGAGCTAGATTTGTCATCTATGGCACTAGTCAATAGAAAAAACTTGTCTCAAATAGTGTACACACTTAAGCCAGTGGGAATAATCTGCACAAGCGCTGACATGGAGGCAGTTCCATGGGAATTCAAATAGACCATACACCTACATAGTGACCTGACTGCAGTGCAGTGGGTCAAAAGCAGAGTTCTTTCAATTTTCTACATTGTTCAAGTTCTTTACACCATTGTAGGTCACTACCTATATAGAGGACATTTAAGCCTTTTTGGTTTGGGGTTTTTTAATTAAAAATTACTATTTCTTCCTGGTCTCAATGATGCTAAAATATTTCCCGGTACCTATGACCCAAATAAAGATGGCAGTGAGTTGTTTGTCCTTTTTGGTTTTTTCGTTCTGAAAAACAAGGATCTTCCCTCTTTTGTTTTTTTCTAGCCCCATCTGTAGACTGCAAAGAGTACAGCTATGTAGAATGGACATAATGACCTCCAGATGTAGCATACTAATGGACTGTAAAATTTAACTTCTCAGCCAACTGACAATGGATGCCAGTGCATCCTGGAGAACATCCAAGATAGCAACCTTTTACAAAGCTCATGTTGAGGTGTCTACCTGGTCGAATACCAAGAACATATGGAATGATACATATACCCTCAACTGCATTTCCATTACCTGCAGCTGTTTCTGCAAAATTTAGTTTACATCTGACTGATCTCATGCTACAGACGTCTTTTCTAAGCTCTGGCAAGCACTTTACAAAAATGTGTAGAAAAAAGCTCAATTTCTACTCAGACTCTAAAATCCTGAGCTAGCTGAGAGTTCTCTTTGTGCTCATCTGGCCCACCATCAAGTTTTTTTGCAGGTCCTTGATTTGTCATTCCTAGCAATTGAGACCTGTTGGAATACTGTATTTAGAAGGGAAGAGGAAATTTGGAGTGGAGGTGAATTTGGAGATATGATGAAGTTTTAAAAAGAAAAAAAAAGGAAACTAGTTATCACAAATGTATGAATTATTTAGCTTATAACTTGAAATACTTCAGAAAAGACAAAGTAACTTGGTTTTGTGTTACATAGAAAAAAACTCCAACTCTACGAAGAGAATGACAGATTATATATTTACTTTCTATTCTTTTCCTGTAGAATCTGGACTCTGGGAAAGAAAACAACGTCGTCTAAAACCAGTGAATAAATGTAAAAACGCTTACTTATAGAGTGTTTGGTGAGATGAGGGCTGATAAAAGTCTGTCCGACAGGGCACAATATATTGTGTTAGAAAATATATTTTGTAGAGAAATACAGATTTATTTCCCCACAATATTAGCTCCTTTATTGTTTTACTTTTATTTGTCTTTCTGTGCAAAAGGCTCAGTCATGGATTATGGGCTACCTGGCAAATGAGGTCTGCTACTGTCTTTTCCTGTCAGAATTTTCTACAATGTTTTATTACCACTATATTATATTACTCTTATAATAATAATTATAGGCTGCCAAGGAAGAAAACTGAATGTATTTTTAAAATTCTATTTAAGACAAATATAACTGAAACTAATGGACAAAATGTGTATCACATTTGTGAGTTGATGAGAAATAGTTCTAGGTCTTGCTAATTCTGTCTACTGGTTGAGTCAGGTCCAAAGAATATTTACATTGCACAGGCGGGTGATGTCTGTTAAAGTACAGTGAGATGGTGAGATGTTCACACTAAATAGTACTGTTGATAACATCGTGAAGTATTTGCTTCCTGGAAGTGGTTCAGAGAAGCTGATTTGGAAACCCTGGATTACCCCCTTGATGCTTACTAAAAAGGGAATTTAACCCCCCTTTTGGCACATGTTCTATCAAGAAAAGATTCTAAAGACATCAGTCCTTAAAAAAAAAAAAAGAAGAAAGGAACATAGAAAAAACAGAGGCTATGGATGTGAAAAATACACAAACCAAAAGAGTCACTTAAAAGTATACAAAAAAAAATAGCGATTGTGACTTCGGAGGGAAATTGAGATAATTCCACTTTAAGGATATGAAAAAAAAACCTGTGTTAGCCTGTAATGGATATTTTGGGGCTTCCAAGATTTTGATGTTAATTCTGTGAGAGTACGTTGGTCGTCGGTACAGACTTACAACTGGGATTTACTGAGTTATAAGTATACTTTGTGTCAAAATCAAAGAGGTGGCACATTAGAGCTCCTGTTACACTAGTCAGTAAAGTACTACTTTACTTACTAGTACTTACTACTACTACTACAAGTAAACTACTTGTTTGAGGAAAACCCCACAGGATGATTCTTTGGTAGAGACCTGCTTCGCAAAGGTAGAGTGTCAAAAAATAGATCCAGCCAGCCTAAGAACAGTCTTTAGAGCATTGTTTGGCGATTCAAATGCAAGTTCATCTATGAAGATTTACACGTCAGTTTGCAGTCAGATAGTTTCTCAGATCACGCACTGAAAGACAAACAGTAGTACAGTGTAACATGATGTCTGGAAAGCATTTGAACATAAGGGCCACATTGACAAGTTTTCTTTTCCTACTTGTTCTCCCTTGACATCCCTGTCATATTACAAAAGAAATTAAGGCTTCCATTATTTTACCCAGACATTAAATGTAAGTTATGATTCAGTAATTTTAGGTCACTGCTGTTTTCAAAATCTTGTGCACTCAGATGCACTTAGAGAACTGTTCTTTGATTATGACAGAAAATATGTGTACTATTTTTTTGTCAGAGGTTGATTGGTTGGCTTTTTAATTTAAGAACCTGAAATTCATATTGATTTTCCTTGGACAATACAGATCTATATTTAAGGGTCACTCTTCTGGGAAATTATTTAAATATTTAGGCACATTTCTTCAATAGCCCTTTCAGTTTCAGGAAAATAATTCCTGGTTGAATATGCAAGACAACTAAATGGAACATCCTATTGTCTTTTGCTAAGCATCATGCAGCTGGCATGACAACCCTGACAATGAAATATCAAGTTGGTTGCCAAATCCTAGACACAAGGTATGTCACTTGAAATCCATCTATTCTACTTTATATTTAGAAATTAAAGATTCTTCACTGGTCTATTCAGTCAATTCCAAACCCAGTTCCTTTTTCACACTTTCATCTTTAAATTCCAAAGGACATTAAGAAAGAGGATTACAGCATTAATTAAAACATCTGTACACGGAAACACAATTATAGCAGGATGAATAATTAAAAATCAGACTATAGAAGTTTCCTGTTTTTCAAGGAGACTATTCATTCTTCCATGGAAGAGTTATCTTCCTGTTGGGAACAAGAAAAAAAGTCTAATGAATAAAGGAAGCAGAATTCACTGAAAGAATAACCCAGTTTAATGTAAAGTTGGGGAGGGAATGTTATCAAAAAAACAAATAACTTATATTGAGGTAGAAAGAACTTAAGCAAAACAAAGTAACTGCCAGGGGACACCACGACCTTGCCTTGATTAGGAGCTGGGTAATTGACTATAATGAGCGATGGGCAAGGTGAACAACAACTGAACACTGTGAGCCTTGGTACAAGCAGTGGACCAACAAGTGACAGGAGACCAATACCTGAACCTGCTGGAACAGTGTAGCATGATAAGAATGCAGATTGATTTCATTTGTGGTTCCTGCCAACATCTGTTTATAAAACAGTAATAAGGACTTGGGGGAAACATTGCAGACATCTCAAACTTTTTAAAAGCAAAAGACTGAGGTGGAACTGAGGCCCTCCTGAGAACCAAAGAGAGGCTATGTCGGGACCATGTTAACATTCAAGAGCACACATGCACGTAATGTTGCAGTTAATTCCAACTTGCTCCACTTGCCACTCCAGTAAGTTAGCACAGTCCAGCCTGAGAAAATTTTATCCAAAAAGTCAAAATAAACACAATTTAATAAATGAAGGTATGAGGAAAAAAAAAAGATGCAAAGGCATTCATTCATCACCTCCCACCAGCTGACCAAGTACGCCATGTTTTCTTGAAAGATATTTCAGACAAAAAAGCATTAGGGTAACTGGGAACAGCCAGGTTGCCTTTTCCCCAGTCAAACCATCTTTAACCAAGGTGATTATCATCTGTCAGCAGTTCCATTCCTGTGAGGGACCAGGTGATGTTTTTCACCTTGACTTTAAAAAGGCATTCAAAAGAGTTTTCCACATCACCTTTGTAGCCAAAGTAAGGGGATATGAAAAAGATGAGTAAATTAAAAGAGGTCCGGAAAACTGACTTGATATCGACTCAGAAAACAGTGTAGACTAGTTTCACTCATTACTGGCAACTGTTGTAAATGAAGTTCCTTATGGTTTAACACTGGGACTGATATAATTTAATGCAGATTGAAGGGACCTGGAAAATGGGAGAGAATGCACAGTCAGAACATTTTACCATGATAACAAAGTCGGAGAGCAGCTGATAAGTTGAGGGGCAGCATTTGCTGCCAAACTTCAACAAACTGGAGGAATGAGCTCTTGGAACCTCATGGGTTACAACAGAAGTAAATGCAAAGTCTTGCTTGTTGGACTGACTTCCTGCATCAGTGCACGTGAGGGACACAGCAGCTATGTTGCAGCTCTGCCAAATATTGGGTGCCCTAAGCAAGTTGGATCGATTTTTATGCAAGCTTGTTTTGAGCAGAAGGCTGAACCAGATGATCTCCTGAGGATGTTTCCAGCCCAGGATTTTCTTTGCCTGTCCTCTATGATTTACATGCTTTAGACAGGGCCATACCAAATCTTCTCTTACTGCATTCTGAGGATGGCTTAGGAGGAAACTACATAGCATTTGTTCAAAGATGGAACAGGCAAAATGCAAAGATCAGAAGAAAATTTTACATTGTTCAGAAATCTCTAAAATATGCCAATGTATCAAAATTCAATCAGCTGTGGGTGGATGCTTTGGAAACAATGGCCCCATAATCCTACTTAAATGGCCTTGCATTAGACATTACATTAAAGGTACAAATATCTTCAATACAGGAGAAAACACCTGGCATTTTCTAGGTGGCTAAATTTAAGTCAACAAGATAAACATAGCCCTTTGTCTCCTGAGTCACAACTAGAAGACATAGATTTAAAGCCTGCTGGATTTAAGATACATCAACATATTACAATGATTTTTAAGTTACTGAGACCAGGATGGATAATCACAGAGGAACAAAATATTCCCTATAGCTTGTTCCTTCCATATAGAAGTGAGGGAAGAAGAAAGATGCCTTTCATATGGTCCCAATTTTGACCCAGATATTTTTCTTTCTTTTTTTTTTTTTTTTAAATATCTCTCCACTGATATGAATGGATGAACAGCTTTTTAAATAGCAGAATAAGTAGTTAAATGTCTATAAAGCTAAGTGAATTTAACTGGATCTGTTACCAGAAATTATTATATATTGAAGCTATATGTTACACCTGGTAGGAAGACAAGATTTAAGGGTCATGATTGTTATTGAAGATTTATCAGTACATGCAAATTCATTGACCCTTGTTTCAAGGAAACCAATGAGCACTTCAGGACCATAGAAAATCAGGCATTAAAATTAAGCAGACATTGTGTGATCATAAAAAAAACAAACCACATAACGCTATCAGCATCTTTAAATCACTGCCACTACCATGCTAATCTATAGACCTCCATAGTATTATGATGACATTCTGCCAATCCTGGGGTAACATAGCCTTGTAATAATTCCACTAATGTACAGAATTGAACAGCTGTACTGAAGATAATTGGGAATAGTTGAGGTTTCTTTATTAATAGTACTTTGCCTCTTCCTGCATTCTATGTATTAAGACAAACACGTAATAATAATTTAATCAAGAAAATAAAACTCTATAACACATTATCTGAGTTTTAAAATGGACACAATGTTTTAAACAGAACTACAGAAATTACTTTTATTCTTACTGAAGAAAACAATAACAACTAAAGGTCATCCAAAAATTGCATGAAGAATGAAAAGAAACTCACAAAACAAGCTTAGTTCTTTTTTTTTTTGTAGACTTGAATAGGAAGTTAATAGTCTTTATTTAAACAGATAACTAGCTAGACATATAATTCTCGTGTGTGTATGTGAATCTTACTAGGCTTTTATAATTTTGAAAGGCAGAAAGAAGAAATAATTTGCTTTGAATTATTATTCTATAGATGGAGTGTGATCAGTAGTCAACAGAGAAGCCTTTTATTTTTACCCCACTTTAATGCTAACTTCAGAATAACTTAGGTATATGAGTGCTTTATAAAAGACCTCACTTTCATTTTGTGAATTAACTGAAAAATGAAAATAAAATTCTTCTCCCTAAAGACAATAACAGATCACTCCTTTGGTTTTATTAAACCACATGAATTAAGATTATAGGCAAAAAAAGCTTCTGAACATGGGAAATATTAATATTCACTGCAAAAATAAGAATGTTGGTAAACTACTTAATGCTTCTTAAATTCTATTTCAATCACTGACAACTTCCATCTCTCTTACTTTTTTAACAGAACCTCATAAAAGAATCAATGCTGAGATAAAAGGGACAGTTTATCTCTGTTCTCCCAGTGCAAGACACTTTCTACTTCTGTTTAAATTGTGTTATTTTTACTATTCTCACCATACGTTCTCATATAAGACCATTAGAAATGTCATCCAGAAGAATAGATTTTTTATATCACATACACATTTTTCCACACCTGGTCTACATCAACATTCCCAGTGATTAATATTATGTGACTTCTTGTGCTGCTTAGTAGTATTCTGTAACTCTGTATTTCCAAATTATTTAATGGGTGCAGCACTTTTAAGTCCTGCTTCTACCAAAGTATAAAAAGTGCTTCTATAATATTTTCAAATGTGAGTGAATTTCAATTGCAGATTAGATCAGGATCGCATCTCATTCCATTACTGATGGTCTATGTTGGAACCCAGACCTCTAGAGATTAAATATAGGTGCTATGAACTGATTATGTCATCTATGCATTTGAAGTGTTTCTCATAAGGTGCTGAGCACAGCCTTCCCCTCCACCCTCCCCTACAGCTTATTTGAAGCCCTGTGCTTTGGTAACACTCCTGCATTAACTTAAGAGTGAGACTGCCACAAACTCTGCTTTGTAAAGCCTATTATCATTCATATGGTGTTTCTCAGTAAGGCAGATTTCTCTGGAGAACAAGTCTTTTTGTGCTTTGATAGACTAGGCAGTAATAACAGGAACTCTTCCTACAAGAAAGCTGGAGAGGGACTTTTTATGAGGGCATGGAGTGACAGGACAAGCTTGGAGTGACTCCTTCTAAACTGAAAGAGTGTAGGGTTAGGTTAGATAGATATAGATATAGATATAGATATAGATATAGATATAGATATATATAGAAATTATTCACTCTGACGGTGATGAGACACTGGAACAGGTTGCCCAGAGAAGCTGTAGATGTGTGGATGTCTTATCTCTGGAAGAGTTCAAGGCCAAATTGGATGGTGCCCTGAATTACCCTCTCTAGTGGGTGGTATTCCTGCCCGTCCTGGCCCCTCCTGCCTGCCCACAGTGGGAGTGTTAGGACAAGAAGATCTTTAAAGTCTCTTTCATTCCAAATCCTTCTGTGTAATCAGGCATATCACCCTAGCAATAACATTCTACCTCTTGGCAAAGACTAGCCATTTAGTATGAAAAAGACCTTAACTTGCTATATTATGTTGGGTTTGGTACTGAAAGTGACAAGACACTCTCACAGGTGATGTATGTTTTTGTGTGTGATGGAGACAGTGTGATTACCTCCAGAATAAAATATATTCACTTAAATTTCCACATGTGCCTGTGTATATGTGTAAATGTAAAGCCAGCCAACTGTCTATGCTGCTACTGTAGTCAATGAGAAACAGTGCAGTCACTGCAGCCAGAAAGGTAAATCAACCCTCCCTGGAGACCTGGAGCTCAAGTGTCTGTTTCAGGTTCTGTTGCCTAAGCATTCATATAAATGCCATTGCAAATGCCCTAGAGTACCCAAAACTTTCAAAACAGCCTAGCAGATCTCTGGCAGATCTGGTAGCAGTCTGGGTCTTCCACCTCTAAAGCAGTGGATCATTGACTCATATCCCTAAAGACGGTCAACTGTATGTCTCATTGAGCTGGTTCACTAATTGTACAGGTTAGGTGTTTATCAAATATTATGGGATCTAAGGAAGGGCATATATTACATTTTAGTTTATGTAGAGTGAAATAGTAGTTTATGTAGATTTGAAATACCTTTTCATTGCTGATTTACTATGCTTCGATTCATAAAATTAAGTAGTCCCAAAGTACACATATAGTATTAATTTTGATGAAACAAAGCCAGAATATGTGTTTCAAAACCACGTCATCTGTTTGTCCACAGGACTACATCATGACTAATTTAAAGTTTAAAAAAATGAAGAAAATAATGAAATATATACAGTAAGAATGTGAGATTCTCAGAATCAAATTATATGATCTTCAATTCTTCTCCTATAAGATCACATCTTGTCAATATAGCTTGAGCCTTAGGCACACAAGCATCATATTGGTTTGCTAAATTTAGATCCTAGCTTTATATATTAATACCAAGTATACACTACCTACTGGATTAAGCATACTTCAATTTGTGAAGGCAATGGAGACATCTTAGGTATAACAATTTTGTAGCATCTGTTTTGTGAAAAAAGTTAACAGCTTTAAGAGCTGTAGACTCTGTATGCTGTAATCGATACTCTGACCTATACTGGACCTTATAAAAAACTTGTTGCTTCTTCCTCAGTTTAGTAATAAGGCTGTGCTTTCAAAAAAAAGTTAATTACCAGTGTCCATATGCCATCTGTTACTAGGCACCCTTTTTTAACACTAATTTAAAGCTGTATCAGAGAGGCAAACTGCATTCTTGATTAGTATTGATTGTTGATGTAGCGTTGACTCAAATGGGTTGTAACAGGGGGATTAAGGCTGGTGTGGCTGCAAAAACAGAACCACATTCCTCAGTAACATAAAATATAAGATTAATTTACTTTGTGGGATAAGTATAGCAATTGTCGAGCAATTCCTATTCTACAGTGTGCACACACAGACACACACACAGATTCATACTCAGCAAGTTCCCAGATCCTCTGGTGTGGCTGTGTCCAGCACCATGAACCTGACTGGGGTAACAGGACAGTCACTCCTGGCTGGTCCCAGTCCTGGCTGGCAGTCTGGCCTTCATCTGAAGCTCTCTATTTCAGGCTCAACCATCATTGCAGCATTGTGTGTTTGCAAACATGTTCCCCCAAGGAACCACTGTTTTCACTACTCATTGCTTTTTAATTTCAATGGTTCAGACAATGGCCTTGCTGGTCAAGCCATCCTAGATAAATCTTTACAAGTTTCTCCCCTCCTAAGCCAATAAGCCATAATTTCCTGGTCATTGAGTCTAGTACAAATCTAGTACTGCCAAACACCAGTACTCCCCCATTAAACCACCTCCCTAAGTGCCACATCCACTCGGCTTTAAATTCCTCCAGGGACAGAGACTCAACTTCCCTGGGCAGCCTGTTCTAATGCTTGACCACCCTTTCAATGAAGAAATTTTTCCTAATATTCAATCTAAACATCTCCTGTAGAACTTGATGCCTTTACCTCTTGTCCCATTGATTCTTCCTGGAGAAGAGACCAACACCCACAAGCAGTTGTGAAGAGTGATTCAATATTTCATACAATAAATGCAGTTATTTTGCATCTGTTTTTTAAATGCAAAAAGAACATAAAATACTTGGAAAACACTACTTGCCAAACTTTTTTTCAGATCATGAAATAAATTTTATCTATTGAAAGATTATTCTTAATTTTTTATATATTTCTTCCAAGTAAACGATATATATGAAACATTTCTCTGTTATGCTAACTTTTTTGAGTTTCTGTGTGTAAATACATACACAGTATATATGTGCATATATATATATACGTGTATGTGTGCATATACAGAGGAATATACCCCTATATTTATATGTATAGCCACATATGATTTTTGTAGCAACATTTGCTAGCCATCAGAGTGATTCCCTCTGAATATTGATGCAAGGTACTTGCTGTATAGCGGAATTGAACCTACAATGAAAATAGAAGCAAAACTAAGTTCTACTATATTTTATAGCTCATCAGAAGTCTATCATCATCACCAACTCTATTGCTAGTCACAGTCATGAGTGAACTAAATGCTCCTTTCCTGAACAATCACAAATGTATCCACGAGGTTAGAGGAAATAAGTGAAATATTTTATATACCTGGGTTATGTGGCAAACAGTTTAATATTGAAGATAGAACTATATGGCCTCATTGAATACTTAAACACTAATCTATTTGCCTGTTACTTCTATTAGCCCTGCAAAATAACTAAATTAGGCTTAACCCTTGCTCAGGAGAGGATATAGTCTTGAATGATGATTGTCTTCCTTTGGGATTCTTCATTACTAGCAGAATAAAACATCTGAGCAGCTCAGAATACATTATTAGCTGATCAGAACTGAGTCTACAAGTAATCAATTTAAAACAACATGCATAAAGATTTGTATAATTTTTAAAACATTATATCCAGTATTTTTGCTTTTTTCAGATGGAAGAAAAATGTTTAAGTGTACATTATGCTACAAGTGAGAAAGAAAACCAGCTGAAAAAAGAAGGAATTTTCTAAGAGATGGTAGTTGTCTGTAACAGTGGGGCTTGAACAGGTTCTTCAAACAGTGATCCTTATGGCTGCTGAAGGCAGAACAGTGAACTTAACACATGATATTTTAAATAATGAAGCTTTATGTACGCAATTTGTTTAAATAGAAATTGATAGGCTTAATAAATAAATTTTTGAGGCAGTTTTGGAGGCAGTTTTATGATCTGCTTTGGGTTTTTTTCCACAAATCTAAACAGCTAACAGCTGCAATCCCTCTGAGTTTAGAATCCATTAGGATGCAGAGCTACAGAACAGGTTGGATAGAAAGGAAAAAAGTCCAATGCTAATATAATTAGAGATTATGATCCATGTTGAAATTAACATTTTAATCTATTGCAATATAGAACTAGATATAGTCAACTCCTAGTATGACAATCATTTCTTTAATGCCTTTAACAGGCCAAAATATTAATAAAGAATGCTAAATTTGTTTTTTTCCTTGAGCATCCATATTTCATACTTCAATTTCTGGATTTTTTGCCTTTTCTGATACCCATGTTCACTATTTCTTCAGGTCCAAATAATAGATTTTTTCCTCACTCATTCTTTCCTTTTAAGAAAAGAAACCTGGAAACAGCTTCTCTGACAAAGAACTACTTGTAACACTTATTATTTTGCAAATATCATTTATTATCAAAATTTAATGTGATACTGAGGATGGAAAAATAAAAAAGTGTCAGTGAATTACCAAATTAAACCGTACTTCTTTTTTCTTTTTTGAAGCCTTCTATATCTATTTACATTATAATACCACTGTCATTACTATTTTCTACATGGCCATACAATCAGAACTCTTTCATAATATAACACTGAAATAATAATTTCTGATAAATGCAAAATACATGTTTCAATCTTCCACATAAAAAAGAAAACTACAGAATATTTATTTTCTGCTAAGCCCTGCCTCGTAGAAAACTTGAGAGCCACATCAAGCATTTTGTTTTCCTAGAAAAAAATTGTTGAATTATGAGATTATAGTTAATACCTTGAACAATTTGACAGCACTTTTGTTTATATAGATTTGGAGACTGTGCTTTCTAGCAAATCTCTAGGCACACTTGAAATCAATGGCCTGAAACCAAAAGGACTGTCAGCCCTAATCAGATTTTGAAACATCTGCAACTTTATAATTGATGACTGCTGGTTATAGCACAACTCTTTATGTTTTTGGCGTTTTTTTTGTCATAAAAGCACAGAAGTGTCTCTTCTTTGTGTATGCAAAAGTGCTTGAGACTAGTATCTCTGCCGATTTACATCTCAGATGCATTTTACATGGCCTTTTTAGACAACTGCTGCCTGGTTTTCTGCAACTTCTTCAGAAGCAAAGGAACATCCAGCATTCAATTGACATCAAAGCATCTGGTGACAGCAACAATACCTGTGCTTAAACATGCACATGCACTTTTCAAGTTGCAGACATCTGCATACATAAATCAAGTGCCTGCCCTAGAAAGAGGTTTCATGAATTTACATGATTTAATGCCTGGATATGTCCAAGTATTAAAATTTTTGATGCGCTTTCTTAATATTTTCTGGAGAATCTGCATGGAATGTTAACTTGTAATTCATTCAGAAATCAACACTCAGAACAGAAAATAAACTCTTTCAAATGCACTTCTTCTGAAACATAGTGTTAAAATTGTAACAGACATCTGCAAATGCTAGCATTTGTAATGGTAAATCAGTATTCTTGTACAGAGGCAGTTTAAATATGCACACAGGTGTTTATATGGATGTAAGTGCATATATGTATATAAAAATGAAAGAGAATTAATAATGTATACAAATAGATATTGTTTCTGCTTATGCTTTTAAAAAAGAAAGTAATTGTTCTTGAAAGATTTCATCACTTTCCTGCTTTAGAATGTTTACCTGAAGAAGCCTATGTACCTGCAGGGGCTCATTCTATCTTGAAAGCCTATATGTGTTTGTAAGCATGCACACTTAAGAATAAGATTTTTTATTTACTCAAAGAGAAAAGGAACACTGAAAAATATGAAACGTCCACTTTTTTAAAATTTTAGTTTCTATCTTTAGCACATGAACATTTATTAATGACAACAGAATTCTACTGTAGCAAGAAATGCATTTTATCCCCGTATTATATATACTTTAATTTTTGTTGACTCTTTTTTAGATTAGCAATATAGAATGACACCTGTATTTCGAAAAATGAATTTTGGGTCTTTCTCAGCTGAGACATTAGACTTAGAAGAGCCAAAGATGTAAAACTGATCACAGACATATTTGACAAGTGAAACATGCAATTTCTGTTCTTTCTTCAATCAAAAAAACTTAATGTGTATACTCTGTATTTAAACTTGTATAAGACCTAAGCTATTTGCAACACTATTCTTGATGAACAAGTATACAAATACGAGCAGGAGTTAGGGCAATTAGAGATATTTCTTCTTGAGGATAAGAGAGGGCAAAGTATCACACAGGTTAACCATATTACATTTAATGAATATATATGGAAAATTTGAGGTGTGATGAATAGAGCTTAAACAAAAAGGAGGCAGTTTGTGCACCCAAGGTACCATTGAACAGTTCTCAACAAGACATGTTAACTGCCCTGTGTTCAAAAGGGCAGACCTCCCAAGGAAACTTTTGTTGCTGCTGTTTTCTACTATTGACATAGATGGATCATTTCCTGCTGCCACTGAAAGCAAGCTTTAAATATTAACTGGGGTTCATAAGCCTCTATGCAACTTTTATAAATCATTGCTGCAGAGCACTGGTCAAAAATGCCATCTGTGGAATGTTTTTAAGAAATGCAGCCTGAAATCGCAAGGAATGCCTTAAATTTTTCCTCATAATTAGTAACAGAAAAGCAGTTGTAAAAATCTGAAATAATTATATATCTTAATAAACATACTCAGTTCTGAATTACTTCATTCTTTATTGTGCTATTATGTATATTTGTTNAAAAGGGCAGGAGTTTATTCATACAACAATGTCCCCTCTAAATGTTGGTTAATCATTTGCATTGCTGCTGAATGTTCTATAAGGCACTGTTATGAAATATAATATAAATCATCATACACCAACATCAGAATTAATCAATTACTGATTATTACTTCTGATTATTCTGTGTTTTTGTCAAATCAGGTTCAGTGAATCACTACAGATTCCCTGAAAAAATTATGCTAGAGCTACATTGCATTATGTAGACTAACATCCTAAATTTAGATCATTCTAATTTGGCAAGTTGTTTATGTTACTTTCAAAAAGGCTACCATATGGAATGTTTCAGGAATTTTTATGGGGATAAACCTCCGTTCTTTCTCACTTGTACTTTGCATGACCTTGAGTATCTCACTTCTCTTTGTGCTCCCATCCCTCTGGCTTCATCTATTTATATTGCTAGCATTTTCTCTTATCATGTGTACAGACTCAGAGATCATGAACTGGCTATTTTGATGTTACATTCATACAAATGATAATAACAGTAACAACAATAAATGTATCAGTGGTATGTTTCTGATTCTATAGGAAAAAAAGTAACACCTCAATAGTGGTTTCTTTGCCAGAGAGAAATCAGCTGGAAACAAGGTGTTTGTTAAGTCTTGTAAATATATGTATCCATTTAAGAATCGAAAAGGGTCAAGGAGACATAATGTGCGTAAAGCTGAACTAGTGTTTCTTTATGGCTTGGCGCGTTGTATCTGAAATTATTCTCTCCTGTGAAAGTCACTTTTCTAGAATCCCTGCAGTATTTCATTTCTCTTTGAGAATTGCAGGGCAACAGCAGCAAAGTAGTTAGAGTCACTCATCTTCTTTTTAAGGCTTTAGTTCACATTCAGCCAAAGAAGTTAAATTAATGTTTTTCTTGTTGTCAGCAAGAGGCAGAAAGAGAAATATATTACTTATAACTTCTATCTAGTGAGCAGATATTGGCTTCAAAAGAACAAGCAGAGCAGGCTTAGAAAGCCACTTAGTTCAGTTGTGCAAGGTCCCAGCATTCCTAATTGACTGGAGTAAGAGAACAGTAGCATAAAGCAGGCATAAACATTGTAAAGGTTGGAGCAATTTGGGCTTTTCTGTATGTGCTGAGCACAGTGTTGTAGTCAGTAAAAACAATAAAATATGTGTCTGTGGCCTCTTTTACACTACTGGAAACCGTACTGTAGAAGGTTTGGTGAGATTGAAGTTGGTGTGGGGTTTATATGGCAAAAAAGGGTTCGAGTTTAGAGCTGGACACATGATTTTCAGTAATTCAATTCACTGACAAAATCCATGAGGAGGAAGAAAGAGGTTAGTGTTATTTCTGGAAAAACATCTCCCCAGACTGGTTAAGTTTGTGGTAATCCTGGAGGAAACTTTACAATGTCTGAATTTTACTCAGTCTCTATTGACCTAGTTTAGCCTTAGTACAGAGTGAGGAAAAAGCAGGACATTTCTTGTGGCCATCTGGTCCTCTGGAGATGCACCTGAGCATGGACTCAACATATATGTGCTCCATGCAGTGCTTCCAGGTTTTGGCAGGTTTGTGGGGGGAGTTTCCCCTCTTTACAGCAGCTTTTAGGGTGGAGGTCCCATTCTCAGGCATTTTGTGAATTTTTTTTTTTGATAGCATTTATCCCAGAGAACATTTTGCTTGCCTTTTCTCTTTTTTTTTTCCTTGTGTTCCTCCCAAATTGTTTGTTGGGGAGGTTTTATACTTATTTTTTGTCTGCTTTTTGTGCTTTTGTTTTGAGAGCTGAGTTGGGGGCCAGGTTGACTTGGTTTTTTGTTTTCAGTTTCATCCTGCAGCCTTCCCTGACCCCTGCAGCAGCTGAGGTAGGTTATCCCTCACTCTGGGTTAGCTGCATCCTGCATCCAGGCTGTGGCTATCCATTCATTCCAGCAGCTTCCAAGGCCTTCCATGGCTAACGGCTTCTGCAATCCACTACCTGACTGGCGGGATCCTGCTTGTTAGGTGTTCCCTGATAGCTCAGTTGGTGGGGAAGAGGAGGGTGCCCCACTTTTCCAAGTCTCCACCTTTCTCTCTCACTCCCTGTCAGCAGGTTTGTATAGTGGAGAGATAAACGTCAAACTTGCCACTCATAAAATAAGACACATTTCGTTGCAATGCTGTGACATGTTTAAAGGGCATTTTCCTGAATGTTAGCCAGGAATTCTAAGTTATACCTATGTTTTTCTCCCTCCTGTGAACTCATGGTGCATCTGAGAAGTGGCTCACCTTTGTGAGCAGTCCTGGTGTGGAGTACTGCAGACCAGGGACATGGCAGACTCAAGAGACTAAGGCCTGAAGAAGTTATAAAATAAATAAAAGCAGTGCTGGGTAACTTTCTTAGCATATATTTATGATAGCTCTGTGAGTGCCAGGAAAGAATGAATAAAAGTACAGGAAATCAGTTAAATCAAACCTTTGAATATAAATGCTGACTGTTGTTCCTGAGTACTTAATCATGAGATCTTAACTTCCAATATCACTTCCTGCAGAGAAGGTTTTACAGTAGCTTCAAGCTTTTTTACCTCATCAAACAAAGTCAGGCATAGTCCACTGCGTTTCATACTGTCGATTGAGCTGTGGAGTGCAGTGCAAGTGACTGAAGGCATGGGAACTGTCCTGTTGGTGGCATTTTGTTGTCTAGAAAGGGTTGCTATCAGTGTTCAGTTAGGAAAAGGGGAACACAAAATATATAGTCGAGCCTTGAACTAGTTTTATCATCCTGGTGCTCTGAATTGCCTAGTTAATACAGAAGAACACATTAGCAAATGCAATCAGAGTTGTTGTATAATTTCCTTTTTTTTTTTTATGGCCATTTTTTTATTTGGTGTTATGCTCACACTTCCAAAATCTATCCATACAATAAAGGTTGACATTTAAAGTTTTCCTTATACAAAATATAGTGTAGGCTGTGACAAGCCATGAGGATGCTGATGTCTTCTCTGTGAGGAGGAGCATGATGCTGCTGGCAAGGGCTTCTTCCTTCTCATTGTTTGGGCCCCATTGGATTTCTTTAATGCAGGCACTCACACACAAAAGGCTATGATTTGTCTGGCAGTCACTTGGGGAGTGAGTATGACACTGTCCCCAGAGGGGCCATCCCCAGAGCTGAAGCTGAAACAGAGCGGGCAGCAGTCACTGAGCTCTGCATAGATGCTCCAACAAAGCAAATCCAGTTCAGACCCAAAGACGCTGAGACAAATCCTGAGACCTTGCTGTGTCAGATCAATATAGGGTCTGTATGCTACTGTTAAAGGCACAAATCACGCTCATTGGAGTACAGTAGGTGTTAAGTGTAGTTGTAATTTTCCTTCTGAATCTGAGACACGCAGAGGGTAGTAACTATGGTATGGGACCTCTGGGAAAGCTAAACACTTTTAGAAAACTAGCAGGAAGCCTGATGGAATACATTAGATTGCTGAAATGGCTCCTTGATATCTCTATGCAGGTGACTGAATCCCACCCATAACACTACAGCTAGCAACCAAACACTAGGAAACAAAAATAAACACAAGACACTACACTATGCAGATGGCAAGAATGAAACCCTCAGTCAGTATAAATGTTCTAAACAGAGTTTAATAAGGAGAATGTACTAAGTTGAGAAGATACGTCAGATGTTCATGGTTGGAGATGCATTTTTTAGGCAGATAAGGATTTGATAAGAACCTCCAACTTAGTCCAAGAAGATAGGAAAGTAGTTGCATTGTAATAGAAATGTTTTAAATAGACAGGGGAAGATAAATGTCAAAGGTACTGAAAAGGGATAGATTGAGATAGATAATACATTATTTCCACAAAAATCTTTACAAATATGGTTTATAACTGAGCACTACCTAAAACTATCTTTATGCTTATACTCATTCTATCCATTTTGGGGTGAGGAGGTGGGAATGGGAAGAGTTTAATTCTTAGCTTTAATCAGGAACTATTTTCAGCAGCATTGGTAACTTAGCACAGATAGTTATTAGTATTTGTAAGACACTAGGCAATATAAGATATAAATTGTACCTTCTCATATGTAATAGGTATGCTTGCCCTGAAGGGGAATATCCTGTGCTAAGGAAAAAGAAAGATGTGAAAATATGGAGGGGGGGGAAAGTGATATTTTTTTATTTCATCTACACTAGAAATTGTGAGTACCAGTTTCTATATATGTTCTTTTTTATCCTTAATATCTATTTTAGTTTTCTCCTTTTACCAAGAGCTTTAGTGTCTGTGCATGTGTTATGGAAGGTATGTATTAGTAACAAAGTCTAGAGATTTTTTTGTTTCTATGCAGGATCTTTCAATTACACAGTATAAGATGAAAATCAACTAAGGTTCTAGTTATATTGTGGAGCTCTTAGTTTAAAACCAACTCTTACTTCANACTAAGGCCTGAAGAAGTTATAAAATAAATAAAAGCAGTGCTGGGTAACTTTCTTAGCATATATTTATGATAGCTCTGTGAGTGCCAGGAAAGAATGAATAAAAGTACAGGAAATCAGTTAAATCAAACCTTTGAATATAAATGCTGACTGTTGTTCCTGAGTACTTAATCATGAGATCTTAACTTCCAATATCACTTCCTGCAGAGAAGGTTTTACAGTAGCTTCAAGCTTTTTTCCCTCATCAAACAAAGTCAGGCACAGTCCACTGCATTTCATACTGTTGATTGAGCTGTGGAGTGCAATGCAAGTGACTGAAGGCAAGGGAACTGTCCTGTTGGTGGCATTTTGTTGTCTAGAAAGGGTTGCTATCAGTGTTCAGTTAGGAAAAGGGGAACACAAAATATATAGTCGAGCCTTGAACTAGTTTTATCATCCTGGTGCTCTGAATTGCCTAGTTAATACAGAAGAACACATTAGCAAATGCAATCAGAGTTGTTGTATAATTTCCTTTTTTTTTTTTATGGCCATTTTTTTATTTGGTGTTATGCTCACACTTCCAAAATCTATCCATACAATAAAGGTTGACATTTAAAGTTTTCCTTATACAAAATATAGTGTAGGCTGTGACAAGCCATGAGGATGCTGATGTCTTCTCTGTGAGGAGGAGCATGATGCTGCTGGCAAGGGCTTCTTCCTTCTCATTGTTTGGGCCCCATTGGATTTCTTTAATGCAGGCACTCACACACAAAAGGCTATGATTTGTCTGGCAGTCACTTGGGGAGTGAGTATGACACTGTCCCCAGAGGGGCCATCCCCAGAGCTGAAGCTGAAACAGAGCGGGCAGCAGTCACTGAGCTCTGCATAGATGCTCCAACAAAGCAAATCCAGTTCAGACCCAAAGACGCTGAGACAAATCCTGAGACCTTGCTGTGTCAGATCAATATAGGGTCTGTATGCTACTGTTAAAGGCACAAATCACGCTCATTGGAGTACAGTAGGTGTTAAGTGTAGTTGTAATTTTCCTTCTGAATCTGAGACACGCAGAGGGTAGTAACTATGGTATGGGACCTCTGGGAAAGCTAAACACTTTTAGAAAACTAGCAGGAAGCCTGATGGAATACATTAGATTGCTGAAATGGCTCCTTGATATCTCTATGCAGGTGACTGAATCCCACCCATAACACTACAGCTAGCAACCAAACACTAGGAAACAAAAATAAACACAAGACACTACACTATGCAGATGGCAAGAATGAAACCCTCAGTCAGTATAAATGTTCTAAACAGAGTTTAATAAGGAGAATGTACTAAGTTGAGAAGATACGTCAGATGTTCATGGTTGGAGATGCATTTTTTAGGCAGATAAGGATTTGATAAGAACCTCCAACTTAGTCCAAGAAGATAGGAAAGTAGTTGCATTGTAATAGAAATGTTTTAAATAGACAGGGGAAGATAAATGTCAAAGGTACTGAAAAGGGATAGATTGAGATAGATAATACATTATTTCCACAAAAATCTTTACAAATATGGTTTATAACTGAGCACTACCTAAAACTATCTTTATGCTTATACTCATTCTATCCATTTTGGGGTGAGGAGGTGGGAATGGGAAGAGTTTAATTCTTAGCTTTAATCAGGAACTATTTTCAGCAGCATTGGTAACTTAGCACAGATAGTTATTAGTATTTGTAAGACACTAGGCAATATAAGATATAAATTGTACCTTCTCATATGTAATAGGTATGCTTGCCCTGAAGGGGAATATCCTGTGCTAAGGAAAAAGAAAGATGTGAAAATATGGAGGGGGGGGAAAGTGATATTTTTTTATTTCATCTACACTAGAAATTGTGAGTACCAGTTTCTATATATGTTCTTTTTTATCCTTAATATCTATTTTAGTTTTCTCCTTTTACCAAGAGCTTTAGTGTCTGTGCATGTGTTATGGAAGGTATGTATTAGTAACAAAGTCTAGAGATTTTTTTGTTTCTATGCAGGATCTTTCAATTACACAGTATAAGATGAAAATCAACTAAGGTTCTAGTTATATTGTGGAGCTCTTAGTTTAAAACCAACTCTTACTTCATCCCCATTGACACCTATACAATCTTTCCAAGAAGCGGCATGTAGTATTGTTCCACATGATTCTTCAATAGTCATCTGAAATAAAGAATAAATGCTTTACAAATTGCACAGTCAGCAGAATGTTTGCACTCAGATGGTTCTTCACAGTTCTTTCTTTTCCCGCTTATTTCTTTTATTGTGTTTTTACCTCTCCAAGAATTATTATAGCTTTGTCCATTCCTTCAAAAAGATGCTCTGACTTTTTCTGTGGAAATGTTTTTAACTACATTGAGGGCAGTCAAATGTGTCCCCTGATAAATAAACTGACTTGACAGTGTTCTCTACTACTATTAAATGAAGCTATATGCTCTCCTAAAATGTCTGCACTGCAGAAATTGCTGTGGATGCTAGTAATCTGGACAGATTGCAATATTGTCTGATCATGCTTTTGGGGAATCTAACGTAACAGGTTTGATTTTAAATGAGTTTTTCCTAGTCGTGAAAGGCATTTTTTATATATCACAGTTTGTTCTTGCTATGGTAGTTCACCAGCCTTCTTCCCTGACCACCACCATGGGAAAACTTCTAGTGTTTCTCACTTCAGCCAAAGAAACAGTACCAGTTATAAGTCATGATCAGGGGTTGGTAAGCCTGCCTTATGAGGAAAGGCTAAGAGAACTGAGTATGGTCAGTTTTGAGACAAGAAGGCTTAGGTGAGAGGCTTACAGGATCTTATTACCATGTTCTGGTATCTAAAGGGTAGCTACAAAGAACATGGAGACTCTTTTTTCAAGGAGTCACATGGAAAAGATGAGAGGTCATGAGCATGAGTTGCTCCTGAGGAGATTCTGATTGGACACACGAGGAAAGTTTTTCACAATGAAAACAATCGGCCATCAAAATAATCTTGACAGGAGTGTGATGGGTTGGACAACATTGGAGACTTCTAAGATTCAATTGGATAGGGTGCTGAGGCATCTTGTCTAAACAATGTTTTGCCAAGAAATACTGGACCAGATGATCCTTGAGGTTGCTTCCGACCTGATATTCTGTGAAGCTGCATTTTTTCCAGGTGACACTATTGCTTCACTTTTGTAAGTCAGTCTGTGTTTGGAAGGGATTGGTTTTCATCAGTGGTTCCAGATTTCATAGTTCCAGATTTCTATCTTAATACTAGAAGTACCCACCTGAGCCTGTTGGTGTAGAATGCACTAGAGATACGAGAGAGAGCTGAGGAAAAATAGGTTCAATTAAATTATGAGTCCTTTTGCCTCTCCCAGTATGTCACATTAAAACTTCAGTGTCTCAGCTGGAAAAGAGACATGCTTTGTATGTTAAGTCAAGAATTTACTGTAGGTCTAATTGGAATCATAAGTATTGCCAAAAATGTATTACTAGTCCATTTACAGAAGTACTAAGACTTACCATGCTAGTTATCCAAATACTGAAGTTCAAGCATGGTAATAATAGTTTAATGGTTGAAACTGACAAAAACCCTTCATACTTCCATTAGTTTCATTCAGGAAGAAAGGCTTGTGATGCATTGTCATCCTGAATCCTTTGTCCAGGGAATGCAGAGGGGGCTGCTTCTTTCTGGTGCTTGAGGGGCTTATACTAGGGGCACTTTTAAGCACTTTCTAACATATCCTATACCTTGTTTCTTTTGCTTTTCTGTGTTATATCTGCGGTGTTTTATGTAAATGGTGTTTTATTTATGTTGGAAGCTTGTCTTTCGTTACTCCTAAGGACACTTTCACCTAGCTTCAAATGTATCATCTCTTCAATGATCAGTAGTTATTCAGTGATCATTTCCTGATAGCCTTGATCTGTCATCCTGTGTTTATATTTTTTCAAGGCATCAACTGTTATCCAGTACTTGTGTACTGGTACACAATAGCACATAATATATTCTGTGTACAAAAAAATGTGTCACTGGAATAGTACTCGTTATCACTATCTGAGCAATATTGGAATTATTATAAGAGACATATCAGCACACCATTGTACAAAGAAAAGCAAAACTCAAACAAATTAGATAAGAGTCTACTAGACCTAAAAAAGCTAAAACAAAGCTCCGGGCAAGCGTAAGACAAGTCCAGACAAATAAGGCTTGATAAGCCCCAGTCTGCAGCCTTGCAGTGTTAGAACGAACCTTGTGGTTTCTTGTTCAGAAATACCACATTGACTGAGCTAAAGGACTACAAAAGTGAGACACAGGACAAAATGTGTTGATATTGTTTGTAAAACTGAGAATATATTCTGAAATGGAATTTGTTACAATTCACTTGTTTTTGAACAATTTGTAGCCAAAATGACTAACACTAAGAATCAGCTGAGACGGCCACTGTGAAATGATCCCTGGAGATTCTAGCAATAAACTATGGGGAGTAGGAACGTTGGTCTTGACAGTAAACAGCAGCCTGCTAATGAGGTGCTCACAATTCTGCTTTATGAATATTTTTACCTGCATTATCAGAGTTGGGAAGTACAGTGGTCTTAAATAGTACTTAAAAATTAAACTAAAGTAGTACAGAATATTTTATATCCAAAGGGTTAACTCTCTGGGTAACGATTTTTTTCTCCTGTTCTCCTGCAGCATTTTGTGAGCTCTTAACTTATTTTGTAAACTCTACTAATTAAAATCTTCCCTTTCCATGTTCATGGTTCTCAACACAGTCATGTACACACAGTCACGCACACAGGAGCTAATTTAAACCAAGGAAATTGGACAAGTAAGCAAAGAATAAGAAAATGGATATTAATCTGTTTTGTTGTATCCAGGTGCCTAGATAGCAGGGAGATATGTAAAGACTGATATTATAAGAGTTTACATCAGCTAAGGACCTGTCTTAACTTATTCCTTTATGCATAAGAACTATTAGTGAAAAGCTCAAAGAAACTTGTTTGAGAAAGGATTGACCAGATGATAGCTTTCCTCTATATGAAATCTGACTGCAAATATGTATTATTTTAGCAAACAGCTGAATGGTGGCTTTTCATCAGTTCTGCAACAACACATGCACACACACACACACATTCCTGCTTCTCTTTTAATTCGGCCCACACTACTGGTGTGTGAAGAAATGCATATAGTTTCCAGTTGGGTAGGTTAATAAAATAAAGAAAGGAGTGTGTTAACTCTAATATATTTTAATCAAGGCTTAGCCATTCTGGTTATTTTACTGTATTCATTCTAGCCTGATATTCCACAGATTAACCTTTCCTTTAATGCTGTCACACCCCACCAACTGTGATTTAGCAAGTACATAATTTATCACTTAATAAGAATGTCCATGTTAAGCACAGTGGGAGCTTTTACTGGCAGTAAAATCTGCTTTTCTCATAGGGAAAATAAAGGCTGAGTCCAAGTGGACTGAGAAAGTTTAAGGTCTCTTATAATGAGAATGACCTTAGAAAGAATGGAACTTTTTATTAGCAAATGTGTTGTATGCATTGTGATTGTCCCAAAACATTCTTTGAGAATAAAGACTTTTTTTTGCCGTACATGAATTAAAGTGTAGACAATGTCCAGAGTAACACTGTGTGTCCAAAGTAGTTAAAAAAGTAGTTTTATTTAGCCCACACTGCACTTACATTTATTATAGTTAGGAATAAAGCTCTGTATGTAGTCCTTACTGTCCTATGATTCCATGGTCTTTTTCTCTTTTTTCTATAGGGGTAATTAGTTCTCTGTCCTATTAACTCTTTTACAAGCACAGAAAAAGCTGAAAAATTGCAAATCTTCCAGTTCCTATCTTGTGGAAACAATCTGAATCTGTCTAAACATCTGCATGTTGTTTTACATGCAACATTCCTCCTCTGGGAAGAAGGATGCCTTGTGCTGGAGTATCCAGCTCAATGTGCTGAGAGGGTCACTTTTCCAAGAGGATAAAGAATAAGCTGGTTTTGTTTCCTTCATTCTTTACAAAGTGTTGATGTATCAGTTCATTCTTGCTTAGATTTAGCCCTCTGAATATAAATCATAGGTAATAATAAGGGGTAGAGATGGGGTCAAAACCCAGTGGCAAATGTCTGATGTCTTTAAACCAGTCAGAGACTCCGGTAAGCCTATGGTAAGTTCTGACTGCTAATGAAAATATGGGGCTGTTAAAAGTTAACATTTGGATAAGGTCCCAACCTTGTGGTTTGTAGCTTCTGTTCTAAAAGTAGTTGTCCAAGATAATGGCACTATTAATTACACTTTTTAAATTCATTTTACCTTTGCAAAGATATTCAATATCAACTAGTGATGAATATGGAGAAGTTCCTGACTGTCAGATTTAGAAAGTTAACAAGATCTGAACATGGAACTCTTGGAATATGTGTGCTATGGCTCTTTTCAACTTAATTTTTCTCTAATAACTATTTTCATACCACTCTAAATTATATTAATCATTGAAAGACTTCTCCCATAATCTAAGGAAAAAAGCAGAAAGAAAAAAAGATGACTTGTTATTTCAGGTTATAGATCTCTGATTCTGATATGATAGGAGTAGAACTTTAGGTGAAAAAATGGAAGAATACACTTTAAAATCAAATATACATTCAAGTGTGCTAATACTATTTTGTTATTTCTTTTTGATTCACATTCAATATTCTTTAAAATAGAACTAACATTTCCTGACCACTGTGGAGAGCTATAATTTATTTTTACTTTATTCTATGGGAGATTTTACTTTAGAGTAAATAAACTTGCATCACTCTAGACAGTAGATCCAAGAATAATACAGAAGAGTGAAGGGAAATTAAAAAAGCAACATGATATGCTATACTTGTAGCTTGGGGAAAGGTTTATTGTCAGTGTTCTAAAATTAGCTGTCACAGAATCACCTTTGGGAAGGGTTTTAGAGAAAATAGCATGAGAAAAGCTCTCGGGAGACATCTGTAAATTCCTTAGTGGCTGCTTTCTCGAGTTCTCTCCATAGAAACATGCTTTAAAGTACCTCAGGTGAAGCAATTTTCAGTAGTATTAGTGAAAAGGCAGCTGACTCATATTACGTTCAACTCAGAATCATTTGGCTTACGAAGACAATCAGTTTAACCCACTAGTGAAACCAGAGTACCAAAAAGATCTATGCTGATCCAGCACAGGATCCCAGAAATCACTAAGAGTTCACACACATATGCACACAAAAGTCAATGTTCTTTTTTTTCTCCTATCAATTTTTCAGATTCCAAGCGCAATGGAAGACTTACTTATTTATTTATTTACCATCATACACATTGATTGAGTTGTCTGCTGCAGCATCCACAATCTTCAGACCAGATAGATGACCACACAGCAGATAATCTACTTTCACGTGATACCTTCATTTTTCAGTGTTCCTTAGGGAATTCCTGCATTTGAGCTTAATATGGTAAAACCTTAAAATCTATAGACAGTAAAACCTGCATGCCACAGTTTCTACCAAGCTAAGCTCACTATGTGACCTGTCCATCACCCACATTTGTTGTGTTCTTTGAAGGCCATGGTAAAGCTCACTATGAAAGTTGTTTAAAATGCATGATGCAAAGCTTGGAATAGTGGAATATTTGAAAAAAAACTGAAGTGATTTACCTACAGAAGTTAATTCTAAAGCAATGAAGAGCTTAGCCTTATTAGGTAATTATCAAAACTTCCTCTCTGAATATTCTATAAGCTTCACAGTAACATACCCATAGCTATTAATCTCACTTTTAATGAAACAAATATAGCAAAAGTTTCAGTAACCTGGTAAGTGAAACAAGAATGTTATAACAGAGTCTACTGCCAATATTTTTTTTATATGAACAAGTTCAATGTTATAGTCATCAACAGTAGTATTGTGAGAAATAGAAGGAATAAACAAACCAAAATAATTCCTACCTGAGGATTATATTTTATAATTGGGCCTTAAAGTTTTTTTTTTTTGGTTTTTCTGTTTGGTTGGTTGGTTTTTACAGAATATGCTTAAAGTACAGATCAGTCCATGAGGAAATTCATGTTATATTACTGTTTTCTAAGATAGGTTCCTTAGCAAGGTTCTGGCAAGCCCTGAAGAGGCCTGGTCTTTGTCTGTATTTCCATAAACAAAATTGATTCTTGAGGTAGAAAAATAAATTGAGAAATTCAGTACTTATGTAGAAATCATTGGAAAAGCATAGAACCTTTTAGGGGCTTAAACTTGGCTAATTACCCGATGCCCACCCACCTACTCTTTAACTCCTCTCCAGTAGGATGGAGAGAAAATAAGATGGAGAAATCCAGGGGTCTAAATAAACACAGGGAACTACTGGCTAAAAGTCTTAACTTGGGGACAAATTAATTTATTGCAAATTTTAAATAGAATAGCATGGTCACGAAAAAAAAAATTTCTGCCCTGCAATCCTATCAAACCCTTTTTCACAGGCTTAACTTCACTTCTTTGTTCCAACCTCCTGTACCTCTTTCTCCTTTCCCCAGGTGGTTTAGGGGTAATGAGGAATGGGGGATTGTGGTCATTCATTGTGTAACCTGATGACAATACTTCAAATATATACTCATTTGAGGCAACTTTTTTTTCTTATGTATGTATTGAGCTAATACAGAGAGACAGATGTGTAAGATAAGAAAATAGAACACACAAATTAGAGCGGTTAAGTTTGAAAGAAATAAAAAGATCTGAACATTCAAAACTTTATGAATATCACACTATAACTTTGAAATGAGACATTTTACTTTCCAAACTAATGTTGATAGGGTCAGGACTTTGGTTTGTTCTTGTATATCTTGAGAAAAAAAAGTCAGTTGAATAAAATGTTTGTTTTTTTATATTTTATCTGTAAATAACTCTTCTTAAAAGGGCAAAAATGATGCATTGGCTTCCAGTAAATTGAAATTTACTGTCCAAAAGGTTAGCTGTTAGAGAGTAAAGTATGATAAAGACTGAATTTCTATTTATCACTGTATAAAAATTCCCCCCCCAAAAAATTTAAAGCTTTAAGAAATCATGTTGTAATGATATGTATATTTAAAATGAATCAGTGCTCTAACTCATATTTTCTTTAAAATTCAAAAGATTCTGCAGAAGTTTGTAGTCCTGATAGTTCTCATGAAGGTCATGCCTCAGTAGTGCTAAGATAAGGGTCATGTATTTCACAGAAAATGTCTCTAATAATCCCAAAGCTGGTTAAATTTTCTGGTTTTCCTTGCTCTTCATTTTTTCCCTTTCCAAGCTGGCATATGAGCATCGATTAAATGAATGATAAGGTCCATGTTTGATCGATTTTTCACTGCTTTAATTTAGACGGTAAAACTTTCTATCACATTTGAAGTTAAGAATTATGGTTGAGATAATAGAGGTATGATTCCACTGGAAGTTAAAAAGGAAAAAGTTGCCTTGCAAATGTCAAGGCACCTTGTGATCCAAGATGATTAAAACTAAACTGTTTGCTATATGAATCCCAAGGTGCTGCTATATCTCAGCGTCCATGACATTTAGCCAGTGACTTTTCATAGCTTGTTAATAATGTATAGCAATCCCAGTGTAAATTTGCAGTGACAGATCTGGCTTGTTACAGTAGAGCGGTTAACTAGATTTATTTTGGACAGAAAATGCAGATTTGAAAAGGAAAAAATTCATGACTTATGTCAGAAGAGATTGCACATTTACAAGACTATTTTATCTATGACAGTTGCTAAGAAGATGTGCTTTTCACATTGATCTATTATTCTGCCCAACATCCTAATTACCTAACCAAGAGATATTAGCAAAACATTTCCTAAGCCATCAAGGTTAACACTCACAAATTAAAACTGATATCCCCAAAAAATTTCATAGTGTGGACTGGTCCACAAAATGTATTGATTTTACCAGATTGACTGAGTCACATAGGCAGGTAAAGGTTACAGCATAAGCATACTCTTCTAAGTACAATTGCTGTTAATCATTGCTCTCAGATAAACCTAATAAACTTCTGTGTGGTAGAAACCATGTTTTTTCTGAACCTCATATCTCACTGATGCACAAATTATTCATAAGCTGTAAAAGGTCACAAGGCAGATGAAGAAAGAGAGGGAGAGAGAAGGAAAAGGGTACAGGTAAAAAAAATAGAGTCAAAAGATGAGATACAAAACAGACTCAAAGACTTATGAGTTACAAGAGGATATAAATCAGTGTTGTAGAGAAAAATTTGACTGACATTTGGATTCTTGTAGATTTTCTCTGAGGCTGAAAGTTTACTAACAACGAAAAAATTTACTGTAACTGTATTATGTATTATGTAGCCATAATTGTCATAGATCAAAATCCTTCATTTAATTCTCTCTTTTCAGTCTTTTGTTCAGATACTGCATTGGCATGTGCTCAAATTAAGATAATTACTCCTGCTAATGATTGATATAAAGGCACAAGAAAAAAAGGATTATATTTGCACCACAGTTTGTCAGCATGTTACATGAGATAAAAAATCTGCAGGGAATGACAGAAAAGAAAAAGATCCTTGCCAACATCCCTAAAACCAGTCATAAATAAATTGTGAACGTACAGCAAATGAGCACTATATTTTGCTGCCTTTCAGTACCAAACTATTGATCTTATGTTGATACTCCTTTAAGTTTTAAAGCTCAGCCTTCATAGTGCATTATCTTACTTTATCAGATAAGCTCTCGCAGTTATCTACTGATAAGCCTAGACATGCATTTACTTATAAAGACGTAAATTGTTTTCTATTAGATGGTAAACAACATACAAGATTTGCAGTGACCATACCTTCATATGAAAACTGTCTAAAAGCCCCTGTTTTTCATTTGCAGAATTTTCATATCCCAAACACCACATAGAAATACATTCCAAAGTATTTCAGTATTTCAGAACTATATTCCATACCTACTTAAACTTTCTAATGTCAGTTGTATTTGAATTCTATTGTTTCTGTCGCTTCTAATGTTCTAAAAGAAATGACAGAAGGGAAGAATGTGGAGAGGTAGAACAAAAATGCAATTTTCTTTAAAAAGGAGTAGGTATGAAGGAAGGTGGGAGTGAAAAAAAAGTTAAGAAATTATTGAAGTGCTTGTCATATCCTAAGAACTCATTAAAACTCTTAATAAAGCATAAAATTTATTGCAATTTTGGGGAATTCGTGAAAGTTGCTGTACTAAGGTGTTGTTTTAGCGTTCTTCTAGTTGTTTCGTAATTGCTCAGAATTATTTAGTTAATAGCATGTCTGTCTTTGCAGTCATAAAGCATCGTTTACATCTCATCATGCTTTTTGAACAGAAGCAAACTGAATACTGTGGTATTCCATTTTTTACCAAAAAAATATAACATGTCAGTATGTTAAATGCTTCCAATACTCTTAACATATTCTATAAGTTGAATGATTGTCTGGCATGGGAAAAAGGGTACCTTGAACACATTAATATATGTGGGACTTGATATACTGGATATCCAGGTGCTTTCATGCATTTATGTCTTCCATCTAAATTTCAATTTGAAGGCAAAGTCTTATTTGTATAACTTTTCTATTTCTGGTAGTGCCACAATCACTCTATATGGTATTATACACTTAATAAATATATTTCCAAATATTTGGAAAGCTTGCAGTACAAAATAGGTTATTTTGTCAAACATTTATAGTACACACATGTATCTATATATTTCTACTTCAGGGTCTATAGAGTTAGGCCCATGGTTACACAGTTTATATCTCTGAAGTCTCAAGCCTTTGTAGAGCCTTGAGTCTCTGAAGTCTCAAGCCTTTCTGAATATGAAATTACAGAGAGTTCATCCAGGCTGTATCCCGTGATATCTAGCTGATTCCATACTATTGATTGTCTCTGTGGGAGTTATAGCAACCTGCTCCACTAATCATTCTTGCTCCAAATAGTTATGACCACAGGAGCTCAGTAAACTGCTCTAGTTTTTACTGGTGTCTACTCCTCAGCAAGTATACACACCACATATCAAAATGTGCCAAATCGAAGCAGCCAACAGGAAAGTTCTTAAAAAGACTTTTTAAGCATTTTTCAGAGTTTGACTTTTACAGACTAAAAAAATCAAGCCCACACACCTTAGATACACATAGTTTTTCTGTCCAAGTATTTTACGTAATTGTATATTTCTTCCAGTTTATTCTATAAATGCTTTCTTTTTGTTAGGTTAAAATACTTATAATTAGACCAAAGTATGAAATTAAATTTAAGTTGAATTTAAACTGATGCAGTATTCCCTGTGTCTAGTTGCCTTTTTTCCCTAGTAGAATATTCTTTCCGCTCTTTTCATATAAGTGAGAATTTCCTCCCTTAAATTTGGGGGTTTTTGAATATTTTAATCTTTTTAAATATGTTTTTTCTTAATAGGCTATGTAGACAGGATGAAGACAAAGGTATATGAAGAAAACTATTTAAGATTTTAGTGATCAGAATAATCTTTTGCATCTTTATTCCACTGATCATAGGAGAATGCTAGGGTGATTACAGCTGGGTATGTGAAGTTGTGTTCTAGCTACAGGGCTTTGACATTTACTAATAGGATCAAAGGGCCAAACTGTATATTTTCAGTGAATTTTTAAAAATGTTTTTCAACCAAAAAAGCAAGTGGGCTTATGGCTCACTCATTAAGGTATATTTTCCATGTTTTTTCTCTCATATATTATTATTAGATATTTGAAAAGTAGTAGTGTGTGCTTCAGTTTGTACATTTTCCAAGCAGTGTGCCATAGCTGTCATCTATAGTTGATGCAGACTTTGACAAATCTGTTCTGTTGTCATTGTCTCAGTAGATTCCAAATTGCCATTACTCAGAGTGTATTCCATATAAAATGAAACAAACACGGTCCACTCCTCAAAGCAAAAATAAACCAAAATATAATTCTTGGTACGTAATGTAATGATCCCTCAGGATGTGTCACACAATGTTTCATGGTCCATCCTCCTCTTTTGCTTCACAATCTGTGAAGCTAAGGTATATACTGCAGGTACCTCGTTCTAATGATATTCACTCAGTGTAGCACCTTGAGGAGCAGGTGATGTGACTACTCGGATTTACTCAGAGGTAGTTTGTTACTGTACTCATCTCTCTCTAAGTGGAGCATAAACCTCTATGCTTCCCACTAGAGCCAAGACAATGTACAAGATGTGCATCACCTGGTTAGTAAAAGAAGTTTTTGAAAATATTGTCTCATGTGAAATATATTCATGTACTACACATCTCAAAAGAGTAATTGTTATTAATACCATTATGGGACCCTGTTTTTTAGAACATATTTGAGTATATCCATAAAGCTGTGTGTATATATGCAAAGATATGTTTCAATAATAAGTAGGATTTTTGAACTTCATTAAAAGTCTTGTGAGTCTTGTAAGCTAAATGTTGAAATCATATGGAAATATTTTGATAAAAATTATCACATAGAATTTATAACCACAAAAATACAGAAGAGTATTTTCAAGAATACTAATATTTTATACCTATAATAATGAAAGCATGATCCTTGAAGATTAGCTCTTATGCTGTAGTTTACATTTGATAGTACACATTTGTCAACAAGCAGTTTTTCAAACACAGACTGCAGTTACTTAGCTAAATTATTTTAGTAGACAATCTCCCAAGAGTACATTAAGAAAGGTTTGTATTCACCTTGATAGAACCAGTACACTGTAACTGAGACTGTTATGCTTGATTATGATCCAGATGTGAGATTTTTGGATGCATTTTGCCTTAATAAATCCCTTAAAAAATCACTATGTAGCAGAACATGACGCTTGGAAGTGTTCCAGTACAATACTCCTTGAAGGAGAAAGTAATGAATGATGTCTTGTTAGTGTACATACTTTATATGCATTTTTTCCACACAATCTCTATTGTTTATGATGATTATGCATAGTATAACACTTTGGAATGTTGTTTGTTTCAGGTGTCTTGCTGGATTTTCTGGACAATTTTGTGAAATAGAAGTTAATGAGTGTAATTCATCACCTTGTCTACATGGCTCAACCTGTGCTGATCATATCAATGGATACACTTGTAGATGTCAACAAGGTAACTGCCATATGACAGAGCAATCTTAAACAATGATAGTTTTGAATTATCAGTGTTACTAATCCGAAAATTAGTCAATCATATCAAGCTCTTTTGTTGTATATGAGCTATAAGGTACAAAAAGTCTTACTATCTCTTTGGCAAGCTTTTTGAATGAAATCTAAAGAGAATTAACTACTCTAGTAAGCATATTAGAAAAGCTTCAAAATGAAACTGGCTCGCTCAGGGGAGTATTATCTAGAGCTAGGTCTATTGTATATGATCTTTACTAATGAAGCTGACTAAGCAAGTCAAATAGTCACTGTTTAACAGCAAGATAATTTCATTACCTATCTTTATTGTTGTTGTTGCTGTAAGACATGCCCATGCTTATGTCTGCTGGCTGAGATTAAAAGAAATTTTTTGAAACATTATAAACAGAATGAAAGACGGCACTTTCTTAAAAAGTGGGAGCTGTTTTCTAATTTTGACATAGATCAACTAAAGGAGGTCTAGTGACTTATGAAAATATAAGAGATTTAATATTTATACAAAAGCAAAAGTCACAATCAGCCTGCACTGTCTTTCAATCACAAATTTAACCTGTTCAGGACTACTCAAAATCTCCTATCATGTCTACTAATAGAAAGCCTTTTGTCAATGTAAGTAGGATTTCTGATCCATATACATAAGTAGCATCCTGCTCCATAAGTTACTCTTAATTTAAGAATTATATGCATACCTGCCTCCTGAAACTTAAATTTTTCAGTTTAAATCTGTTTACTATTTTACTGACTAGCACTGCTGAATAATTTTTGTGATAGTATTAACACAAGGTTTCTTGGTAGTTATTTTAGAGATTATTTAGATATATTCTGGATGATAAATATTCTGTTAACCCATGCTATCTCTGTACATCTGTTCTACTTTCTTTGTGCCAAAGTATGTTCACATCGTTTGTTTCAATTTACGAGCAAATACATCTTACCAAACTCTCCTGAAGTCAAGTGACCATATATATATATTACACTTTTCTAGAGTCTTTCTACTCACTCTTGTTCTACATTTAAAAAAAGCACATAGTGAATTGAATATTAATAACTTTTACTTCTTTTTCCATTCTGAATTCTTCCTAGTGCAATTTACAAAACTGTATGCAAGAGATCTTATTCAAAAAAGTATGGAAGATATTGAAGCAAATACATGCCTGTGTATAATGAGAGTTAATTTGGCAGTTTATCAATTTGTTTAATTGGTATTAAGGAATGATACTCTAACATGTAACTTTAAGTATTTTTGGCTTTCTAGAGGCTAATTACATGTTGGTTACAGCTAGGTTGCTTACAGCTTAATATTTTTTTACTAACTTTTTTTATGTCAAAGAGATACTTGATAATTCAGAAAAGCACTACAGTTTTGATGTATGAACCAATGAGTGAACATTTTTTTGACTTTTTCACACAGAATTCCTGATAATAAAGATCTTTCTGATCTTAAAAAATCTGAGTCATGACCTATTTTCAGTACTATATATGCACACGTGGCACTGCATATGGTCATATACCCCTCCACCAATATTAATTACTTGGAAACTTAAAAGATGTATTTTTTAGTCATTAAAGTGCTTCACACAGAATACATTGCCAAATCCAATTTTTTTTCCTTATTTTTAAAGCTTATTAAAATAGTACGTCAAAGATATTTTAATATAGGCATTTAAAAACTGCTTGCCAAGGGCTGTGATTGCTGTCTCTATGCAACATGGAAATTCTTCGTATAAGTGGGAGAAACTTCTCTGGGGCCTTGGAACTCACTCCTACAACTCACATGTTTTAAACTGCCTTTCCTTTTAATATTATTTCCTTTTAATATTATTCCTTTTAATAATACCATTGGTTAAAGAATGAAAGGGTTAAAGATTAAAGTTAAAGGGTGAAAGATCTGCAAATTATTTGTCCATCAGATTAAAACACAGAAAATGCATTAAGTAAATACATAATTTTTACTGTTTTTTTATAATTAATACCAGATTTTCACCTGTTATTTGAGTCTCTGAAACAGCTGATGAGATAAGAAGGCTACAGCTCTGAAAAGGGGTGAATTTGAAGAGGTAGGGGAACCTTTGAGAGGAAAAACTTTTTTCAAAGTTGCCCAAATGAAGAATGGGATTAGAAGAAAAAAATATCATCCAGAGAGAGAAAGAAGAAATACTTAGGAAAAAAATCTGCTTTTCTTTGCAGGTTTTAACTATTCACATATAGTCGATTTTGTATTTCTCTTCTAAGCTTCACCTATAGAAATATGGAGCTGGGATTGGGGATTTTTTGCTCCATAAAGGCAACAATGGGAAAGAACTGGGCAGATAGTCTGATATACCCCTCAACAGATTCCCTGTTGTAATTTAATGAAATGGAAAAGGGATAGTACCAGGACTGAAATAGGAACAAGGCAGATGATTGCAGCTTTCCAAAACCTCCAGAGAACAAAGTGAAGCATGTGGTGACAGCATGTGATACCAAGAAAGGGAATTGATTTTGCTCTGACAAATGCATTCTGTAATGGATCATGAATTTTGTCAGCTATTGTCCCAGTAGCAGGCCCCATACCCTGAGAATAATAGATGCACGTTCAGGTTTTGTGGATGCAGCTTCGGGCTGTTCAGGTGCAGAAGCAGCATGGAGAGATGTAAACTGTATTCTAACTGCACCTCAGACAACTCAAAGGCAACAACAGCAGCTGTTGGAACTAATAGCAGGCTCATGGATGTGAAGTCTTTAGCTAGGCAGGCTGCTCTTTTACCAGGGCAGTTAAAGCAAGACTGGAATGTAACAGGTGGATCCATTTTATGTGTACTCTGAGGCAAAGCCTGGACAGGGGCAACTAGATTTGTATCAGCTGAGGACTGCTAGGGGGCTTATGGGGCTGTTGGGTTTTCTTTGGTAGTTTTTTTAGAAATAGTAAAATGAAAAAAAAACCAAATCTGTAGTGGGTGATGGGAATATCATGGCAGAAGGTCTGGTGTTCTTCAATAACTATCCATATTTTACAGAATTCTGGGTTGCTATTTACCAAGTAGATGGACTGGCTCCAGTTCAGCTTAGCCTCCAAGGAGCAAGTTCAAGACAGGCTTAAATTACATGATCTAAAACACAGCTTCCAGATGAGTATTTAGCCTCTAATTTATCAGTATACTTACTTGTAAAGGAGATTTTCATGAGAAATGCATATCAATAAACTTTCCAGTAATCTGACTAATGAGCTCTGAGAAGACAGCATCTCAAGGTGTTCAAACACAAAACTGTATTTGCTCAGAGATTGTTCTCATTGATCTGGTACAGTAATCTCAGAGTTTCTTTTTACTCTTTTCCCTTATTTTTTTTCTACTTTGAGAAGCCACGGCCCACAAAAGTTCATATTCATCTCATACTATATATCTCTGTATGTGTGAGAATGGATGATAGTTACTCATACCTTTCTTCCATTGACACTCAGTAAATGGATGTAGATTTTAATGAGTCTCACTTTGGGGTTTGCTTTGCTTTTTTTTTTATTTTTTTTTTTGACAGGTTGGGAAGGCCTCCACTGTGAGTTGGATGTTGATGAGTGCATATCCAACCCCTGCATACATGGGATCTGTGTTCAGAAGGAGCCTAGCTTTGGTTATTCCTGTTTTTGCAAGCCAGGATTTGTGGTGAGATGCTGAAAATCTTTCTTACCTTTCCCTTTCCCTGACAATTCACCATTGCACAGAAAATACTATATATAAGCCTTTTTTTTGACCTTGATCAGAATTGTTGAAATACTTCTTGAATGAATCACAGGCGTGATGTATGCTTTGTTCAAGGAATTCACCAGGAATTTCTCTCTTTGCCCACAATTTTGTGAAGTGTGTATTTTACCATAAGGGCTTGGTAGGTCAAAAATGGATCTTACCAATGCAAATAATCTGACTAAATTTACTGACAAACTATCCTGAGGAGGAAAAAACTATTTCATAAAAATGAATACTATTTTTATAGGGTGGTTTTTACAGAGTACAATGGGTACCATTGATACCTCCTACAGACCATGGTAACTGCTCTCTTTTTGTATTCTAAAGCACATTGGCTTTCAAAACAATGTCAAGTGTTGATGAGGGATATATCACTTGAGGGCCACAGTTTTTTTAATATGGAAAACAGTCAGATCCTCATGTTAAAATAATCTCTTTTTTTTCATTAAATATTTGTGCTTATCTTACACAAACAACTGTAATGGAGAGGATCAGTTACACGATTTTTTTTAGCATTTATGTCTCACCAAAAATAATCTTCTGAATGTTAAATAAAATCACCAGATAGGAAGCTTAAAATCTGTTTAGAGAAATTATTTTTTCAATGGGTGCAAAATTTATTGATAGAAGTCAATGTTACATGACACTGTAGAGACCAGAAATACAAATAAGCCCAAAAATGGGTTAGAAGAAGGATAGATTCATTGTTATTCAAATTACTCTTCTGAATGTTACTCTGTCCTAGGAAGTCTTTGATTTACTTATTGCCAAAAGTTGGAATGGTATATTTGGTGAGTTACCAGATGCAAGCTCTGCTTGTTTTCTTCCTCTTTTCTTCCCCAAGTATTCATTAATAGCTCACTGATGATGCAGCTAAATAGATATTTGACCCATGGGGGCAGCTTTTCTATTAGTAGATAGTTTAAGAATTAATTGTTCAATATGTTGCAGAACAAGTGAGCCCTTACAGAAGGAAAAGTAACAATTCTTTGAAGCAGTTGAAATTTAAGGTGTATCATCTTTGCTTTTGTTCCACTATTCATTGTTCCATTCTCAGTCCCTCAAATTCCACTATGCTTTGGGAAGGAATATAAAAGTAAGAAAACATAGTGAGAGAAGCAGTACACAGAAACATTTTTAATATATCTATCTTCAGTGTAAAAGATAAGAAGTTATGGTCTAAACACCTCAAGAGGTATATTTCTTAGGCCTCAATGGGTTCTGGTTCCTAACCATGGGTACATGTGGAGTGGAGAGAGTGGAACTCAGAGAAATAAGTATTCAAGGAATTCTAGCTACAGCGTGTATGTAAGCATTCTGTAGTCTTTGTCTGTACTGCTACCCAGAGTATGGATCATAAAGTATGGACTGTAAAATCTCTCATAAATTTTGAGAAGAAAAGCATAGCCAGTGGTATATGAAATAAATGTTTACTTTTTAAGTGGAACCATCTATAGACATACACCTACTTTTAAATACAAAGCTGCACAAGCTAAATGATTCTATCCACCTGCATGGAAACTGTTAAAGCATTTACAGGCACTTTCAATGCCATCAAATTTATCTATGACTATTTAATGTACCCTTCATGCACACTGGAGGTTATCCACATCTGCTGTGTTTCTATGAGTCATAAAATCATAATCAAATGTTCTTCGTCATTAAATGTAGTAGTCATAAAAATGTACTAATCTGTCACAGGAAAGTCAGAAGGAAACATAAGTTTTATAGGATTAAGAGCGATTATGAGCGTGCTCAAACCGATCATTTGTTCTGTGTGTGGAATTAGTAGAGAGCAAGAAGAAAAGGCATTGAAACTGAGATATTGAGAAATTGGCCTGTTGTTCCTTGGTGCTTTGGAATACCAAAACAGTGAGTGATTTTATAAGATGTCATGAATTTACCAGATAGCTCATCTGCTTGCCAAAACAAATTAAGAAGTTGATTGAAACAAGCATGAATGTATCTAAATAATTCAAAACCCCTCAATTAAACCTCTTCTGTTTTAAACCCTGAATAATTGAATCTACTTGTTAAAAAAGTTATTTCAGTTTTCATGTCTATATTTCGTCCTCTCTCTCTCTCTCATCCTTCCTATTGTTTCTGAATATCATAAATTAATATAATAGAGTTGACAGAGATCTCAGAAAATGTAAGTTGTCCCAAGTTCTGTGTGAATAGTTAGCCAGGTAGACATGAAAGACTATTTAAGCATCTTGTCTGAAGGAAAGTGTGTAATGAACACATGCTTCTTGAGCTGTAGAGGCTTGGACTTTTTTTACATGTGTCCAATTGCAGAAGATTCACTCCGAAATTATATCATAATGATATATTGTCAGAGATGTATGTCTTCAGGGATGACAGTGTGCATATTTTAAATAGTTATCCAAATATGTATGATCCATCTAGGGTAGCAGTTAGCTGTCTCTCTTCACATAGGCTATTTGTTCATTGCAACAGAAGTGAAAATAAAATGAACCCAGGCCTGACTTCAGCATATATTTATTTCACACTTCAAGAATACATTTAATTCACATAATTATTTCTTGCCTTTTTTACAGACCACCGAATATGAACATTTTTACTTTATTACTTGGGAGGATATTTCAGACTTCCCATGAGTTGTTACTCTTGATAAAAAATAGGCAGTGAATGCCTGGTCCAATTTGAGACTACTGCTATATTTTTCTTTTTCTAAGCGTTATCTGTGAATGCAAGGTTAACAGGGAGCTGTGTGCAGATTGGTAAAAATAGACAACAAACAATGGGCTGCAATGTACGAAAAGAAAGCACATTATCTTGCAAGTCAGAGAAAACCATAGGTTTTTAGACAGCTAAGTCCACGGCAAATAGTCTTTTTTAAACCTATGTACTAACTGAAGATGATTGTTTTAACCAGTTTTTTTTACTGGTGACAGTACTGTATTTGATACTTGGCAATTAGTAATCTGTGGAGAAATTCTTTTTATTGATAATTAGATTCAAAATATCACTTAGTTAAAATTTAATATATACAATGACACTATTAAATTAGTTAAGGAATTTCTTCCACATTGTATTTCCTTTTGAAAGCATAAACAGCTTAATATAAGCAAACAATATTTTAGAATCAAAAGAAAACAATAATTTTAACTAACATCACTATGAAATGTAAATTGCCTTCAAAAATGGTGGGGTTTTTTTGAAAACTCTCTTTCAGGGACGAAGCTGTGAGCTTAATTACAATGATTGTCTTATACACTCCTGCTCCACTGGGTTTCTTTGTGTTGATGGAATAAACAATATCACCTGTTTACCTACTATGCCCCAAAGCAAGAAAATTGTCACTGAAGTGGCTGAAGTGTTTCCTGCTGAAATTTTAGACAATGACCTTCCATCAGCCCTGGCTGTGTCTATGGAACTTTGGTCTAAACATGTTTCTCCTGATTTTCATGGAGGAGAGGTATCCCAAGGTAAGTAAAAAGAGCTTCTGAACAACACATATATCAAAATTCTTTCCTTGTTAATGCTTCTAAAATGGTAAGAATATTGGAAATATATTAATTTTAATTATTGAGAATTTTTTTTTTACTTTCTGTATTACCTTCTATATTTTTTGGATTTATTCTGACATCTTTTCTTAATTGCATTTATATGTAACTGTAAAATTATTTTTATCTCTTAAAAGAATTTTTCTCAGCATCTTTCACATCCACTAAGGAAAATTGCACTTTCTCTTAGCTGGGTTTTCAGTTTTCCAGAGTGTACAATTTCATATGCCTCACATTACATTCAGTAATCTCTGACCCTAATGCTAGTCTTCCCTTACTCCTTGGCTAGTCAGCAGGAGAGAAAGATAATTTGCCTTACTCCATGGGGACTTGGATTTTTTTTCCTAGTTCACATGTTTTCTGAGTGCTTCTTTTTCTGTGCATCTAGATGTTTCTGACTGAAAACATATTGGACAAACCTCTCAAAGTCTCTTCTAATTGTTTGTAGTGATGTTTTGGGGAAGGCAAAAATTTTCTATCCTGTTATTCTTAAAACATTTACAGAAAAGTCAAAAGTAACAGAAGTGCAGCATTTTATCGTGAATATTGTACCTTTATTGTGGCCTCATTATTTTATTAAAACCTAGTATTATACAGATAGCATATATCAGGCATTCTTTTTACAGATAGTGTCAGAATTTTTTGCTTTTATACCTCTTCAAAGTGATTACTTCCATAAAAAATAAGCAGCAGTCCTGTTTTGTTGTTTAGGTTTTTGGTTTTGGGTCTTTTTATTTGGGTAAACAAGTTTTGGAGAATGTTGGATTTTGGTATACGGAAGTCTGTTGGGATTGATTGATTTAACTGCTTGTTCTGCCTTTTACTTCACAAGAATCACACACTCATCTTATTATTGGTATTATCTATTATCTATGACTATTTTCCTTCAAAGACCATCTCTTCAAATCATCATTTTCATCACTTATATTCTTTAAAGAGACGAATATAAACTTTACAAAATTATTAACCACTGTTAAACAGCTGACAACTAATACTGGAGACAAAACTGCATGATCCAGATATGGAGATCTGTCATTTGTGAAGTCAGGGTACTTTCTGAAACATTCAGCTGAGTAGTGTTTCTCAAGAACTATTTTTCACTATAATTAATATTAGTTCTGAGTTCAAAACACATTTATTCATAAATGTAGGTGAGACTCTTAAAATATTTTTGAAAACAATCCGATCAAGTGCTAATATGTATATCTTCTTCCTACAAAAACTTCAGGTACAGACTTAATAATGGATACACTGAAAAGCTGTCATTGTTTGAATCCCCTAATGATGAGATATCCTACTTGGTTTTATTGGCGCAAGTCACATCTGTGCAAACAGAAATTCGTAAAATTTTAGTGAGAAACTGCTTATTTTTGCATGCCTGTTATCCTACTTAAAGTTCTGCCTTATACAAGTATATTAGCAATACTGTACTGAGACAAATGACTGCTGTGCATGATAAAGAACTTCTCATGAGTAAGCCCTGCTACCTAGACTTCACAGTACATATGCAGTGGAGTCAGTTTCTGCCCTTTGTCAGCTGGTGTTATCTGTTGAGTTTCTCATTTCTATTCAGAGAACTTTTTGAGGTGGTGGGGTGTTTTTATACAAAGATAAAAGTGTCTGTCAAAGTTGCCAGGTGCTTGAAAGAGGTTTATTGTCATCCAGCAGCAGCTGATATGGCACCTGCTGCCATACCTGACACAGATGGCTATTCTTCACGTTCTGACACACAGGCTACTAGATCAATATAGAAGCAGGTTGGAGGCTGCTACAATGCTGACAGGAGATCAGCAACTGAACAGTTTCACCTCGCTACAATAGTCGCTTCAGGATTTCAGGTGTTCCTTTCATCACACTTACATATAAACTCAGGAGGTATCTCTATGGTTGTACTATATAAGTATAATTAACTTTTTTTAATGCAAAATAGGTACAGAGAAAAATATATCTTTATCTCTTGAGATGAAAAATCTTTTGTATGTAATATAATTAACTTGCCACTTCTCATTCCAAAATGAGACAAATGATGGCTGCATTTTTAAAAAGCAGTACTATTTTAAGAACATTATAACATTCCAGAAATAAATTCAGGGAATTAACACAGGAAAACCTACAAATTCTGGAGTTAAGTATTAGGGAATATTGATTGGTTTGGTCTGCATTTTTATACTATACTTTTATTAAAAAACAATGAATACCCATAAAGCCAAGGAGAGGATTTTTGCCTTCTTTTTGATTTTTCTTGCTTTCTTTTACTTTTTTGGGTTTGTTTTTTTTTTTTTTCCCTCTTCATTCTTTGCTTGGGGACTTGTGTTGGAAAAAATGGTTTTATATCATTGATTTAAATCCCTTAGGGAATAAAAAGGATTCTAGACCAGGAAAGATATGTATAAAGGTGCCGAAAGACAAATGAAACATTTTTGTGGGGTACAGAATACAGTTGTGTTCCTGTGAATGCTTGTCTACATAGATTTCATTCTCAGTATGTATACATAAACACACAGATAAAGTTCATACTGCCAGAAGTGCCTCCTGATACTGTGCCTGTGCTTAAGAGGTCAAGTTGTCTAAGCATACCACTGTGGATTACCAACTGATCAAGATATGACTTAAAAGGAATTTTTTCTGGGATTTTTTGTTGTTGATTTTTTTTTTGGGGGGGGGGTTAGTTTTATTGGGTTTTATAGTGGAAAAAACAGATGAGGAACAATAATGCATCCCCTAAATTAAAAGCTGCAATTATGTTGATGCACAAGCAAATTTATGTCTTCTTTATTAGAAGAAACAGGACTATTACAAAGCCAAGTGAGAAACTGGATGAGTAAGATCTTTAATACATTGATGTATCCATAGTAGAAGAAACGTGTCAAGATGTTAAACCTGATGTACTCTTCTATACTTACAGACTTGGTGTAGTTATTAATAGCCTGTATCACTAAAACTTGAGAAAAAATATTGATGTCCTACACAGATAACTTGTACTCTGTGAAAAATGGGTACTATGTACTTTTCATATCTTTTAGGAGAGTTATTCTCATCTGGCAATAAGTAGATACATTATAGCAAGTTCTAAGATAGCTTAGAGTAGCAGGGACCTCTAGAAAAGGACTAGGCAGATGGGATAGATTTGGCAGAAAAATATATTCTTTGATCTATTCTTAGTGCTTTTCCACTGTCCTGCCTTTGCTTGTGGCAAATAATGTTTTGTAAATATATTTCTTTTTAAAATATATAAACATATATATTTTTTAGTTATAGAAATGCTTTTATGTGTCCAGAGGGGATGATCTTAATTTCTTAATCATATTTTGCTTAGCACTCTGTGAAGTTCTGTATGACTTTTTCAGTTTCCCATGCTCTGCCAGCGAGTAAGTGTCAAATAAGCAACAATTGACACAAATTGAATGCAGAGAACCAAACTGCCTTCCTTCTGTCCTTCCATCTTTCCTCTGTTTCCTTCCTTCCTCTCTTTCCCTCTTTTTCTTCCTTACCTATTAGGGCAGCTAAGCATTGAAACAGGCTGCCCAGAGAGATTGCAGTTTCCATCCTTGGAGTTATTTAGAACTGAATTGGACAGTGTCCTGAGAAACCTGTTGTATCTGACTCTACTGTGAGCAGGCGAGGTTAAATTAGATAAACTCCAGAGTTCACTTCAAACCTCAGTTACTCTGGGATTCTGTGATGCACTGTAATTGTTAGGACATAATTGCCTTTCAGACATTGTTTATAAAGACTCTTAGAATTCTATGCAACTATTTAGTTAGTCACCAAGAGTGGGATTCATCTTACCTGTAGCTATCCATTAATTCATCTGTGTAAACCACAGTAAATGAAGAAAAATGGCTGCATCTGCTTTAGATGTCTATTCTGGGATAAGATGCAAGCTTTTCTCCTTCCCTTAATGTATACTATTCTGCTTCTTTGCACTTTTGCTTTTGGCAGAGGAATTGAATATTTCTTTGACTTTTCTGTTTGTGTAATATGTGTGAATCGTGGAGCTCACAAAGACATTTGAAAGACAAAACCCAGCAGAACCAGATCCAAATGTTAACAACACATCTGCTCCTACACAGCAGCTAATTGCATTTACTTCTATTATTTATGGAGAAAAAAATACCTTAAACAAATACTTTACGGAAGTGGATTTTCATCCCTCTATTAAGTCACCTACTTTCACCGCCTAAAATGTGTTCAATGTTTCATTATTTCCTTTAAGACTGCCTAACATATGAAATATGTTCTGAAAATATTAATAACATTCAAATTGGTACATTACTACAAAACTCTTCATATTGAGTATAATTTTGTTTAAAATCTTTCTCTGAAAAATTTCAAATTTTGATTAAGTTATTGGTTAAACACTCCCAGCAGAAAGCAAAATTCAGGGTTTTGTTTTTTACACAATGTTTTTTCTTCATAATGTAATGCTTTTCCAGCCTTCTCCTTAATCAAATTCTATTCAATTATAGCAAGCAGTGTACACTTCGTTTCTGAAAAATGTTGAAACTACATGTTGCCTTTGCCTTCTAATCATGTTTTATCATATTGAATTTTTTGTTATATTCACTAGATTTGTCATCACTCTCATTATTCCATTATTCCTTATTGTCTTTTATCAGTGCTGCCAGACATATTTTTATCATCTCATTTTAATTTCCCAGTTCCCAGTGTCTGTAATCATATACTGTTTTTAAACACATCTTATTATATCTACTACATCAAGATAGGAATTACCTTTAACATAGTGAAGTTACTAGCTATGTAGGTTAGCATGGAGTTTCATGCAAAGTGAGTGTTTTGAACAGTGATCCATAATTTTCACTATATTTGTAACTGCTAGAAGCTTGAACTTGGTAACTTTCCAGTCCTCATTCACAAGCAGTCATTTTCCCTAGAGTTCTGGTAAAGAAGACATAAAGTGTTAATGCAGGCCTGGCCTGCTTTTGGTTTTATTTAAGTGCAACCTGCTGCTCTGCAGGCAAAAGCATCTTGATAGTCTGTAATTTTTAAGTGTATTTTTTACTCTGATTGCTTTGTGCTCAGACTTCTAAGCAAGCCAAGTATATAGGAAAATCTGTGGGAATTCTATGTAAATGGTTGTCACAAGAAGAAAAAAATTAAAAAGAAATTAAACCTTTCATTTAAAAACTATACATAATTTGATATTTTCTAGGTTTCTGTTTAAAAATTAATTTAAATTTTCCCTTTCAAGCTGAATACTACCTTCTTCTTTCTAACTATCAAAAGTGTTCTAGTCTTCTAGGCTTTGCAGTGTCCATCTGCACAGATGTTCATTTTGCTTGATATTCCTAGCTACTTTGAAGGAGAAAGGATCATGATATTGAGAATAAAACTCTTGGCATACCTGCCAATGATAGCAGATGTTGACTTTCAGGTTTGAGGTAATTTGAGAACAGTATCTATGCCAGTCAGTAGCTCCTGTCATTTAGGGTTGCAAAGCCAGTGAAATCTATGAGCATCATCTACAGAGAAATCCTCCATAGCATTTTCTGTCTTCGAAAAATAGTATTCTTAGAAACTCCCTATGGCCTAGTTAACTTCCATATGATTGGAAAAACCAACCAACCAAACAAAAACAAATATAAAAAACCAAAAAAGGTATGTTGACTAGTACAAGTATTTCTGGGTTAGGGAAGTTATTATTTTTCCAGTAACTCAAAATATTTTCTTTGTTTTTTTCAATACTATCAGCATTCTATGTTAAGATTGATTCAATTTGTAGATTTTTGAACCAAGTGAACTATGTGACATTTGGGCCAACATTCATCAGCAAGTGTACTGTTTTGAAAATCTTAAAATGTTGTTTGTGTAGTGGGTTCTGAGGAGCCTAAAATGATTAGGATTACTTTTCTTTGAAGAATAGCAAATAAAATGTATGAGGTGTTCCATGCAGCACACATTTTCCATTTATATTTTGGAACAGTTAGTGCAATTACTGAATTAATTATGCTTTGCTCTTAAACTTTATTTTGAATATATTCAAAATAAATCATACTGATCAACTTCTGCAATTTAAAAAAACAAAGGATTTTTGACTTGTGAGAACCTCAGAGTAAGTCTTTCTCTTGTTATTTATTCAAAAAATCTATTGTTCGGTATAATATGAGAAACATCAGAAATGTACAGATTGCTCTTCAAAGATCCTGTTACATTCCCTGGAGTTAAGTTATCCTTAGGGATGATTTAGCAGCATTCAGGAAGTGTAAACACTGTCAGTTCAGCTTTTCTTTCAGCTTAGTTAAGGAAGTACAGAGGTTCCTGTATGACTCCCTTGAGCAAGTAACTGCCCACCAGGAGTGGTAAGTACTGACAGTATCTGGGATCTGAACCAAAGAGGAGCATAATAGGAGGGTTTCACTATTGGATTCTAGTGCAAGGTCTCTAGTCCTGTAATTGAAAAACATTGTTCAAAATCTTAGCAAATTTGACCTATAAGGAAGTTTAAATAATGTGAACTCCTGCTCGGAAAAAAAAAAATTAATGGAAAATAATTCTTTTCCTTTGGTTGGGATATCTGCTTACATGGACATTAGAGTAATATAGAGGAACTGTTGGCTAGCCATTATCTATAAGTCTTGGTTTTGTTGTCATGAGTGTGAGTAGTCATATCTGTACAGATGTAAAGAGGCTAGTGTGCTTTGGAAAATAAAAGAAGAGGAAAAAAAAAATCTTCCAAAATGCTGTATGTGTTTGCAATGAAGGGAGTTGTAGGATGGGGAAGGTGAAAAGTCATGTGACATAGATGGATGGGGAACATTGTAGGGTGAGGACAAGACAAAAAAAATGTGTACATCATGAGGTAACAGGGGATAGGATATTCAGGATGTCATGTTTAGGAGCAAGACTTGAAATAGTTCATGTTATTGGCCTGAAGAAAACTAAGGTGCCTGTACTCTTCCTGGGTAACCCTCAGCTTCTGCCAATGGATCCGTCTTAAAAATTTCCATATTTACCCTGGTGGAAGGAAGAGGTAATACCTTCTCATGAGTAAAGCAGTAGCCCTACTACAGTGTGTCATGTTGCCTCACCATTTTACCCTCTCATTACCTCAAATTTTAACAGGCTTATAGAGTTGTGAGCAACAGGGGGTTTTGCACCTCAGACCTTTGACCAGAGGGTTTGTCTTATTTCAGGTAGCCAGTAAATCTTTATGTGCAGTTATGGAAAACATAAAATGACTTCATAAGGCAATCCTATTTTTTCTTTTGATGTCACATGGGTCAATTTGTTATAAGGATTAAACTGATTACTCAATACTCTTGAGATAATTGTGCCTGATTAACAGTAAGCTGCTCTGTGACTTGGCTTGGCCTCCCAGCAATTTTTCATACATAGCTTTTCTTTTTTTCTTCTTCTCAAAAAGAAAAGCACAACGCATTTTTCACTATTAGTAGGTACACAGTGTGGAGCTGGAATAATTTCTCTCAAGTCTTTGTTTTCTCAGCTCTGCTTCAGAAATTAAGAAGTGCCTTAAAGGACTGTTCCCAGCACTGTCCATTTATGTATAACTAAACAGTTGCTAAGTGCCTGTTTGAAGAGGAAAAACGCTATGCCTATTCTCCATATCTAAATAGATCAAAAATATACCAAATGAAAAATGTTTTGTTGTTCTTACTGGCTGGAAAAGGCTGCTCCCATCTCAAGTTTGTAACTTACAGCTTTTCAGTCACTATTTTCTGTGTTGTAGGCTAAAGAAAAAAAGATTTAGCCTATCTTGGCATGATTTATTGTAAAAGTTCTTTTTTTTTCTTCCAGGCTGGGCAGGTGCAAAGCTGTTAATCCTACTTACATCGTGATCGGAATTGTAGCAAACTGTCATATATTCAAATACCAAAGAAATTCTGCAGTTTAAAGTATCACAGACACTAAATGATATGGCAGTTCAGTCATTGTGTGTATCACAAGCAGGTTTTACACTACTAACTAAAACAATAATTTGAGAATGACTATTTAGAACTATTTGCTCTTCGGAATTTATTTAGTATCACAATACTTAATTCAGGAAAGTTTGGTGGGGATAAAATATGCTGAAGATAGTCACCTTAGAAATATGTGTTCCTATCCAGTCTTTCACAATATAAATAGGAATGAAAGAATCAGAATATTTTTCCTTACACAAAACAGCAATTCTGTTGCAGTGTTGTGCTTCTATCATGGGTAGCACTGTTTCTTTAAATCCTGGAGCCAATTTCTGACCCATCGAACAACACGGTATTCCAACTGAATGCTGGACATTTGGTCCAGAAGGATGTGGTGAGAGACATTATGAAAAGCTTTGCTGAAGTCCAAAAAGATTATACCTAATCTTGCTGGCTTCCCTAGATAACTAGGTGAGTTACCCTGTCATAGAAGGAAATCAAGTAGTGTAAGCAGGACTCCCCATTCATGAGGCCATGCTGGCTGTGACTGATTACTGTGTTGTCCTCCAGGTGTTCTCCAATACTTCCCAGAACAGTACTTTCCATTATTAGTGGGCACTGAAGTGAGACTGACAGGCCTGTAGTTTCCAGGTGTGGAATTTAGTTTGAATTCAGCTATTTTAGTTTGCCTCAGCTCTGGCTGTCAGGGCTGTCAGAGGCATGTGGGGGGAGGGAGGGACACCTGCCATTGCAGGAGGTAGCCAGCAGTGGGGCAAGCCCTGTCCTTGGGGAGACTTTGCCTGGCAGCACCCACATGAGGCAGGCAGCAGGACACACTGTGGAGAGGCTNCAGTCGGGCTGTGAAAAGGTCTTCACCAATGGACAGCACAGGAAAGTTGGACTGGACCAGTGGTTCCCTGTTCCCAGGTAGATTTTGGGAGGGGCAGGGAGGGGTGGGGCATAAAAACTAACTGCATGGGGGCTCACTGCTGCTCTCTGGGGTTCTTTACTCTTCATTTGCTGGCCCACTTGCCCCCTCCTTTGCCCTGGCCCCAGCCTGGCTGCCTTCTGGCTCTCCTGCCCTCCTTGGCTCACCCTCTCACCTGTCCTGCCTTCCTGCGCCCCTGACCACTGCATTGCCACTCCCTTCCCACGTTCCTGCCTGGACTGCCTGCATCCAGCCCTGCTGCACTGATCCAGCCATCACTGCCTGCTCTGCCACCCCGATCCAGCTGGTCACCATGAGCCTGTCCGAGGTCCTGTTCCTCCATCCGAGTGCCCCTCACCGCGTGTCCGGTGCCATGGCCACGGGAGCTGTGCCTGTGGAAGCCCCTCCGGGAGCTGTGCAGGCTCGCCAGGACCCAGCTCGTCCGCAGGCAGGCAGCATGCACAGCCCCTGCCACCCAAAGCTGACAGCACTGCCCTGACTGACCAGTGGGAACACCCTCTTTTTCTCTCTGTCCCCTCTCTCTCCTCTTCCCTAGTCCTTTTCCATTTTTCTTTCTTTTCTGTCTCTTCTAGCACTCTTTTGCTCAGGCAGCTCCTCTCCCTTCTCTGTTTTGGATACCAATAAACCATTTTCAGATACAACATTTGCCTCATTTGGCTTCATTTCATTCCCAACCATCCATTTAAAAAGAATCCCTTGCAGTTCCCCGCAGTGGAACGCGACATCAGTGTCCTACATCTTGAAAACCAGGAAAACATTTGCCAGATTCCAGTCAACTGGCACCTCCCTGGATTCCAAAGACCACTCGAAAATCATAGATTCTAATGGATTATTTTGAATATATTAATATTTGTAAATACTAGTAAAAATAATAGGCTTTTTATTGGTGAGAGGAATTTAATTTCTTTTCTACGTTGCATAGAAGCACTCTGAGGGAAGTGGAATTTGAAACAAAAGACAGAATTATTAGGGGTATGGAAGAAAATATAGAATTTTTTATACACCTCAATGTAAAAAATGACATACCTTAAACGTTCTTTTAAGAATTAACCTCAACATGACTGTTTGTATCTGCATTTGATTTGGGGGATAAGGACTATCCAGTAAACAATTTTTTTTCTCTATTGAAGGGAGAAAAAATGTCTCTGACACTTGACAATCTGCTACATGTTTTTTATTCTGAAGGGCATGTTTCAAACTTCATATTACGTAATGCTCTAGTAGTTCCTCTGAAAGTTAACCTTGACATCAAGTGTTTCAGTTATTCTGGTGTTTGTGGCTTCTGCAAACCCTTCTCATATAAGTAGAGTATGTTTCAGACCTTTAGAAATACCATGACTTCCAAATCTGATAGACAGCCAGCCTCTGAAAATATAGGACTCCTCCATATGTCGGTTTTTCCAATATGCATTGCATCTGATTAGCCCATCTATCTGTCCATGAGTCCTCATAATATTAGGAAGAGGGAGAATCAGTACCTGTTTATACACTCAACTGCAGCTTTTAGCTGTGGCTATATGACATCTGCTAAACAAGATTCACATGCTGACTGGATTTATGTGAATGTGGTTACACAGGTTCTTTTAGGCCATAAAATATTAATTTTTTATTAAATTTATTTTAGTATTTTTAAGTTAAAAATCTTGAATTTCAAAATTAAAGACTAAATTAAGAATTTCATTATCAGGATTAAAAATGGAGTTCATTTACTGTACTTATTTTTTTATTCATCTATATCAAAAATCAGTAGGGGGAAAGAAGGGAAGGGATTTAATTTTTTTCCATATCATGCTTTGAAGCAGATATATCTGTTATTCTACTTATTTCTTACATTAATCTTCTATCTAAGATATGTTAATTTTTTCTTCTAGTAATCATTTGCCTTTTATTCCACCTTATTTGCCTTATTTCCACCGTTTTCCTTAACCTCAATTGTATAAAGGAAGTAGAGGTAGTTTTCAGTGATGCTCTGGTGCTAAGTTACAATCCTGACTTCCCCTAAAATTGTGAACCATTAAATCTTGCAGTTTTATTTACAACTACTGGACAGCCATCATGTTGAAAGATAGTTTCCTGTTTAGTACTGAAATATAGAGCCAAATTCTATAATACTGACTCATCCAAAATTCCTTAGTTGTGGGAGATTTTTTTTCACTGTAACCACACTGGATTTTTTTTCCACATTGAATAGACTGTCTCAAGATCAGGTAAAGACCTGTTAAACTCTGTTATTTATCTTCCATTCTCTTAAAGATAGTAGCTTCAGGAACTGTAGAAAATAATATGTGATGACAAGGACTTGGCAAAATTTCAGAACTTACACTCCTATGTGGTCAGTCGTCTAGGCAATGAACCTCAATAGCTCACAGAAATAAAAATATAAGAATTGCTTGCTTAGAAATTCAGTCTTCAAACTTTTGTTTAAGATTTAGATTATTCATATTAACAGCATGCTATATGTATTAGAATTGCCAGGTCCCAGTTAAGGAATAAAACCACCAGAATCCTTCAACCACAGTATGCAGTGAAAGTTGTACCTACAGTGAGTATGGAGCACTTCAGTATAAATTCACTGTATTTTACTTGAGCTGCTTCTACAGACAAAGTGTATATTAGATAATCAGTTAGATAATTTCCTTCAATTATTCTTCCATGAACTAGTATGGCTGATCAGGATTTAGCACTACTGGCATAGAACCTGTGTGCGTTGAATTTTGGTTTAGAATGAAGCACACTGTCTTTTATGTCTGCTTTATCATCTTTGGGTTTATGTTTGCCTGCCTACTCCAGTCTACATCCCCATGTTACTGCTGGGGTCACAGGAGAGGTCTTTGAGACCATGGGAAAGAAATGGGTGTAGACTCCCTTCTAGCTTAACGTCCTGCCCTTTCTGTTTCCTATTCTCTTCAAAAGCATACTAACGTGCCTGACACAGCAGCACAGTGAAGCACTTGAACAAATAAATTATTTGGACATCTTGAGACTCACAGAAATTCCTGAGTTTTCATAAAATGAAATGCTGCTGCTTTCCATCTTTTGAGATGGAATTTGTGCTTTGGGGCATCTTAACACAATGTCTTGGAGTGACTTTATGGTGTATTCCATATCGTCAAACCGGGACACACATTTATGAATTTTGAAGTCTTTGAAAACATTGCAAACTCCACCATCCCAGCTTCTGAAAAGAGTTATTTTTATTCTTTCAGTTTTTAAAATTACAGTCACAGTATCATCTATATTTCTTCTGTATTTTGTAGATCTTTCTTTTTTTGGTCCTTAAATCAGTAAATCACAATGTGTAATTGTGCTATGTAACTGTGTAAAATGAACGTTGGAAACATACAGCAGATATGTGTAGATAGGACCATGCCTTTAATGCAGTAACAGTTCTTTCCCTTTGCATGTTTTCTTAAGATAGCTAGAACCTCCTTTCTTTATCATATTATAAAATATTTTAGACATCTGAAAAATAAAGACCATAATATACATTTCTAAACTTGTCTCAATAACTGCTCGCTTGAACCCACTTCATCAACACTAGTAGGAAAGTCAGTAAAGGCTCAGAAGTGTTCTTTCTCAAATGTAAATAATGTTGTCGTTAAGTCTCTTACATGTTAGAATTATGTTTCTTTGCAACCAGTTGACTTCTCTGAAATATTTACTTAGACTTGAACATAAACGGTACAACTGTGTGCGTAAGTGAGACTTCCATTTAATAGATGAATAAAACATTTCTCAAAAGTACAAGTACAAAAAAGTACTTATTTTAATTGTTCTGATTATTTACAATATATTTTTAAACTTTCCAGTTCCTGTCTAGTAAATAAATAACATTCCCAGAGTGACTTTTCTTTCCTGGGAGTCTCCCATATAGTAAGCATAAAAAGTTTATGCTTACTAAGGCTGATGTTGCACTCATTAATTTGGGGTATTTTTAATTTTATATTTAGGTTTCTTGTTTTGGTTTTCCGTGCCTGTTTTGCTCTAGACCATATCCATAACAGCAGATATAAGCAATGTTATATCTGAGCTCTAGCTCTAATGTTCCCAGTAAGATACTATTTCAATGCCATTACCAGAATTCTCATCTGAAAGGCAGGGCTTTTTTTAATTCCTCAGTGTTATGATAAGATTACATATAAATATCTACGAACATTCATGTTTATGTAGGCATACATTTCATAAAGAAAGCAAGTTCTGTGTACAATCCTACAAGCATTTGGGTGTAATGCTTCCTGTCATGAACTTGATTTTATTGTATGCAAGTTGCAGAATCTGAGCCTCAGCTAGCTGTATATGTTTTGTTACACCAAATTTAAAATCTTTGTAGGCTCTATGAGTTTTTCCTGTTAAAAATGTACATACTTTCTTTATGTATATTATATATCAGTCTTATATACATCTTCTTCAAGGCCTTAGTGTGATTAACTAAAAATTGCCTTTATCAAATGTAGTTTTTTGAATTAGGAAAAAAGTGAAAAACAAAAGCAAATGAAGCTTCAGTGAGTGATCATTGGGTATTTCAAGTGACTTTTGCTGAAGCACCTTCTTTGCTACTTAAAAATTGTTACTGTTATTGCTATAGCAACTGTTGAAAGTATGACACCCCGTTTGCAGCATAAGCAAGTGTGGGTCATAGAAATGATACAGATGTTCTCAGAATTAATTTGTATAAGCTGTTTAAATAACCATTTCACTGAACTCTAGCACTATAAACATTGTTCTGTATGTTCTAGAGCTATTAAAGCCTAATCCACTACAATTGTAATGGATGGTTAATCGTTGTTCTTTACTAATTTCAAATGAAAACATTTCAATACCAACATTTACTGCTGTAAAATAACTTTAGTTATTAGTTATACTAATACTAATACTATTAGTTATACTAATAAAAAATTATCTTGATAAGATTACAAAGTATCTGCCCACAATCAACAAGTTCATTATAAAATTTCTGAATACTTTTTTCCCAAATCTTTGCTTTTAGATAATGCCCTACTTTAAAAACTGCTTTGGTTTTGTGGTACGACAGGCTACTCTTATATGCAGCTTTCACTTACCAATCAGTTAAATGCCTTTATGAAGCATGTGTGATAAAAGCTTGATTAGGTTATTACTGGTAACTATTTAATTCAGATTTGTGTTAGGAAAAAACACAGTAAGACTAACAAGAAAAGCAATAGTAAATCCTGAAGTACTGAAGTGTTTACCTAATGCATAGGATAATCCCTTGGAAGGTAATTTGCTGGGCATAATACAGCATTGGCCTATAAAATGTAAGTGCTGCTTATGCAGGTGCATTGCATCTCTGGAAATGAAGCAAATAAATGACTCATCCTTCGAAGCAGTGGGAGGTAAGGTCAACATGTTTTTGTTTCCCAGGAGATGACAGATGATGAGGTGAGATTTGATTTCATAATTGAAAGTCCCAGCAGGCTCAAAAGAAAAACAGCGCAATGTTTCAAGGTGAAAAAATATTCTAATGTACCTTACTATTCATCAGTTCTTGATCTGTTTAAATTCAGATGCATAACCGTAAGGTTTAAAGTTAAAAATAAATAAATACTAACTAAATTTTGAAATAGCATTTTCCATTTGGGAACAGGTGATAACTTTATATTCGCAATCATTGTAATATGTGTATTTCATGAATGTTATTTTTAAGGTCAGATTTTGGATGAAATTATGCTTTTGCTCTGCCTGTAAAAGACATTGATTTCTGCTAGCGTAACAAACTGCACAGAGCACTACTCATCAACATAGAAAGTTGTTGTGTGGGTACAGCTATTCCCATTGGCTTAGTTTTGCAGTAGTGCCTTTAAAGGGCTTGAAACTGGCAGATTCTTAAATGCTTCATCAGAACTCAACTTTTTTTTTTCCACCTTCATATCCTAGTCAGAATTTCCCAGACTGTGAAATAAAACCTTTGAAATGAGATGGAGAAAACCAAGGAGTTACAGTGAGTGGCTTCTCAGAATAAACTCCCTTTGAATATTGCGGGTCTTTGCCTATTCCTTTTGCCTTTGGTTTCTTGACATTTTACTTGAAATTAGATTAACAGGCTTTACATAGGCAGATAATGCATGCTTCTAAATGTAAAATTAAAATCAAGTGAACGAAAACCCCCACATTGTAGTAATCAAATAGAAACTTTCCTGTCCTTTGTCAGAACAATGGTTACAATGGTATTTAAATTAATTAATCACATTGGCTTTTATTTTATTCATGAGCAAAATTATTTTTTAAGTGGAAGCACCATTCCAATTAAAATCCAAATACACAACCTGAGTCTACAACTGAATAAAACATCTGATCTTACTGCAGTAAACCTGCATGTCACACCTACCACATATTCTGAAATTGCGGGGTCTGACATGAGAGATAGGACTGATCAGTAATTACTTTTTTTTGCATGTTAACATTTGGTCTCCTTATAACTCCACTATAAAGACCAAAACAAAAAAAAAACTGTATAGGTGTAGGCCCATCAAGAAAATACTTATTAGAATCTTAAAATCTGTTCTTTACTAGACATTAGATTTCATACCTTACTATAGTTAAAAATTATATTGTAGTCCTGGGGAGGGAGTTGTTTGTGAAATTTGGATGCAATTTTAGCATTATTTTTTGAAAAACATTTCTCTACCTTAATTGCTATCAAACACATATACATTTCTTGCCTGGGCAGTCCAAGAGTTTTCTTTGCTTTTTGCTGAATAAGGATTTACCTATCAGTTAGCAAAATTTATTGACAATGTCATTATGTCATCGTACCAAACTAGGAAGTTCTGCTTTTTACACTTAAATCCATGCAAGAAAATTGCACATATTGGTGATATCATTTTCTTTAGGTCCTTACTTCTCATATTAGGATGGCCTAGTTCATCTGTGGTTTCTTGGTTTCCTCACTTGGCCCTTTTGCCTTTCATGTCCCCAGTTTGTATCGACTCACTGAGTACACCAACCACAATGCCAGAAATTTTTCTTTTGTCATTTCCTGACAATGTATGAAACAGAAAGAGAAACTGTCCCTGAAAATGTGATTATAGGTTATTTATGAAGCTAATTAAAAAATGGCTACATAACCAAACATGATTAATTCTGAACTGTTTTCACTTTTGAGTTTGTTTCAGAAAAGGAAGAATGTCCTGATGAGAAGTTTTGAGGAATCCATTCAGTGCTAGTATCTCAGTGAGCAGCTACAGTCGGAGCCGCAGGTTGAGCTCTGGGCCAGGAATTGCCAACTCTTTACACAACAAAGAGCCTTGGGACCTGTGGCCCAGCCAGGGGACTGGACACTCAGAGACACAGCAGGAGTCTAGGGTTCCAGACTTTTTCGTGCTTAGACTGTGCAGATAAAAGTCCAGGGGTTCTTTGGACTGTGTGGCAATAAAAGCCCAAGGCATCTTGTTTGGGGTTCCTCCTTGGAGGCACCAGCTCAAGCTAGTTTTCTGTTATTTAGCTGTTGCACTAAGATCAGTTCATCTGAGACTGCTGTGGTAAAGCGGGGCTGAGCCAGCTCGGAAGCCTGGTGTGACTCTGTGAGTGTGGGGCTGTGAAGGGCCCTCGGTCCCAGCTCAGGTGTGTGAGTGTGACTGACAGAGGGGCTCCAGGAGGGACAGACAGTTCCCTTAAAAAGAAGCAGCAGTAACTTTTTTTTTGCTAGGCAAGACACCAGCCCTCACTACTGAATTTATTTCTTATCCTTCATGCTTCAACACTTAAATTTCACAGAAAAAAAAAAAGAGCAAACTGTAGAAATATATAGATTTTCTTAATTGCTGACAATGATCTAAATGCATAGTTCAAAAATACTGCCTCAGAATTTTATTAGAGAGCTCCAATTAACAAAAACTCTTGCCTTTTTTCCTGAATTCTCTGAGTCTGAGTCTGAAAATGTTTGCAAATAAGTGTGTACAATACCTGAGCTGAAAAGTGCAAACCTGGCCAGGAGTTCTGCAGTGGTGGTACTTGTGAGTCAAAGTTATCATAAGGATAGCTTTCTATTTTGCATACTTTCTGTTTTCTAATACAGAGAAAAAAAAAATGGTTTAAGAAGCAGTAAGTGTAATATAAGGTATATTTATTGAATAATATAGGAAAGGCAGTTAACTATGAAATTAAAGTAAAACGCACACATCCTTCAAGTATTTGTAAAGCAAGGGATTTAATGAGAGACTGTTTTTTACTGCCAGGATTCATAGTTTATTTGTCACGTTCCTTATAATTTTCTTCTGCTGGATATGATCAAAGCCTAGTCTCCAAATTAGCTAAAGTCTGCCTGATGTTTTATTGTTTATAAAGCATACCAACTGTGATGCCTCGTGGTGTTGATTTAATCTCCTGTCACTTTATTTAGCAGATATCAAGTATCACAGACCATCAAGTTATAAATTTGCACCTTAAAAGAATACAAGCATTTAGGAACTCCTATGCAGTGCAACATGCTGGAATACGCCAGGGAAGTAACGAGAATAGAACCTCATCAGCTAAGGCTTATTTGACTGTGCTTTTCATCTCATTCACATTTGCATTTAAAATATGTTTATGATTTGTGGAAACAGCTCTGGAAGCAGGGGTGGAAACCAGTAGTCTGTTCTGGCTGTTCTAATCTCAGAACTAGAAAATTGGGTGCCCTCCTCTCTGAGTATTTAGTGCTCTTTTTTACAGATCTAAGGCAGCCATGATAGAGATTATCTGTCATTGTGGAGTACTTAGAAATGGACTAAAGAAAGTGCTAGAGAAAACTAGTATAGCTAAGTATTGTCTAAATGAAGAAAATTAAAGATGATAAATTCTGAAACTCTGTCAGTCTAAACAAAAATATAAGGCAGATCAAAAAGGCTTTGAAGAACAACTAGCACAGTGTGTCTTATCTATTAACACGTTTTTCCTCTGTATTTCAAGAGCAAGATGTCAGTGAGCAAGGTTGATGAATAAAGATTTAAAAAGTGGAGAAGCTGGGGACATCACAGAAAAACTGAAATCAGTCTTTACATCTTTTTGCACTTTATTCTGTCTTCACTTAGAAGAAACTGAGAAAGATTTAGGTTGATTCCTTCTTTGAATGTGAGTTTTCAAAAAATCAGTTTTGGAAAATAAACTACATGAATGGTAGTTGAATAAACAGAGAGAGTGAGCATTAGAAATTCTTAATGTCTTCAATGACAAGTCAGTTTCAGGCAAGACATTAACTGTGATGACAGAAAAGGTTTTAGGAGAGCTCAAGGAAGCTACAAGCCACAAGACTGATGTTCTGCTCTATCTGGTAAAGTAACAGAAATAATATGTAAGAATAGAATTGATGAACACGCAGCTAAATATTACTTAGTTAGGAACAGGCATCATCTCTGGTTTGGGGGGTTTTTAAGAGAAATTCTTCCCAAAAACTTCTTGTTAGATTTGGAAGAGTTAGCTGTTTTGTGGACAATGGATTGATGGAAGGTTTCTAAATTTCCAGAAGGCTGCTGCTGAGTTCCATAAAACAGATTTTTAAGGAAAGGGAACAACTAGAGGGTTGGAAAGAGTAAAACAGTAAATGTTTATTGCAGCTGAAAGTTAGTAGTGATCTTCCCTACTGATCCAGCAAGTTCTTTAATGCCTTGAAAATGGAATAATTAGTAGAATGAAAAACAGTTCACTAAGGAAATCAAGTTAATCAGTTGAAGAACTGTAGAAGGAAGAGTCTTAGGACACTGTAGGATTGTACTATGAAATGGCATAATGAAGTTGAATGTATGTTTGAAATGGTGCACAGGCACAGAAGGAAGATTAAAAAATCCTGACTCCGTTTACAGTGACAGACTAAGGAGCAGTTTTTAGGGTTTGTGCCTGATATTTGTATAAAGTGCCAGCTCAGTAGAAATTATTAAGAAAACAAATGGAATATTCTATACCATCTAAGATACAGTATAGATGTTTGTGTCTTGAATGCTTGAAACTTCTGGCTTCCCATCTCTGTTTAAAGAGATGCAATAGAATACTGACGGAATAAAGAGGATCAAAGTTATTAGTGTGAAAGCCGTCAAAGCTATATCAGAGCTGAAGAATAATAGGAGACTAGCAGAGAGATTCATATGTTTGGTCTGTTTTTGCCTTTCTATAATCATTCATTTAAAGTACTAGAGAATGAAAACTCCTGAAATCAAACAATAAAGCAGTTGTCACGTTTCCTGTGGCAGAATTTGGAGTTTCATCCTCATTATGACAAAACTGTTAGTTAGTTGTCATAAATAAATGTTAAACAAATAAGAAAAAACCATTTTGGGCTTATTCAAGAGCAATTCAGTAGTTGATTTATTTTACCTTGAAATGCCAACATAGTCAGGCCCTTTTACAAGTAACCTTAATTGATTTATAGTTTTGCTTCTACTTTAAAGAAGACTTGTTTGAAAGTCTGTTACTCATTTCCTCTAAGGTCCTCGCAACACTGCTGTGAACAATAGATTATATTTTCCTCTCCCCTACCTTTATTTTTTTTTTCCATGAGTAGTTCAAAGAAGGCAGAGTATCAGTTGAAGTCTATTCCTAGAGATAACTTCTGAAATGGGGATTTTCACATGGAAGGGCATATGGCCTTATTGTTTCACAAGTTGATTCCTTCTCTCTCATAGCCCCTGGAGTAAAAGTTTCCAGGCAAGAAGTGTGTTTTGCAAGAACTTGGAACAAGTGTTGCAGGAGTCTTGCTCTTAACCAACACAATGATTAAGAAACTGAAAAGTGTGTCATGAAACTTGGGACTTATTTTAACTTCCTTTTCTAAAAATTTGATCTTGTTAGAGAAATGGAGCTTAAAATTTTGGCTTCCTTGTGACAGCAAGAATGCAGTACTTGTCTCAAGTCTTGACAGCTGTTGAGATACAGTTAATGTCAAAAAACCCTGCTATTCTCTTTCCCTGCAGGAAACCCTGAAGATTAGGTTTGTCTAGTGGAAAAGAAATACAGAGAGTTAACTAAGGTAGGGCTAATGAAAAGGGTGTACCACATGGAAATTTTGAATATGTTTGGTCAGTTAAAGTCACAAATTTAATATGCCAGTTAAGCTTTTTTAAAAATAACCAACAAGATAAAATCATCAGTGTCGGGTTTGAAAGTTACAGTGGCTCTGCTGGTTTCATTATTTGTTCTGAAATTGTCCTTGACAGCTGAGGTGAGTAAACCTTGTTATATAAAACATTATGAGCATTTTGAACTCCCTCAGGGTAGTTATAGAACTGTAGATGAAAAGGGCTTATTCAGTCAAACACAAACCTGTTCTTCAAAGTTTGAGGATTTCTACCAAAATCAGTTTGGAAAATGAGAAGCAAATGCAACTCTTAAAAACAACCAATAAGGTATCCACACCTAACGAAACAGACTCCAGTGTTCTCACTCTTCAAGAATTTTTTGTCTGTGTTGTATTTGAAAAGTTACTGCTTTCCAGTTTGTCTTTTATGTTTATTTCATAATGTGTCTCTGCTTGTCACAGAAGCACAGATTCACAGAATCATTAGGGTTGGAAGGGACCTCTGGAGATCACACAGTCCAATCCCCCTGCCAGGGCAGGGGCACCTGGAACACATCCAGGTGGATTTTTAATGTCTGCAATAGGGGAAAATTCCATGACTTTTCTGGGCAGCCTATTCCAATGCTGTGCCACCCTGAATGTGAAAACGTTCTTACTCATGTTGGGGTGGAACTTCTTTTGTTTTAGTATATGGCTATTGCTCCTTATTCTATCACTGGGCACCACAAAAAGGGCCTGGCACCATCCTCTTTGCATCCTTCTTTGGCATATTTATGTGCTTTAGTGAGATTCTCTCTCAGTCTTCTCCTCTCTAGACTTAGTCACCAGACAATAGTGCCAGCTCTTTAACCTTTGTAAACTTTTAAAGAGCATTACTCTTTGAAATGTTTTGTTTGTCTAACTTGACAAGGGAGTCCATTGTGCAGTCTGTGTTACAACAGTTTCACATCTTTCATATGACAGGTGGGAAGTATCCTTATAATCTAATCATCAACAGGCAACAGAAATATATTTTGATACTTTAAAGTAATGTATTATGTTGAAACTGAGTTGATGAACAAGTTCCTAAGAAAATGCACTTTCACAATTTGCATATTTAAATGGTGCGCTGGGACAGGAAATTCCCTTCTTTGTTCCTGCTTCCAGGGCCGGGGGGAGGCTCCGGGCCTGTGCTGGGCCCAAGCCGGGCCACCTTCCCCACTCCCCTCCCCCGGTGCAGTGGCCCAGACCCCGGGTCCCTGTGGGAAAACCATCCTGGAGCCTCAGGCAGTTAAAAACCATCCGTGAACTGCCGCACAGCTAAAACCACCAGGCACAGCTTCTGGGGGCCGGCGCGCCCCGCTCCCCTCCCCACAGCCAGCGCAGGTCGGCGGAGCCTCTTCTCTGCAGCCAGCACAGCTCACGCTGAACCGAAACGAACATCATACACAGCCGATGAGGCCTTTTCTTCCAAGTCAGTGAGAAAGTAAAGTAAACTAAATTATGTGAGGGAGAAGAACATGGCGACTTCAAGGTCAGAGAGAGAGGAAGGTTGAGATCATGTGACACAAAGGCAAGATGTTGGTAGGGAAAAGAGGGTGGAGGCGCTTCTGGCTTGGAACTTAATTCTTCTGGCAAGCTGTGGTAAAAACTGTAATATTACAGACTGTTTACTCTTTAATTCATGGACATACATGAGGGGATGGAGAACCCACGCACTTAGCTGTGAAGAGAATGTCTATGCCAAGTTATATAGAAGCTGTGAAAGGCTTTTAGAGATTTTGAAGAGCTTTTGTTTTCAGGCTAGAATAATTCATCCTTGAATGACTAAAAACCCCATGTTGTGGCCCATGACTAGCGGTGTGAAGGGACTGTGAGATTTTATGCGAGAGATATTTTTTCACTTCAGCAAGTTGTTTTTTAACCGGGCAGTGTGGCAAGATGTGTTTACCCCCTCTCTCTACCACAGATAGCTGGTGCATATACAAGAGATAACTCAGGTGGGTCACAGGCCCAGCATGGAGTATTTCTGGTGCCAAAAGGGCTCAACCTCCCAGCTAAGATTCAATATCTTAATCTAGAAAACAAATGTGGGAAGAGATGAAAGAAATATTCTTGACCAAAAGACATGGTTCTTATGTCTATAAAAGCCCACACAATTATCACAGAGGCAGATCTCTTACATACTCCTTATGCAAGGAGATTTCTTCCTTTAAGACTGGACATGGGCTTTTGAGGTTACTTTTCCAGGAATTGAGAGAAAGGATTTTTGATGTGTACTCCACCAAAGAATTGGATGGTAAGAAATATTGGATCCTAAGTTATATTATTTCTTAGCTACCTGTAATTTTAATGATACCTTTAACTCCGCATGTACGGTACTAGTATCCCTTTTTGTCTTATCNGCAATAGTCTGGTTTAAGTCTTATGTCTGTTAGTTTTTTGTCTATTAATAAATAATCCATTTTATAATAGATTAAATCAGCCATTATTAAAGAATTTGCAAATAAGAGTGTATCTACGGGGTGCTGGCCATCTCCATACTGCTTTTTGCCTGCTGCCAGAGGCCTAAGCAAAAGACAGGAATTGATTTAAACTTACATAATCCTTTCATAACAGGTGGATTGTTGGGTTGGGAAGAATTCCATGGCACAGCAGAAGAAACTCTTTTTCCTTAAGCATAAAAAGGACTCTTGAGAAATGCAACACTGATCAAATCCCATGTTTTGTTATCCTTTGTGCAAGTGGGACAGAGGGGGTGCTGGAAAAAAGGGAGTTTGTTTTAATTTCTTATTATTTCTTTTTACTTTTAATTCTGTTAGTAATAAATCTCCTTTATAATGTAATTGCTCAAGTGTGTGCCTGTTTTGCCTTGCAATTTTTCTGTTGTCCTCAATATTTTCTTATTTTCCCTTTATGCAAACATCAGATTTCATGTGCAGTTTAGCTGCATCGAACTACGTCAGGTTATAAGTGGGCTAAAATTCAACTAATGGCTAATTAGCTTGATGCATGAGCAATTCAAGCCGAGACATTTGCAAAGTAATTACTCTGTTTCACTCTTAAATAGGTGTGAATGTAAAAATGCTGAGAATGTAAATAGTTCTAGGTCCACACAGTAGCAGAGAATGAGTACTAAATCTCTCATGGGGAGAAGATAGCAGTAGATCATGGTATTGACTTTGTGTGTACTGGGGAAAAGTGTAGTAAACCCTAATCATCACTATGATGTTTTTCTTGATGTGCCATTAAACTTTGTTGCCGATTAGAGAGGCAAAAAATAATCTGAATTTGTCTTAAATGTAATGTTAAATTGAAATAATACATTAAGTGAAATCATAAAAATGTAGAATCATTCTGTTTGTTAAAGATCATGGGGCATTTTGCTCAACACAGAAATACTGGTTTCAGCTTTGAAAATATGACACCTTTATATGGCAGTGATATATAGACATTTTAAGAAGAAATTCTTTTTTTGCTACGAATTGTTGAAAGCTTCTTATGACACTCTGTGTTGCTATACAATTCTGCTTTACTCTGTATTTGTCATATCTTTAATGTTTCATGAATGCCCAAATTCTTAGTAATTTCTTTTTTTACAGGGTTGTCTTGTTTGTCTTTATTTGTGGAAAAAATATTTATGGGTAAACTAGAACCATGTGGGAAAGCTCACAGTGTCTTAACACAAAACATGAAGGCTCCATAACCCCAGGAAAGCATTCAGCAATAGCTCTTGTCTTCCTGGATCCAGAATGAAAGAGAGATTTGTATGTTTGGGTTTCTCTTTGCTTGTTTTGGATATTGACTTATGAAACCCTTCTTCACAGGAAATTATCTAAAACATAATGCAATGGTTTATGATCTTCCTTGGGTCTGTGCAGCCTTTGCAGGCTTCAACAGGGAGGAGTAGAGGGAAGATGGAAAGTGCAGAGAGGGAAATCAAGTTTATACAGGAATTTTGATGGAGAAGAGAATAAAAAAAGCTAAATTGTGAAACAAAGTAACAAAAACCCCCTGGCTTTTTGGTGGAAGAAAATGAAGGGGCTAAATGAAAGAGAGAAGTTTGATAAGGGATGCGATGGGACCAAACAAGGGTTCGTAGTGGAGATCTGAGTGGGGAATATGCCTGAGTTGCAACAATCATGGAATGTGGCAGGAGAGCAAAGACTCGTTTGAACAGGAAGCAGGAAAGACAAGGTAGGATATGCAAGCAGGAACTTTTTGACAGCGTGGTCCTTACTGTGTATTATGGCACCTTTTTTTTTTTCGTATAACTGTCAAATTTTTCTTTTCTCTTTGATCATGAGCAGATTAACTTTTACTGAGCAGAAGTAATGCTAAAAGCATGGCCTTTTACAGACTTGTAAATTTATGGAACAATAATATTTAGGTGGTTATGCAAGATATTTTTAGTCCTTTTCCCTGAGTTTTCTTAAGAAATGAAGTCTAACTGATAGCTTGGAACAATGAGTATGGTGTTCTCTGCAAATATAACTAGAGCACTTATTCCATGACACTTTTGCTATGGAGAATTTATTAATATGCCAATTGTTTTGCCAGGAGTGAGAGCAAGTGCTATCACTGGTATAAAATAGAAGGTGAGCAAGAAGCTGAGAATAAAGAGAGAGTACCAGTGTAAGAAAGGAGGTGGACTGTGCTCTTTTTTCTACACTGGGGAAAAGACACTTCTGTATTTCATGAGGCAAAATCAAGATACCAGAAACCTAGAGATGCTGTTGCTATTACACTCTTGTAGGACTTTGTTATCTGTTTATAAAGTAGTATTATGGCTGGAGAAATTATGGACAGACTACTTGAAAGCATAGTTGTATAATGTCTGGGTTTATAATATCTGAGTCTCTCTGAAAATAAGTTAATTATGTAAGGACTATGAATCTTCACACTCTCTAAGTCTTACGTATTTTAAAACTTAGAGGCTAAGTTTGACAACAAAAATGTCAGTGTAGTCTGTATGGAGTCCCTTAAAAAAAAAAAAATGTTACTATCACTGCTGAAATACACCTTTGCTCCTGCTCTTCTCAGATATCTCTCAGTCCTTGTTGATGTCACAAATACTTTCCTGGTAATAAATCTTGCTATGTTTATCCCAATGGGGCAGGTTTGCTTTGAAGAAAGGACCATTCTCCTCCTTCTTTGCAATGTTTCTGCTCACTAGTAGTGCAGTAGAGGGGCAAAAGCTAATGGGTATTTCCTCTTTGCTGCTGGGAGTCATCCCTCTTAGGATAAACTATGAACAAAGAAGATAAACCCTCTGTCACCACTAAGTTAATCTCTACGTTAAAGAGCCTGTCTTTGAGCACAGTAAACTTTGGTTAAACTCTTTTGAAGGTGGAGAGGGAAGGGAGACAAAGTGAATGTCAGGGAAATAGGATAAATGTTCACTGACTTAAATGAAAAAGCTATTCATGTAAGCAATCACTGGGGAAAATACTACAAAATATAGATCTTTAAGTACTCTTAGGATCTTGCAGAGTGAAAAGTATGAAAAATTAGATAGCACTTTGACTTAGAACAAGCTATGAGTTGAGTCAATATATTTTCTCAAGTGGATGTCTTCAGTGGTATTTCTGAAGTCAAGGAGAAGTACTGAGTGCTTTATGAGCTCACAAACATATTAAATAGATTGAATGAATGAGTGGGTTTTGGGGGCAGATACGGTGGAGGTAAAGTGGCAGGGAAAGGAAAAGTAGTATGGGCTTTTTAGATCTCCCCCCTTCCTCCCTTCTTTACTCAGTGTTTCTATCCCTTGTCTCTCTCTCTCTCTCTGAATCTCTTTGTCTTCTGCTACAACTGTCTGACCAAAAGTTAATCAATTTATTCACAGTGTAGTGTGTCTTAAAATCTCATAATTTCTAATTCTGATGAACTGATACCTCTGCTGCAAATAAGCAAGTGGTCCTTCTTCAAGAGTCAGCTGAATTTGCTTTTGTTTTGAAGTACATCTTAGCATCAGGAAGTGAATGTCATTCTTTGTGCAATAATGCTTCAAAGTGTAACTTTTTGTAAAGTGCCATGCAAAATGAAAATTGAAATATTATTGTCAACAACTTTTAAAAAAGTCAACAAAAACCCAAAAAAACCCTGCACAGCAGTTAATTTCAGAGCTATGAAATATTGATATATGTCCTGTAACCTTGACATCATTGAAAGCATTTTATTTCTTTCTTCATATTTTATTTATTTAATACCCATTGGCTTTATGAAAGTCAGTAGATATAATATGACCAAAGAATATTTGTGTCAATATTCAGATTTTGTATATTTGTATGCAAAGGATAAACTGTCATTTGTCCAAATATCTAAATAGTTTAAAAAATCCACTCATTTGTATGCTTTTTGAAAAGAAGCATGGTGATTGCACCTGAATAGAGCCTTTAACGATTCAGTTAATTTTTAAATAATACATTGAGAGTGGTCCTTGTTTAATGTTAAGTTTAACAGAGACGACAGGATTGCATGAAAGCGTTCAGCCAACTGGTTGCCAGTACCAACTTTACACTGACCAGTGAGTTTAGGTTTAGGTTTTTTTGTTTTGCATTTCAATTGCTTACATATTTCTGGAGAGATTTTGTTATTCATATTTCAAAATCATTGGCTGAAATGAGAAAGAATTAAGATTATGTCAATCTTAGATGACAATTGTTATGATCCAGTTATTATTAAGATTCTTAGAAATACCTCTGCCTGAATTAAGGTGCAAATGAGACCATATACCAGTCAATAGTATGGGTTTTATTTGATGGTAAATATGAGAGAGAGAGAGAAAGAAAGATAGAAGTAAAAACAGGTGGGGGGGACAGAAAGAGAGTGACGGCGACAGAATAAGGAAAATATCACCATTCCGTGGATCCCAACGATATTCTGTTGATCCTCTCCAGCTGCTCTTCTTGGTGGTGAAGGTCCCCCCAAAAGGTGTAGAATCCCCTGGGTTTATGTCCCCTCGAGCCAGGTGGCAATGTCCAGGCCTGTCCCCCTGGGGAGGGACAGTCTCTTACAGCAGACTCTGGGTCTGTTCCATCACATGCAGCCCTGGGGTGCAAGGCCCAGCACTTTGGGGGGTCTTTGATGGATTGTGACTCCCCCCTCAGCTGCCTCTCCTGTGAGAGTCCCGTGGATGTGGCCTGTGGGGTTGGGGGTCATTTGAATGAATGTCAAATGTCAAATGAATGCTGTCATTTCTTGGTTGCTTAAAGCAGAAATTGTGATTACAAGCAGTACCTTTCTTTTTCCCCTTTCACAATAGAAGAATGAATTAGAAAAGGAATTGTCAAGCAACTGTAGCTCTTAATATTCTTTCAATCTATATGAGAAGATACTCATCTACTACTCTAGTAGATCTCAGCATCTTTAGAATCTAAACAGACCTCAACTAATATGGTAGTACTATGGTATTGTGAAAAGGATTTTCAAACCTACATAAATTTGCTAGTTTGCCTATGTAAGAATGCTTTGTAGATCCAAAATTCTGAAACCGAAGCCATTCTATACTTTATTTATTGCTTTTAAAAAGGAGGGGGTGGGGGGAAGTATTTATTTCCAACATTATTAGCAAAGGAATACAAGTAGAAATGTATTTAGGAGAACTTTTCAAACTTCTTAAAATCAGCTTCATACAATGCATGTAGCAACTCTGTAAATCCAAGCGATAGATTGCAGTTCATCATTCTTTTTCTCAGAGTACATGGTACCATATTTTTTAAAAAATATTTTAAAGCTTAATATATTAGAGAATAGCCTTGCTACTGCTTAGGCCTGGGAAGAAGTGAGGGAAGTTTGAGGAATCTGTGGCTTTGATAACTTCTGGAAAGTTAGATGTGGTTCCATGCAGGCAGAGGCCATAATGCTACATATTGTCCTGAATGTTTTGTGGCAATCAGCTACCTTCCACATTCAACAAAGAACATTCCTACAGAAAGATGTGTCACAGTATGCTGAATAACATCTGAGAAACTGCAATTGCTGTAGCCCAATCAACAATTTTCTGGTTGCAAATATACACAGTAGAAACCAAATTAATGTCCACAAATTGTTAAAATTTCTTATGTCCCTCTCCTGTGGCAGAGGAGACCATTATTCTCACTGCAAGTAGAGAATATTTATTCAGGATTTAACAAGTCAACTAAAGAGGTACCCTTCTCAGAGGATAAGCTGTCTAAGCATCTGTGGGATATTATACAGAAGACTGGCATAAGCTATATTAAAACAGGCTGCTAAGCTCTGCTGATTTTGTAAGTGAGGTGATAGTATTACATGTAGTCAGAGTGAAAAACATGGTTTTAACACATGTTGTTACAGCTTAAAAGACAGAATAATTTTGTGTAATAAATAGTGTGGTCAGTCTGCTTAATATTTGGGTTCTGGGAGGTTTTCCATGTCCACGAAGGTTCCAGAGGAAGTGAGAATTCCAGAAATCATAGAATCACAGGATATGCTGAGAGGGAAGGGACCCATTAGGGTCATCAAGTTCAGATCCTGGCCCTGTGCAGGACACCACAAGAGTCATGCCATGGGCCTGAGAGTGTTGTCCAAAGACTTCTTGAACTCTGTCAGGCTTGGTGCTGTGACCACTTCCCTGGGAAGCCTTATCCAGTGCCCAACCACCCTCTGATTATATCCAACCTAAAGCTCCCCTGACACAGCTCCGTGCTGTTTCCTTGAGTCCTGTCACTGATCATGAGAGTGAAGAGATGGTACCTACCCCTCTGCTTCAGCTCATGAAGATGTTGAAGATCACAAGGAGGTCTCCGCTCAGTCTGAGCAAACCAAGTGACCTTCTTCTTTGAAAAAGGGATCCAATTGTGAGAAGTAAACTCATAACCATACAAGTAATGCAAAATTAAGATTTAAACTTGAGGAGTTTTTGCTGTGAACACTGAAATTACAGGGAAAGGTGGAACTGTGTAAATTAAGCTGTCTGCGTGTAACAGAGAGGTTGCTAAGTTTGTCAGGAGGGAGTTAGAGTACAAGGTTGTGGAGAACTCAAAAGAAACACAAACTTAGGAATAAGTAGTGCTGTCCGTGGACTTAGCGTGCTAGTGTATGTGAAATAGAAACAGTGGAATTAAATTTTTGTTAGAGCCTGTAAGAGGAAAACAGACTGGCAGACTGGGCTGCAGCCCTTCTGAGAAGAACCTGGGTGTCTGCCAGCTCAGTGTGAGCCAACAGCGTGCACAGGTGTGGTGCTGTCATTCTCATATCCATCTTCCTGCAAATTCTGATGGTGTCATTATGGTAGATTGTCTTGGGAAGAAAATTCCAGTGGTATTCTTACCACTTCATTTTTTCCCCCCTTTTTCAACCTAGCCATTTTGTATCTTCTGTTTTGCATTAGAGAGCCTAATAAAATGCACATACAGTGTTTAACCAGTTAGGGTGCAGCACCTGTCCATGATCAAAGCATGTTCTAGTCAATGGTAACAGCATCATAAACATGAGCAACCTGTAAGGAGTGTGAGCAGCTCATGATGAAAACTGCATAGCTATTGTGGTAAAGCTTATGTACCAGAAAGGATGCCCAAGGAGTGCTGCTCATCTGAGCATGTGCTAAGTCTGCACACTTGGAGGTAAAATTTTCTGATATGTGCCTAATATACTGATCTTTGTCCATCACTGTGCAGATTCCAAGTATTTCTTCAGTGTTTTTTTTTTTCCCCTCACCCTTTGGAATCGTGGCTTCTCAGTGCAGTGGTGGCTATATGTCAGCATTACTTCATCTTAAAGGCTGCACAGGTTCTATTTCAAGAAAATTATTGGAATAAAAGGGGAATATTGCTTTCGAAGAAAGACCAGTAACTGCAGCTTCTTACTTGCACAAGTAAGAAAAACTGATTTATTTGTTATTTTTTTTCTCTATACCCCTTTTCAAGGTACTGCATAATCTTTATATTTCAAGTGCATTTAAAAAAAAGAAAATGAGTATACTTCTTTATGGGCTCAGGGCAATTAATGAGCACTGCTCAATCACTTAGATTCAACACTGAACATAAAGTTCCTCATCTTCCCAAAGACAATTTTTAATATCTACCATGACAAGTCCTTTCCTAGAAGAATTGAACAGTATAGATTGACTAGAAAAATATAAAAATGTGGAAATGAAAATAGACTAGCATTTCCTGGTAGTTTGTCTTGATCATCAAATATAGGCTTTAAATAATGCCCCTGTTTTTTCTGTTGGAAAATGGTGAATGCCTTGTTAACCTTTCTCATGTCACCCACTGCTTTCTAGACATTTCTCCTACTATTCTTTAATTCTCCCTACTCTATTTAGTAGGAAGATGTTCGTCCTTCTTTGTTGTTTTCGCAGTTCTACACTGCCAGTCTATGAGATACTGGACCTGACTACTGAGTAGTCATAGTACTGGGACATCACCAGTATGTGAGCCTAATGAGACCTTTCTGTTTCCTTGTCTTGTTGTTCTGTAAGTCAATATTGCAAAAGCCTTCTGCATTATTTTCAGTTCACTTGGTGTAATAAGCATCAGCTCAGAAACTTAAGCAATTGCTATAGCTGAAGGGGTAAATGTAGCTCTGTGGTTTGAGGGAGTTATTTTAGCTTTTACCAGGAAGGCTGAAGAGTCATAGTGGGCATCTGATCTTAAAAACAGAATAAAGTGAAAGAGGATGGTTATTTTTTGTCACTGTGACTTTGACTGCACTGTATAAATTACAATTCACTGAAGGAATGAGTTCAGTAGCTGTTTTATGCTAGATATCTCACTGTTTATGATCAAATTTGTCCTTAACCGTAGTTCCTATTATAAATCTAGGTAAATTGTATGTGTGCACATGTGTAGACAAATGATTTTTTTTCTTGCCTCCAGAAAGATAGAATATAATTCCCAGAGGCAGGCATTATGCAATTTATCAACTACTCTTTGTCAGGCTCAGGTTCTTCTCAGTCAAGACTCCTGATCCATTGCTCTCATGATCAGACCATTATTTTCAGTCACTCTCTTCATCATTTCCATAATTTCCATCCATTAGAGGCAGGAGATACATGAGATTCTTTATTTTGAGCAAAAAATGTCCCAGGAAGAGTGGGATTTAAATCTAAGATCTCAGAATACAAAGAAAGGCAGAGTCAGTATTGATGCTGGTATTTTCACATGCAGTTGTAACTAAAAGCTGCCTTTAAATAGGATGACAAATTTCAATTAGGCAAATTACTTCTTGCTCTGTAAAACAAAACTAGAGCAAATGTTTGTGCCTCCTTCCTCTCTTCCACATTCACACAAATGAAAGTTCCAAGAGAAAAGGTTCAAACCTGAACACAAATGAAGCAGCAGAAGGCAATGACAGCATTTCTAGTTTCTTTGAAAAGAGAGAAATACAGCTAGTGTTGAACAATGTCTAGCCACTGGAAGATGGCAGGAAGATACTAAATCACAGCCCTGTTGTGTTTTATATAAGTATGTCCCCCAGTCGTGAATCAGATGTCTGATCATCCCTAGAAGTGTTTCAATGTAGGCTTTTTTTCAAAATGGTCCACATTTCAGTACTGCTCTTTTTTAAATTGATGAAAAACTTATATTAGGTTTCTTTTTGTACCAGAGAGTTGGCACTGAGCACTTTTACAATGTGTGGCTAGTCTTCATCACACTGCAGAAAACTAATGATTTCAGGATTCCTCTTCATCTACTCTCTTGGGTACAGTCAGTTTTGTGTTCACAGCTTAGCACACATCAGTAAGATTTGAGTCTTCACCAAAGTTGGCTACTCTCTTTCTAGTTCTTGGTGATAACTTCAAGCTTCTGAAGTTATTCTCAGTTCACAAAGATTGAAATCTGCTTTTATAAACTCTGAGCAACATATGAGAAGTGGGTAGCAGCTACAGTACCTATAGCACTGCAGTTCTTAAAAAGAACAAAATAACTACCAAGTACATTGAGGAAGACCTTGGCACCTTTCTTCAGGAAGGGATCTGACAGATAGAGTCGACCTTCAGCTGCAGTAAATCAAAAATACCTGTACATTCTGGTTATCCTACCAATTACAGTTCATCAGTTTTCAGAGCATGTTTTGATGCCTGACCTCTCATGAGCTTTGTGGAATGAACTTCAGTGCAAACATGGACCTTTGTTCAAGGAATAGATCCAGTAAAGCATTTAATACCAGTAAAACAGCACCATCACTGTATAAACAATTAGAATATCAATCTATTTAATATGCAAGAAGCACACAGGGGAAAATTTCATAAGTGTGATGAGGCAGGAGACAATGATGACTAGAGAGAAATTGAAAGAAAAGAACAAAAGTCTGACATTTCATTAGAAGAGAGAATGGGAAGGCAAAGCTTGATCAATAGAAACGTTTTTAAAAGATGTGTTGGTAAAAGAGAGGAGTGGTCAATTACAGGAAAAGGTAAAAATAGACCTATAAGCAATGTACATAACTTACAGTTTTGGTGATGTGTGGCTTACAGACAGCTTTACACCCTCTTGACAATAAAATGTGTTTCCCTCTTTGTTTTAGGAGAGGAAAGCACTCTCAGAATGTGGTGGTTATTAATAAATGTGTTGGCCATTACTTTTTAGACTTCCTAATGCACACTGTAGTTAAAAAAATCTTAAAAGAGATACACCGTTCTTAAGCTCTCTATAATGGCTTTTGTTAAAAGGAAATTGTGAAAATATGGTGACCTGCCTACTGAAGGTTTTCTATTCAAATGAAATGATCCCGATAGCTGGTTACATGAGAAATGGCACCATGTTCACAGTCTGACGTTGCTGGTTCCTGTAGTTTCCTTGTCTTTGAATGGCAGAAGCTTCTTTGTTCTACCACAGCTGCAAAATCTTTTCAGGCAGCTGTGACCAGCAACCCAAAAACTGTATCAGACTTTTCATGAACAACTCCTGTTAAACTATTTATCAGTCATATTCTTGAGATGGGGGACAGGTAGTGGAATAAAATTGATCTACACAAAAGACATGTAAAGTTTCTCTGAATATTTTTTCCATGTAATCTCAACATAATAATTCCTGAATCTTCATCCAAGTGTTTTTTGTTAAAAGGTTTAGGTGTAATAGAAAAGAATATTTTCCAAGTAGGAGCAGAAATCCTTAATTTTTTCGTGGACTTTTATACAGTTATTTTAGAATACATCCACTATGGTACATATTGTAGAAGCTATTCCACTTCAAAAGACAAAGCGGAAAACAAAATAGTAAACTAATTTTTTCAGAAAAGATGAAACTTAGAAACTACCAGAGCTCTCAAGATTAATGATCCTTCATGGCATTTCTCCATAAGAAAGACATCAAATAATTACCAATGAAATCTAAGAATAAAGTAAATTTGATATAACAGAAATCAAGAAGATACAAAAATTATAACTTTGAAGATCCTTATAATTAGTAATTTATTAAATTATTATTTTGCAGCATGATAATAAATTTTCTATATTCTGAGTACATTTTTATTTCCTTTTGAAATCCTGCCTGTTTTTATTAAATTATTGCTGCTATTCAAACCTCTCTAGTATCTTGGTATTCTTAAAAGTCCTGCAAGTTTAATGATAGTATTATCTCCTTCAACTCTACTTTTGGTTTGTTGTGGTTTTTTTTTTATTTTATTTTGTTTGGTTTTCTTGTTCAGTTGATTTTATTGCAATAGTTTACTCTTTTCTGCTTTAAATTATGAGAGATCAATAGAATCTATAGATATATTTATGCTTGAGGTCTGTCTTTTGGTTATTTTGTTCAACCTGGAAATTTGAATGTATCCATTTATCCATGTACTAATACGATTTGAGTAAGATAGATAGATGAATGCATAGATATAGATGTATAAACACTTTCTTAGTTTGGACAGAATAAGCAAATTTGTACTGAAAAACAGTGATTTCACTTGATTGTACAGTTTTAATTCTAAAACCAAAACAATACGTTAGTAAAATCATCAAAATAGTCTTTTGACTTAATATGGAATTTCTGAATTTTAGAATAGTACTGTCAATCAAGTCCCTAAAAACATCCATTGGTAAATAAAAATTGGAAAATATAATTCAAAAGCTAACACTGATTAATCTTTTCAATTTTTTAGTTTTCATTCTTACTGAGAGTTTATTGAGAACATCTTACAGAAAACTGTGCAGAGACAGAGATAGCAAAACCAATATACTGATTGCTTTTTCAGTGCACCCAGAGATAGCAGAAAGATCTCTTAAAGGATGCATAGCAATTTCTGCCAGAGGATTGCAAGGTAAAGAAAAAATGCTTCTGAATTACCACATGCCATGGAAAGTTTGTCTTTGACACTCTACCATTGTGTTATTAATCTTTTCCTTCTTGTTCCAGACATACATTATTTTTCTTACTTGTTTTCTTATCTTCTTACTTTTTTTTTCCCTGTCACTGGTCTCATTTTCTTTTTATATTAATGGAGGGAAATTTTATCTACAGTTCTTAGGCAGCAGTCTTTCATTTTTGCACACCTCATTCTTTTATCTTAATTAGCTGTGGTTTAGTTTTTTGGTTGTCTACCAGTTCTTCCTTCATGTTCATCTATATCTACAGGTACATGAAGTCATAAAATGGCATTAAGAATTCCCTGCTTTTGTTTGTTCAATCCTCTTTTTTGAGACTAGGCTTCTTCTGTTATCATTAAAACATACTGATGATTAAAAAACCTCACATATTGTAACCCGCTGTGTGAATACCTGTCTGCACCTTACAGCTCTCATTTGGAAGACTGTCTGCCACAGACAAGTAACAATATTTTTGAGCAATCCTTGCCCAGTACTTGGGACAAAGGACAAATGAGAAAAAGAAAATACAAAGCCCTTCTTTTCCCTCAATATATTGTTCAGTCCTGAAATGACTATAATTAAAAAAAGTCATTGAACTTGCTTTTATGTTTACTTGTTTATATGCTTCCACGTACATTACTGGCACACTTTTAATGAATTGGTCTCTGATGTTTTATAATCAACACTATTTTGTATATAGTCATCAGAACTCCATTTTATTTGCTGGGGCCTTTATCAAACTGATTTCTCATCAAATTACATCCTTAAATTCTACCATACGAAAGATAATAGAATTGTAAAGATGTAATTTAAAGTCTATTTTGGGAATAGCCAGCTTCCATAGAAGTTGCCCAAGGAGATGCTTGACCTGCGGAAACTTTATTACTAGTGATTTTGTTCTTTTTCTTGATTAGGTATCAAGTTGACTTTCAGATCCTGACCTCTTTCCACCGAGGAAATAATTTTCTTACAAACTTTTGAACAATCATGCACCACCAGGCGCAGAATTTACAAGATAATTTAGCCATCTGTTTTTGAAATATACCTACCCTCTCTCCTTTTTTTTTTTTTTCTTTTTTAATCAATCTTAATAAAATGGCAAGTGCGAATTCTATGAGGCTTCAGGCAGGACTAGAATAATAATGTACACTATGAAATAAGAAAAACAAAACTAAGTGCAGCCAGTGTTTTTCCCCATCCTGCAAAGCCTTTTTTCTTTTTGCTGGTAAAAACACTCAAAAATGTGAAATGAAGTAGATATGGGTGAATCTGGTATGCTGCTTCATACTAGTATCTAGCAAGGATACTTGGTCAACTCAGAATTTTTAAGAGGCAATTTTGTAGATACATAACAAAATGATACATTCTTCTAAATGGCAACCCTTTGAGCTAATGATTTATCTTAATAATAATAATAATAATAATAATAATAATAATAATAATAGTGTGTTGTAGATTTTGTGGAAATCTTGAACTTACACTGTTCTGGTGTCTTTATTTCTTCTCATATTACATTTAAGTCCATCTGTTATAATGGGTTAAGGTGATCTTTCAGCCAAATATTTAATGTCATGCCATAGTACTCAAGTCCACTAACAGGTCTCGGATGACCACAAACTTCTGCTACAGAACTTGCATATGTGGTGTAAAATTTCCATGAAGTTCTAAATAGCTTTAAATATTTAATCTCTGCATTTTATATATAGCTGACTGTGTTTTGAGGATGAGCACAGAACTGGGATAGAAGCAACCAACAGCCCATTACTCTTAGTCACTCCCCTCAGTGACTCAGGCCAGAGCTGTTCTAAGGGCCTGCAGTGCCTGCTGAGGTGACAGGTATTGCAAAGCTCTTTTCAGTTTAATGTTGCCAATGGACTGAGAAAAATGGGAGAAAACCTAAGGATATTTGGGTTTTCCCACTAAGTTCCTCCTGGGGCTGTACAATAACCTAAACCAAATTTCCATTTCATGATTCAGTGTTTTGAGGTTTTTTCTTCAGAAGTAAAGCATGGTGAATGTCTGGCTTGCAAGACTATAAACCATGTCTTGCAATTCCTGAGATAGAGTTGCTGGTCCCTGTCATGTGGGCTTCAGTCATTAGGTGAACACTGTAACTAAGCAGGGAATTTCAGTTCTACCTCTGCAAGATAAGAAGCTACAGAGTCTTACTTTTTGTCCTGCTATTCAGTGTTTTGGGGAGGGTTTTTTATGTGGTCTACTTATGTACAGATCCAGTAGACAAATATTTGAGTTCCAATATTGCTATGAAATGATCAAGTAAATTGAACAGATGTCAAGGAAAAGGTCTGTAAAGATCCCATCTAGACTCTGTGATCATCAGTGCAAAACATGTTTTTAAATTCACACTTAAAAAATGAGAGTTCCAAGTGCAAGTTTTCAATGACAATTTCAGATCTTAATGCTCTCTTACCCTGGAGAAAGAAGACAGGTGGTTCTGTTCCTTGCTAAAACAATTTCTACTTTCTAATGGGAATTTATTGGTTTCTAAAGAATTTTCTGCAGTTCACTTCTAGTGTGACTTATACCTTTGTTGTTTTATTTTCTTTCTGATAATTACTGAATGTGTTTTGTGTGTGTTACTAACCTTGGTCTGTATATGCCTTTTCTGAATTGTCTCAGCTCTGAAATATGGAAAAAACTGGAGGAGAAAAAGTAGCAAGCTTTTTTTTTTTTTTTTTTTTTTTGCTTGGTACATTTCACACAAAAACATTTTTGTTTTTGCAGTTGAATAATAAACATATCTCAGTTCTTTTTGCATTGGAATGGGGAACTTAAGATGAAAATGCAGGCTGTTGGGGTAACACATAGAGGTATGCATGGGGGAAAACCTTTGTCACTGTATGCCATGACTTCCAATATTTCTTGCTTCTAAGTGAATTAGAAATTCTGGGATTTTTTTTCGTGCACAGTCTGGCAAAGAGTTCACCAAACTAAAAGTCAGGTACAGGACTTGGTTTCTTGCATAAGATATTTCTTTATCCTCTGTGGCCATGTGGCTTTAGGGGATTATCCCCTGAAAAGTGCTGCAGAGTCAAAACTGTTACTTTCCTTGTTTCACTACAGGCTTACTATAATGTGGCTGTAATGTAAATACTTCAAATAACTGATTCTGAAATAAAGAAGAACTGAATTAAAATTATTTTGAAATAATTTAAAAGTTTTTTTTTAAAACTATTTATCTTAAATTGAAGGCATCTGTTGTACCTAGACATTTCTTGTTAAATAGAGAATTCATAGATGTGCTTCATTGCCTATACAATGGGAAATATAATTTCAATAAAACACTTGTCTGAAATGCCTTGATTTAAATTTATTTCTAGCACATAGATATAAAATAATAATAATAGTAGTAATAATAACAATAATAATCATTTTAAAAAACCCCAAACTAACAAAAGGTCAGTAAATGATCAGTGTCCATATTTAGTATATGGAAATTGGGAAGGGCCTAGAGAGGAAGTCATAGGAGGCAGGCACTAACATTTCTCTGGTGACCAGGATCCAAAGGAATGGTCTGAAGTCATGTCAGGAGAGGTTTGAGTTTGATATTAGGAAAAGGTTCTATGCATAGAGGGTGGTTGGGCACTGGAACAGGGAAGTGGTCACAGTACCAGCCTGACAGATTTCAATAAGTATTTGGACAACACACTCAGGCACATGGTGTGATTCTTGGAGCGGTCCTGTGCAGGGCCAGGAATTGGCCTTCATTTATCCTTGTGGGTTTCTTCTGACTCGGGATGTTCTGTGATTCTAGGAATGATTTGATTTTACTAGTTTGAATTTAACCCCTTGGCTACTTTAATTTAACTTTAAAAAAAATAAAAAGTCTTGCATTTTTCAAATGATTTTACATGTTCCTATCAACTGCTAATATAGTTTCTCATCTGTGTACATATTATGAGTACTGTTAGATCATTTTGTGCACAGGTGTGTCCAGGCAGTTCAATAAAATCCTGCTGTGATGAAAAAAAAAACCCACAGTCTGTTTGGATTCCCAAAAGGAGGCTAAAGGGATGGCAAGTGATTATGTTGTGTCAAGAAATGTTTAACTGAGAGCAGGTACCAAATTATGGTGCTGCAGCTCTCTGTGCTTGTGACACAGCATCTGTCCTGTGACATCAATTCTAGACTGCAATGCAACATATTTCATTATATTTCATCTAATGTAGCACAGTCCTAGCTTTAATATTCCTACCAGTGTAATGGCTGCACAGAGTTTAATTCTTGATAGCTTTCCCTGAATGTGAACAGGAGACAAATGCCTGGTGAGTGCCTGTTCATCATTTAGTCATCTTCCTGCAGAAAACAGTCATTTGAGCTAGATTTAAAATTAGAGAAGTCACAGACTTGGGCACTTTTGCTTTAACCATAATGGAGAAGAATAATGAGTTTCAGTACAAATTTCAAAGGCTAAAAAAATCGCTTTGTGCAATGAAAATTGTGTTGTTGTACATCACCTCCCCCTTTCGCTGACACTTTCAATCAGTTTGTCAGCTTTCACTGGTAGATAATTTGATGAAAGCTTTGCACTGAGTAAGGCTTTTTGCTCAATTGTATACAGCTCGACTGTATACAGCAAAAATACTGCTTGTGTCAGGACCAATTAATAATGCCAAGCATGCTTTCATACATGTGAAAAGTTACTACAAACCTTTTTTCCATTAAACACCAGTATACATGAGAATAATGTTAGCAGTAGGGACTAATGGCATCCTTTGTGGCTGGTCTAAGGATGTTACAATAGCCAGCTGACAAATTTGATGACAGATGACAAATTTCTGATGCATTAGGATGCCTGTGGAATAATGGCAACCTATTTAAACCTTAATTTCTCATGCTTACTGTTAACCATGAGTGAAGACTGCAAAGCTATATATAGGTATTCATCCATGCTAACGTTTCTCCCTCCTCATCTTCAAGAAAAAGGGAGCCCGGCAGTTAAGACATTTGATATTTAGAAGCTTTATCTATGTGCTTCTTTCTTTTTTTTTTTCTTCTTGAGACTATAAATGCCTATGATTTTCATGACATTTACAATCCAAAGAACATATTATTAAAAGGTATGGGTAAAAATATCTGATAAGGAAAATATGAAATGCATAGGAATTTTTCCTTATAGTGACAGAATCTCAATTTCAAAACAGTTGTTTATGAGGCTGATATTATTGGACACCCACAGGATCTTCCTATATTTTGTTTACTGGACATGATAGGCCAGCTGTGGAGAGCAAATACAGCTGTAGAGTCCACCTCAAGAGCAGGATCTGAGCAGCTAAAAATTAAAGTAATGAAAAAATTAGTGTGGGGGACACTTGGGTAATATGAGAAAAGTGTTTGTTGTTTTGGCAGCTTCCATTGTCCCCAGCCTTCTTTCATTTTAGATACTAATATTTGCTCATAATTTATAGAAAGTTCATTTGTTGCTGTGTTAAATAATTTAATATTGTTAACCAACTTTTTTCCCCTCAAAAATTTACAAATTTACCTTTACCCCACAAGAGTATAAACCACACATTATATTAGCCAGGGGAAAATCCTACCTGTGAACACATTTTCTTTATTTTTAATTTTGTGATATCTGTAGCACAACAGACTTACCACAGGAATTATTAATTACTTCTTGATTATTTTGTAGTACAGTGCTAATACTTTCACTCTCTCTTCAACTGCACTCTATATGGAGAACAAATTTAAAAAATAGTAAAGTGAATTTGATGGTCAGTTCTGGTTTTTAGCTATTTAGTATGGGTACAAATTTTAAATCATTACTAATTCAGAAGATTTCTCATGATCCTGAACTGTAATCAACAGATTCTTTATGTAAGACCTTGTATGATTCACTCAATTCCTAATTCTTTTCACTAACTCCTAATTAATGTGCATTACTTTACTGCTAGGCTTGTCTTTAACTAGTGTTCATGGATTAGCTGTGTATTTTTTTGCATTAATTTAATTAATTTTAGCCAGAAACCCCTTCCTTCTAACAAACACGAATAGTCCTGATTTTTCATGCATGTTCAATATCCAAATTGAGAAAATGACACTCATGGTATTTTCTTTTTTTAAGTACATCATTCACAAAAAACATAAAAGAAAAAGTTTGAGGGGGTTTTGTTTGTTTGTTTATTTCTTAATAAAAATATGACTGCATGTTTCAACAATTGATAACTTTTTTCCTAGACATTTAACAACCCATGGAGAAATTAGATTTCCATAAGGATATATTTTAAAAAGAGAGTAAAACTATGCAGTACAGTCTATTCCACAAGAACTGGCAGGTAATGAGTATAAATTCATGGTGTCTGACAGTGCAGTAATTTTATTTTATTTGCTTCAGTTAAAAAAGTTCTGGTTTGAGTCTCATGGGTTGTATTGGTGGCTGGGGTAGGAGCATGATTGAATATACTCTTAGATGTGTCGTGCTTCATAGGGAGAAGAGGAGTGGATGAATGGATCCACATAGAAATGATGATATCTGAGGACTGTCAAGTGAAATCCTAGGGTGTACAAACCAATAATTCATCTGCCTTACTAAGGTTCTCGGAAAAGACCATATCAATAATTTTTCAGTGAAAACATCAATTGTTTCCTTCTTGTTTCTGTTTTCAGTCCCTGCTTCTGATTTTTTGACTTCATAAAAATAATTTTAGCATATGTCCATTTCTTTATCTATAGAATGTGTGCCTACTATATTAGATCTTGCCAGCAAAAAGCTTTGAGATCTGGTAATTGAAACAGACAATACTGTAACTTGTTATTGTCTATCTCCTTATCAAAGGAAAGTGCTTGGAAGGAAAGTACTACCTATAAAAAACCTTTCTGATCTTTTTTTTTCATTGCAATTGATGAGTCTGTGACTATTTTTGTAAGTACTGTTACGAAGGAGATATAAAGGAAATCAGTATTTCTTATATGGATGCCTGTGATACGTGATACCTGGTTCCATTATTGAAGTCACAGAACAGAATAGAGTCATAGAATCAGTAATAGATAGTCTGGCTTGGAGGGAATCTTTAAAAGTTGCCTAATCCAACCTCCCTGCAATGAGCAGGGACATCTTCCACTAGATCAGGATGTTTAGATCTCCTTTTAACCTAATTTTGGATGTTTCCAGGGATGAGTCATCTACCAGTTCTCTGGGAAACATGTTACAGTGTTTCACCACTGTCGTTGTAAAAAAATTTCTTCCTTGCATCTAGTCTGAGTCTGCCCTCTTTTAGTTTTGTCTTGGGGTGACCCCTTATCCAATTGCTACAGGCCCTATTAAAAAGTTTGTCCTCATCTTTCTTGGAAGCCCCCTTTAAGAATTGAAAAGCCATAAAAAAATCTTTCTAGAGCTTTGTTTCCTCCAGGCAGAGAACAGAGGAATTTTTCTGTCTCTAACTTTCAGGATGTCCAGAAGTTGTCAGAACATCATAGTCTTAATTATTCTTGCTTTGTGGGAGCTTATATGTGATACAGCACAAGAGGACTGAAGTAAACAAGTTCCTGTTCTTAATTCCTCTGGATTTTTAATATGTAAATAGTTATTTTCTCCCACCTTTGGAAAAAAAAATCCAAGATAGAAAACATGGAACCCCTTTACCACAAGGAGAGAAGAAGGGAACACCACAGCATGCCACTCAGACATTGGATTTAGTAAGGGGACTTAAAAAAGAAAATGTTGTCCACATACACAGATAGACTATTTACTGAGACCCATCTCTCCTGCTACGATGAGCAGGCATTATTGAGCTCAGGAGTCCACAGCCCTGGCCACTGTCAGCACTGGGCCCTAGCCAGCAGCTAGGCACAAACACAAAACTGCTGTGCCTCAGGTCCTCTGCATCCACGTAAAAATGTTTCTCTCTCATCTTTGCAATTTATTATAGCTTAATTATAGCTCTCTAATCACTAGGATCTCAAGGGGTGTATGTTGTGTTTTCATAGACAGATTTTAGCACAGGTTGTCAATAAAAGCACTGTAGAATACTGTCACGATTCATCTTTCCAGCAGTTTCTGCCACTGTTTTCCTGTCAACTGTCCGTAGCACATGCTTAGGCTCATTGTACTTGTGTCCTTTTCCTAGTGTTCTTTTGGACAGGGTTCCAAAATGTGACCTCTGTTCGCATCACACTCCTGGTCAAGGCAAGGCTGTGATACTGCTTTGTTACCTTCTGTACATCTGTGAGGCGATTTCATGTAAGTATTTTATGAGTATATTTGAGACAAATTCAAAACAAAGAAATAAGCATTAAGTGGAGGAGAAATTAAGTTTTCTATGCATGTAGGTACTAAATTGAGTAACATGTGCATTCCAGAGCTGATAAAGCTGCATATAATATCATATCTTGAAAACACCCAAGCCTTTTGCTTAGAAATATAACTGAAACTGATATATCCACTTTTTTGTTATTATTTTTCAGATGACATATTAGTAACTATTCAGAGCATTTAATAAACTTCCACAATAAATGAAATTCATTCTGAATGAAATTATTCCTGATCTATTATAAAATCATTAGAAGATTGTCAGGCTCCAAGAGAAGCAATGTGTACTAGGGTGTTTTACATTGTGACACTCGCAGCCAGGTATTCTTTGGGAATGATACATATTCTACAAGTTAAACCCAAAACATTAAGAGCTGCACTGCTGGAAAGAGAGAATTAGTTGTTATACAATAGGTTTTGTAATAGCAACATTTGAAAGCATGTCTTTGTATTCAAAATAACCAATAAAACACATTTCAAAAATCTGACTTTTTAGGTAAAATCAGTTTGTTACATTAGAGGCACTTATGTGCATTTGTCAGATTTTTCTCATCTGCCCGCGATGTGATATAGTGGAGATACATGTGTATATGTGTGTGTGTATATATACATACATTCTGTAGAAAAAATCTGTATGGACAGAATTAGAAAGTGTGGCACTGCTTCAAAGACACGTGCTCACAAATGACTGTAGAGTTAATTAATCTGTTTTCAGATAAGTGAAATTTAACATTGTTACAGTTTGACACTGGTTAAGCGCCAGGCACCTGCAAAAAAATTTACTCATTTTCCTCTACTATAACTAAGCAAAGGAGGGGGAATTAAAACTTTAGGAGTTGAGATAAGGATTATCGAAAAAAAAAACTTTAAGGCAAAACAGGTTCAAAACTTAAACAGTATAAATAAGATTTATTATTAACCGCATTAAAAGTAAGTTTAGGGTAACGAGAACCAAAGCAAACTTTCTGAACACCTTTCTTTCCTAGTCCCTCCTCTTTCCACCAACCTCGCAAGGAAACAACATAGGACTTGGGTCCATATTTCATTTCTTAAAAGTCTTTCTTCTGTATGCTTAAGGAAAATAATTTCTTCTGCTGTGCCATGGGATCCTTCCCACGAGAGATAGTTCTCTGTGAACTTTTCTAGCATAGTTTTAACTTTCACAAGCAACAGCTGGCCTGAACCTGCTGCAATGTGAAATCCCTCCCCAAGGGTCAAGCACAACTGCCCACAACTGCTCACAACTGCCTAGCATGGATGTCCTAGGTTACAATGTAAGA